>JAPCYS010003259.1:0-93448 GCA_028641055.1 Alopecurus myosuroides
AATTACGAGATCGAATCTCGTTGTCTATGTAGTCGAACTCACATCGATCTCAAGATCGCGAAGAAGAGCCCTGCAATCCGGCACCGCTTCCGCACTCGGTCACACGTACAACTCGATGACGACCTCCGTTCCCTCGATCCAGCGGGGCAGCGGAAGTAGAGGATCCCTCGGAACACCAGCAGCATGACAACGTGGAGTGGTGGAGAAAACTTCGTTCAGGGCTTCGCCAAGCGCATGAATATTACGTGGAGGAGCTGGAGGAGGGAGATATAGATGACACCAAGTGTGTGGGGAGAGGGAGGTCCAAACCCTCTTTATATAGGAGGGTGCGGCAGCCACGAAATTTTGGTGCATCCACCTCTCCCCTCATCATGTGGGTGGATTCTCCACTCAAACCTCTCATTCTCTCATCAATTGCCACTCAAAATTGCAAGGGTTTTCCTTAATAAATAAATAAAATAATTTTATTTCTTTTTTTAATATTTATTAATCCTATTAAAAAACATTAACACTTACTCCCTTGAACTATTTGTTAATCAAACTGTAACATATACCGCCTTGAACCATTTCAATATTCGCGGAATAATTTCGATGACTATTTCAATATTCCCCGGAACAATTCCGGTGTTGTCAAAACTCTTCTCCGATATTCCGTATCTACTCAATCGCACCATCGAACCTTAAATGTGTTACCCTACGGTTCGTTTATAATGTAGACATGATCGAGACACCTATCAAATCAATAGTCAACAGCGGGACCTGGAGATCCGTAATGACTCCTACACATTCAACGATGAATTTAGTGATCGTCTGAACCATAAACGTCGTAACCAATTCCCTTTGTATCGCGATATTTGACTTTTCCGAGATTCAATCATTGATATCAACCATACCTAGTTCAATCTTGTTACCGACAAGTACTGTTTTACTCGTTCCGTGATATGACATCTTTGTGACCTAGTCACGTTCTTGCAAGCGGTGTCGATGTGATATCACCGAGAGGGCCCAAAGTATATCTCTCCGTTATTTGGATGGACAAATCCCACTCTTGATACATGAGGCTCAACTAATAGTTTCCGAATACCCAACGATAACTTTATAGTCACCCTGTTAAGGTGTGACGTTTCATGACATCAAAGCACCCTTCCGGTATTAGTGATTGACATGATCTCATGGTCTAAGGAATAAGGGTACTTCATATGCAAGATATAACAATATAAACTAAATGACTTGATCGTATTGTTGGACTTAATTTGGTTCTATGTTCATCGCATCATTCTCATAATGACATGACCCCGTTATTAACAACATCCAATGTTCATGATCAGGAAACCTTGATCATCAGTTAGTCAACGAGCTAGTTAAACGAGAGGCGTTACTAGGAACCATTGTTTGTTTATAAACACACATGTATCAACGTTTCCGGTTAATACAATTCTAGCATGAGAAATAAAAATTTATCATGAACAACAAATAAGATAATAACCACTTTATTATTGCCTCTCGGGCATATTCCCTTCACAAGCACGCCCGCTCTCCTCGGCCATGCGGAGGTGTCGTTCCCTAGGCGGCCTCTGTCGGGCTCACTCCCTAGACAGTCGTTAGTCTTTCCGCCTCTCTTCTCCCGCTTCTTTGCTCCGAGTTCCACCGCGAGCGTGCTCTGCGGTCCCGACCGTAGGTCACCTCCCTCCGAGCATGATGCCGCTCATCCAATCCCTTACGGTCTTGATAGTGACTGCAAAACCAAATTTGGAGATGGGGCGGCAGGACCTCGGCGTAGGCTAGGTAACTACCTTTTAATTATAGGACAATATTGCATGAGAAATGTTCTATGATGCCACTCTAATATTTGCTCAGCTGGTATGTGCTGGGATATCACTCCGATCCTTGCTCAGTTGGTATTACCTATATTTAAGTCTTATCAACCAGATAGATTTTTTTAAAAATTTTGATGATGCTAATATTGATAGATATTTATATTCATGGACATGCTCATGAGTCGTGCTAATATATGAAATTGCAGGATTTGGGCAGCAGATTCTAATAATGATAAGAAGGCAATTCTACATCAAAATTGCAGTCTTCTTGACACAAATTTATGCCCATGTTGGATGAGGTATTTCTGAATCATTGAACTGTGATTCCATAGCATGCTCATGCATCCACTCGGTTTACCATGTATGTCAATTTACCATGTTGCTCTTCAGCAAGGTTCAGGATGGAAAATATCAAACGAGCTGACATGTGCAGCCGCAAGGCTACTCTATTGTTTATATGGAAAGTTGGTCCCAATATCGCACTCAAAGGCTGAAGTTACGATTTTCGTGCCTACATTCAGCGTTATACATGTTGCGCTGGGAGTGTGAGAGCATAGGCCAACAAGGGATTTGTGTTAATTTCTTTCTAAACGTTTCGCTATGTTATTTCCATACTTATTTTGTTTTGATTCACTATACAAATATATTGCTTTGACCTCGTGAATTTCGGCACTTAGTATCTCTTGAGAGCTTAGTACAACACCATGGTAAATAAGAGTCTATATAAATATTGGGAAATCATTCATTGACCATTAATCAATTGAAAACAATTTTTTTATGATTTTTTTGATTTTCACTTGCTGGACCGAAGAAGTAGCCCTTTGAGCATATTCTGAAGTTTCTTTGCTAACTGTTAATATATAATCTGACCATCATGAATCCTGTTAAAATTGGAGGCATGGAATGCACCCAAGAAAATCATTGATCTGTCAGAGATAGTATAGTTATTCATGTTCTCATGTAACATATTTATACTAAGATGTCGAGACTTACGGCTGAATTGATGTCAAATGGTAGTAAACAACCTTTGATATTTCGAGTATCAAGATCATAATTAGTCGAGAGTAAATTTTTAGTGGTATATCTATTTATATGATTAAGATTTGATCTCCCCTTCTATTTCTATTGAGATAAATGTATTTCTCAATAGCATGACATTGCATTTGCTATCTCCCCTCATTTTAAACTTCACTGCAGACTAATAAGTACCTACTCAGTACTCATTTTGTATCAATTATATAGCCAACAATTGATAGTGATATTCATGATATTTATAGTTGTGATACCCACTTTGTTTTCACTAGTGGAATACTTTTCAATTATGTGGCTTTTGCAACTCTTTATTGTTGTTCCCCGCAAAAGAAAACAAAACTCTTTATAGATGTTACTGTGATAAGTCTCTTAACATGATTCCAAGTTTACTATCTATTAATGGTACTATTTAGGTCAATTATGACCTGCTTATTATTTATTGACAGATGTTGATATATTTCTTAATTTTTTTTGCTAATTCTAATCGGTTGTGATTTTTTAAAGAATGATCTCAAATATTTGTGTGAAATTGATTTTTTTTACAGGAAAGTTACATTCACGACCGTCTATCTTTATTTCATGAAAGTTCAAAATTTCTTTCAACAATATGCAGTCTCACAAGGGTGCGTGGAGTAATAGTCTCTTTACAAGTAAAAATTAAAAACATCATGTATAATGATAAAGACAACGAGTGCATGTCTGTTCATCACGTGTTGTAAAAAATATTTAGACGGGCACGTAAGTATGCTGACATAAATTATACGATCCCGTACCCATACCCGATATATGCAACAGGTATGATATTTCTCCATTTATGTACTTACTGGTAATGTTTTTTTCACGTACCTTTACCACAATAGGGTTTTTACCTGCCATGTATCCTGATAATGGTTACTCATGGTCACCCCCAATGTGGGAGGGATAATCCAGCGACTTTGTGGTGTGATACTCCAGGGGGAAAACGTGCAGCAGACAGAGGGAAAACGTGGAGCAGCATCCAGGGGCGACGGATCGCGGTCGCAAAGCGGCTATGGCGACAAACAACAACGAACATAGAAATGACAACGGGCCAGGCCGCTTCCCTCTGTCTCGCGTGTTTGGGAAACTAGAAAAGGGCAGGTTTTCCATTTCGGAAAATAATAAAGCCTCGTTGCCGTTCATTGTTGGCTAAACAAATATTTTACCTAATAATAAAAGCGTTAAGGATTCCCTGTTTGGTTACTTGGTCGGTCGGTCAGTCATTAAAAATGCCCCCAAAGTTGACATAAATTACCCACCTTGCCACTAATAATCTTTACATAATCTCTACCGTTAATTTATAGGTGGTGACAACCGTACGTATCGTACATCGGGTAGATCGATCGTTGGGCCGATTCAAGACATCTATGGCAAGTTCATTGCACGCACAGCGAGTCAGCGATGCCGCCCAATCCAACACGGATTTGATGTCAGATATAACTGGTACATGGAGGATTCAATCGAGTAGGGGCGAACACGAGCAATATATATTCCACGGAGCCGACGAGCCTCGACCTCTCTGTATCTTGTAGCTCTCGACACGAGAACCCTAGAAAGTTGATTTGATGACTCGCTCTTTAATTGATTCCAGCACAAACCCAAAAAAAACTACGAGCAAATCTATTGCATAAACTCCTGGGATTTTGCTGGCCACGGAAGCTCGAAATTCAGTTTGCCGGTCGGAATTTTTCCTGCGCAGCTGATTAGCCAGCATCAGCCACCAGTCGGCCTCGTTGAGCGATCGGCATGATCGCCAAGGGCACCTACGAGCTATGAGCCCACACTCGCCCGTTGATGCCTCTGGTTAACAACCTCTCTGGCAGTGAGCTAATCTACCCTCATCATGGCTGTTGTTATGTTGATGACAGGCTGCACAAGTGTGTACATGCACACGATCAGTAGCATAGCAGCCAGCCAAAGTCCTGGCCTGCTCGTTCCGGCGTGCGCCATCCTGTATGCAACATCGTCAATGCGGAATAAGCAGGCTAAGGCACTGCGAGCTGTCGAGTACCGACCTTGACTCCACCATCATCGCATGCCCCGCGAGCCAGAGCAGACCATGCCCACAGGGCTCTGCCCACAAGGTCCAGTCTTCCGTTACACTCGACACCGAACAGAGGCGTCCTTCATCTACCTAATCCACACATAATGGCTCGGATATCTAGGACGGTACGTGGGCTGGGATGGCAGATTTTTTTTGGATGTCGCTCTTGCTTCATTGACCATGGTGTGTGTGTGACAGAGAACAACGAGGAGGACGAGGTGGGGGATAATAGAGCCGGAGTAGTGTACAGAACAGGTAGCAGGACAATCTGTATCTTTCTTTTTAAATGGGTTCAACATAAAAAAGAGGTTAAAAGGTATACTGTCTCTACTTCAAGCCCTATCTTTATTTTGAATATTAAATATGTAAGTAGACTATATATATAAATGTTTTACCCTTTTCTAGACAAAATATATCTAATCATGGTTTAGTGTGCAAATTCATATGTATCTTATACTAAAACATGACTACGTAAGTGTTGTCTAAAAAATGATAAAACGTTTACATTTTGATATGGAGGGAGTAGTTACTGCAGTTCTAACAAAAATCTGATTTAGTGTTCTTGATAATACTGTACAATATGTAGTAAGTTATTATTTTCTCTCATTTTTTCTTGCCAATAATAAAAGTTATGCTAAGATTTGTTCACCGAACTCCAGAGTCAACTTGACGATCATCTAGGTAGAAAAATAAAATTATTCTACGCGAATAGACCGATTTGGCGTAAAATTTTGATTGTGCTAACGGTTCGACTAAAATTTGTTTTTTCGATCCCGTTGCAACGCACGGGTATGATTGCTAGTAGATCATAAAGCAAATGGGGAAATTAAAAAAAAAATCAGCATTGAGGGTCTCAGATGTAGACGCGCAAAATATGGGGCATATGATCGAAGGCGTGCGAGCTGGAGAGTTTTCATGGAAAAAAATATAGCATCAGTTTAGTGTCTGTGTGTCATGCTGTCACTGCTGCTTGAGCTCACTCCATTTGTCGTGTATAGCAACAACATGTTATTACTGATGCTTTTACTCTACATGATATTTACTGTCCCCTTTTTGAAAAAATTGAGATTTACTGTCGTCAGATTGTCATTTCGATTGATTCGATGTGCCTAGAGGTGATCTCTTACGTGCTGCGTGGTGCATTTTTCTTCTTTAACAATCTTAATTTAGGCGCTAATTGTCTCAGACATTAGCTAATTTATATGGTGTTATCTCGCAAACTGTCCATGTTGTTGCTGTCTTGCCACAGAAATATTGTAAATAGAAAGTCAGCTATTTCAAACAAGGTGGTGTATTAACTAGAAAACTGGCTAACATGTGATAAAAAGTAAATAAACTATAGCTTCCAATAATATGTGGTATAAGCGTGATACTACCAAAACTAGCAGATTATTGAAGCTATGCTCGAAAGACTTAACTTACTGGTCCCATTTTAGCTCTATGAACAATACTTTTTATACTTGTCAAACTTATCTATTACCTGCCAAACATATGAATATCTCCATATCACTATATGCACATTTCAGTCTAGTACTACACTGTAGACAGAAAATATGCAATAAATAATGAACCACAACTGATGTTACATGGAGAGACAACAGAAGCTCTGTTAGATGTTCATGCAGCCATGCAACCCTTGAACTTATAGCCATGAATTTAGAATGAATCTTCATGCAGAAAATATGATAGATCATCTCTTGAGCGATAGAAACAACTAACTCTAGACATGCCCTAATATCTGCTAATAAATGGTATACCTCTATCCGTAGAGGAATATAAAATTTTGATCAAATCATGGAGAGAAACCTTCAGAATATTAAGATGGGAAGACTAAGATACTTTGTTAAGATACATTTTCAAGAAAATTAAACACGGAGCACAGGGTACATGCTGCAAGAAATTTAAGGTTCATTATAAGATAATTAATTCATCCTCATAATTCATCATAATAATATGGAACCTCGAGTCGTCATCTTTTCTACTGTTGAGGGTAACCGCTTCCCTTAAACATATCCGGACCATATGTGTCACTATGCCGCATCGGAAGAGCTCACCCTTTCTGCAAACATATATATTTCTAGTGTTACGACATGCATGAACGAGAGATGTAATGATAGTATATAGAATTGCAGACTAAGTAGATGTAACCGCAAAGTTCTAGCAAGAGTGGGAAAAATGAATATAACTTTTGTTCTTTTTAGACATTCAGTATTTTGCTTGATCCACTATCCCATACATTATTACTTATGAGTTGTTCCCGAGTCACAAAAGAAATCAGATTTAAATATATCTCGTGGATCGTAGAAACTCATGTATGGAATCATAGTATATAATCTTTCTCCCTTCCATATCTTCTTCAGCTGGAGGGACTTGATGTTAATCTCATAGATGCCAAGTTCTGTGTTCACAAAAATGATATCACCGGCTTCCACATACCCAATCAGGCTAGGTTGTTTCCTGAGATTTTGGGTTGGATCAAGTTTCTTGAGGTTGATGATTCTACGTCGATTCCATGTCAAGGTTCCGTTAGAACTAGCACTGGTGGAGAACAGGCCAGTAGCACCGGTTTGTAAGGGCCTTTGGACTCGGATACAAAACCGGTGCTACGTATCCGGGACTAAAGCCCCCCCCCTTTAGAACCGGTCAGTCAACAACCGGTTCTAAAGGCCTCCACGTGGGCGCCGAAGAGAGCGCGCGGAGGACCTTTAGAACCGGTTGGTAATACCAACCGGTCCTAAAGTTTTTTTTTTCTCTTTTTTTTTCTTTTTTCTTTTCAGGGTTTCCAATTCCGTATTTAGGGTTTAGGGTTTAGGGCGTGTTCCGTATTTTCAGGGTTTCCGTTTCTGTTTGCGGTTAAATGTTGATGCACCAAATAGTAGTACATATATATATACATGTAACACGAAGTAATCGACCGATAATTACATAATCTGAGGTTCGTTTTGAATAGTTGTATACTTGCATAGAGAAGGGAGCTGGCTATAATTGGTTCATAGGATGGAAAAATTCTCCGTCTTCTGCTATGACTTGCGTGAGAAGAAATCCTGCCAATTCCTCTGCAATAGCCTTGCAACGGTCGATTGGTTTGAGCTGCGCCCGCTTTCGTGCCATCTTGAAAAGAAGTAGATGAAAACAATTAAGTTATGAACAAAACTAAAAATAATTAATGGCAACATAAATAAAGTTGTGAAGATCCGGTTACGTACCTCTAGAGTTCTGGTAGTACGGGATTTCTCATTGATCCTCCTGTGAATGAACTCGCAAACGTAGTATCCACAATAATCAGTTCCCTGTGGTTGTTCCGGGACTTTCTATATACGAGAAACATAATTCAGTCAAATTAATAATAATCAAGAGAATGGTAATGGTATTTAAATCAGGGTACGTAGTACTACTTACTGTGTTAATCTGAAAGTTGAGCTTGTCTGCCCATGTACCGGGTTCTTCCTTGATGAACATTTGCCAAACCCTGGGCGACAAAAGAAAAATGAATAGAAGAGTTAATTATTACTTACTTGATATCAGGGAATGAACGAAAAATAGGCCGATGAACGAAAGAGGCTGATATATATACTTTTGAAGCATCTGACGCGCGCTCTTCCATCTGTCAGCGCCCCAGTTTAACGAGTCCCAGACTTCAACTTGTCCTCTATCGATTCTAATGATGAACAATATGAAGTGGCCGCTGCGCACGTGTACACACGCAGTCATGCATACTCATCAATTACACTTAACATCAGGTAAGCAAAATGGAATGTCTACAAGACAGTAACACTCACCTGAATCCGTAGGGCCAAAGTATTTCTTTTTTGGTATTTTGTCGCTTCAAAAACCTTAGCAAATCATCCGCAGTAGTCTTGTTGAACTTTTCTACTGTGTTTTGATGATACGAATACGGGTCAATGAACCCAAAGTCCCAGATTCCTGCCAGTCTGCATTCACGAATCTTCATTCTGCATAGTAGCGTACAAAAAGAATGTCGTCAGTGATAATTATACGGGCAACGAACGCGAGCTTAACTAAATGAATTAAATTACACAAATAAATCACTTACAAACAGTAGCAGCTGAGGATAGACTTGTCGAGGGCACGTTGATTGTACATCTGGAAGAAATCATCGAACCCAAGCTCCACACCGTAATCTCCGAAGTAGTGTTGATCCTGAATTTGAGCCATGATACAATATCTCTCCTGCCTTGCGGCCTCCAAGTACCAATCATGTAAACTCCGTAGTTGGGTTGTTAGAGCAGTAGGATCTTCGACCAGAGGGTGCCCGGGCTTGTATTTATATACCACATCAGCAATAGCGTAACCCACGTCGCCCATGCGTGGACAGGACACTGAAGCCGCGTCAGATAAGACCTTGAGCGGGCCAACTGACTGTGCTTCTTGTTGTCCGAGCTGGGGAACTTGTTTCCCGCATTTCGTCTGCTCCGCCTGCTTCATCTGTGCGGCATGCTTCTTTTCAATATACCGTTCATAGTCTGAAAGGGGCGGCGGTGGCGGCGGTGCAGGATAATATAAGTTGTCGATGGTCCGCTCAATTTTCCACTTTGGGATGTCCTTCAGAGTTTCCTTCCAGACGTCTGGAGGGGGCTTCTGGGGAAACTGTGCGAACCATGCCTTGGTTTTGGATGCCACTGCATTGGTTAGTTCCTCCTCAGTCATCAAGCCTGGTAACTTCGGGGGACTCTTGACTTTCTTGGATTTCCTTGGTCTCTTCTTGGGAGGAGTCCCGTTTCTTCTGAACTGCAGCTTCCGCTTTGTCGTACCCGTAGTGGGCGCATCCGTCGGCTCACGGGAGTGCACGGGCGATGGACCCTCGGCCTCGGGCTCCGGCCAATCTTCGTTGTGGGGTGGACTTGGAGGTTCGTTGGGGGGTGGACTTGGAGGTCGTGCATTCTCTGTACGAAAGTGAAAAAACTATTAAAAATAAGATAACATGTGGTGCAACATTCAGTAATTGATGGAGGTATGGTGCATTCGTACCTGGAGGAGTCGGTGGCCTTGGCGCCGAGTTAGGGAACACGATGTGTTTCTTATTCCACAAGATGATACCAAGCTCCATTTCTCCCAGTGTCTTCTCGCCTTCACCTCCAGGAATACTCAGCTCAATTGAATGGCATCCCGGCGTAATTGTTGACAACCCGACACGAGCATGGGATGCTGGAATCTGACCACCATGGTAGGTTGCTCCAGGTTGATTCGGTAAAGCATAGCCTGACGCCACCCTGAAGGATATGTTCCCCATTGGCATATGTATCTCACAGTTTGTCTTCTCCGTGATATCATCCACGGGTAGTGAGGCGCCGACGGTTCGACTGCACGACCGTCTTCTAGCTGCAGGTGCGTGGAACCCACGCTGCTTCTATGCTGAGATGGGACGGCATGATCGTCTTCTATTTGCAGCTGATCAGGTGCAGGACGATGTTCTACCTCCTCTTCAGTGTCAGGTAGAGGGTGTCCCCCTTTCTTCAAGAGAAAATCCACCTTTTGTTCTAATGTCGATATCCGTTCACTAGTCTTTTTCTTGCTTCTATCACGGCTTCTGTAAGTGGCAATGTCCGCTGCAAACCCTTGGCTCCACGGGGTATCCGCTCCAAAGCCTCGTGTTCGTCCCCACTTTTCGGGTTCCCGAGTGCCTTCGTCAGCTCGTCGTTCTCTCTATCGGGAACAAAAGTTCCTTTTCGAACAGCTTCTATTGCCTTCTCTAGTTCTGCTACGACTTTTGTTATTTTTTCCGACCATGGTCCCTGAGCAACAATCATCCCAGTCTCAGCGTCCAACGTTGCCCCATGCGCGAACAACCAGAACTTGGACCTATCGGGCCAGTCATGTGTCTGTGGAATGATACCTCTTTTCACAAGCGCAGCTTCATAGCTTCGCCACCTAGGCAGGGCAGTCATGTAGCCACCTGACCCCAAAATATGGTGATATTTCTTATTCTTCGCATTCTCCGAATTTGTGGCCGATCGGGATGCAAAGACACCCGATTTCTTGTACGCCTTAAAATCATCCCAAGCGTCTCTTATCTTCACTAGGTTACCAGTGAAAACTGGATCTTCTTTCTGATATTTCTTCCACAGTTCTTTCTTCCACCTCTGGAATTGTGTGGCCATCTTCTTCAAAGCCCACTTCTCGACTTTCTTCTTCTTATCTTCCGCTACGCTGAAATTTTGCCATAGCGTTTCGCAAAGAATTTTTTTCAATCTTTCATCGACACAACTAGCTCCAACGTTGGCCCCGGTCTTCGGCTTATTCCATTCTATTAAGTTGATCGGGACCAGGTCTCTTACAACAACTCCGCACTGATTTACGAATTTGCGATAAGTTTCTGGGGGCTGCAGTGGTTTGCCATCAGCAGCAACTGTATCAATCGAGAACCTTGCGGTATCTTTCAACCTTGCGGTCGGGCCTCGTTTGGACTTTGTCTCAGTACTTGCGCTAGCTGTTCCGGAGGGCGCCTAAACGGGAAAATAATGATTCGTTAGTAAGTGCAATACAAATTAATTGTTGCGTGAACAGTGACTTGAGATATACATTGGCAGAGTTTGTTCTGAGGGCACTTCTTCATCCTCGACGTTGTCGTCGTCATCATCTACTACATCTTCTATATTCTGATCTCCGTCGCCGGAGTCGTTCAAAAATTGATTGCTAAACGCTTGTCCATCGTCGTCATCACGATATATGGCCGTTGCATTATTATAAATCATCTCGCACATTAATCTTTTTCTCCGCCTCACCCATTCCCGCGAGTTTATCGGCGTGCGGATCATGTGCAGGTTCTTGGGGATCCATAGCTCAACACCTGCTAGTAAAATTTATAAAATGAAGAACACTTAGCGAAATTTTCATCGGGCACTTGGCGAAATTATTTCATCGGACAGTAATAAAATAATAGTTCTGGACATATTAATGAAATAATAGTTCTGGACACACCAAGAGTTACATAGCTCGGGTTGATTTTTTTAACCCTAATACATCACGATCGAATAATATCACTTATACATAGTCTCGTGACATCTCTCAAAATAATTAACTCCGACCGGGTCCTAAGCCGCGGGGTGCTGAGTCACGGGTGCTACGCATCCATAGATAAGGAACCCTCATAGGGTCATAGCTCACGTGTAAGGAACCCTCCTAATAATCGACCAACTGCTGCTATACTGCCTATACTGCCTATCGAGCAAGTACATGTAGCGACGGACGTGCTCGTCCTCCTCCCTGATACGCTGTTGTACCACCTCCTCAGGGGTCGGCTCTCTCCGCACCGAGCGTGGCCCCGCGATGGCCACCAAAGAATATCCGGGTCGACCACGTCACCCGGATTTCTCACCAATCCGCGTGCCCCGGTACTAAGGAGCTCCCAATGCCAGCCTGGCGGGGCCCAGTCCCGGACATCCCCCGGCGGTCCAACAAAGACATGAACTAAAAACCTGCCCGGACTAAGTAAATATTCCATAATTAAGTAAAATACCTTAGTGTTTCTAACTTAGTAAAAAATAGTAAATTGAGAAATATAACAGAAATAAGATGAAAGTTAAACAGGAACAATATGGTAACTTAGTGAAAAAATTTAACTTACTGAAATTATATAGTTATTCTAACTTTCTGAAATTTTCTAAACAACTTAGTGAAATTTTCTAACACAACATTCTAACAGAAAAATTCTAACACTAAACAAAATTGTAAAAACAAAATAAAGCACTAAAAAAATCTAACACTAACTCTAAAAATTTCTAACACTAATTAAATTCTAACACTAACACTAATAACTCTAAAAAAATCTAACACTAAATCTAAAAATTTCTAACACTAACACTAACTCTAAAAACAATCTAACACTAAATCTAAAAATTTCTAACACTAAACACTAACACTAACTCTAAAAATTCTAACAGTAAAACAAAATTGAAAAAAACCGAAATAAATTACCTAGCTAGGCCGGCGATCGACGGCGATCGAGGGGCGAGAGGCGGGACGGCGGAGGCGGAGGCGAGACGGAGGCGCGACGGAGGCGGACGGACGCGGACGGCGCGACGGCGCGACGGAGGCGGACGGCGACCGCGGAGGCGCGACGGACGCGGGCCGCGCGGGGATCGACGGCGACGGAGACAGAGAGCGGCCGGAGGCGCGGCGGACGGAGGTGAGGCCGACGGAGGCACGGCGGACCGAGGCGAGGCGTACGGCGACGAGGCGGACGGACGGCGACGAGGCAGAGCAGGGCTTCGCCGTAGGTAGAGGAGAAGACGCGCGAAAGAAATGAGGCCAAAATTTCACAAGTCCTGGATATATCCCCACTACAGGCCTTTAGCACCGGTTTGTGTTAGCAACCGGTGCGAAAGGGTCTTTAGCACCGGTTGCTAACACAAACCGGTGCTAAAGGCCTGTAGTTGGGGCCACACCCAGACTGCGCGCCCACTACAGGCCTTTAGCACCGGTTTGTGTTAGCAACCGGTGCTAAAGGTCTTAATACAAACTGCTCGCCTCCCGCGCGCGGCGGTTTTATTGCTACAGTGCGCACCGGCCCGATCGCGAGTCTCTGTTTCTTCTCTTCTTCCTCTGTCTCTTCTTCTTCCTCTCTTGATCTTCCTCCACTAAGCACCATGGCTGAAGTTTCTAAGAGATATGATGTGCCCACACCATGCGGTAAAAGTCTCGACGTGTTCTACACCAACAATTGCGAGGAGCTCCCCGGTGCTCTTGGGTATTTGACCAATCTGTATTTCTCCTCTCCCGAAGAACACCGGTTTTTCGGGCTTGATTTAGAGTATACGGCGGATAAACGGAATGTTGCAGTCATCCAGATTGCGTTCAAGGAGGCCGTTTTGGTCTTCCAATGGTCAAGGTAACGCACACGTACAATCTTGCATCTTCGATTTGTTTGTTGCATGTGAAGAATACATGTGTTGCCATATATCTAACACGTACACGTATCAAATTTTTGTTGTTGCAGTAGTTCAAAGCATTCTCCGGCACTTGTTGATTTTCTTGTCAACAAGGGGTATGACTTTTGCAGCGTTGACAACACGCAAGACCGTCCGAAGTTGATGCGCTTGGGTATTGTGATACCTGAAGATCACTACATTGATATTCAGGGTCTTATCCATTTGAACGGGCCAAAGACCGGTATGGCTCGCATGGCAAGTGCCTTCATCCACGAGGGCTACGGAACCATGAAGACTGATTTCCCCTCGAAGAATCACTGGTTGTGGGAGAAGAACCCACTGGACTGGACCAACATCACGTATGCAGCCATAGATGCATACGTCTCCTACGAGTTGTTCCGCTTCTACTCGACGGATCCATAGATGTTGTTTGTGTACCGCATCTTGTGTTCGATATATGCATGTAATGGATATATTAGTATGTAATGGATATATTATCATGTAATGTATATATTATTATGTAATGGATATTATTTCTATATTAATTCCTAGCTATACTATTTCTATATTATGTCAAACACACATTTCAAAACAGACAAACAAAAACACATCAAGAAAACAAAACAGAAAAACTACTGTTTCTGTATATGTGATCACTTACCCCAGGCGCACTTTACACAAAATGCGCCTGCGGTAAATCTCTTATCCCAGGCGCATTTCCTGACTGTGCGCCTGCGGTAAAGTTACCCTAGGCGCATTTTGCTGTTTATGCGCCTGTGGTAAGTTAGGGTGGGTAATGAGTAAGGCAACGAGAAGTGAGAGCGCAAGTGATACATCGAGCATATATATCGTGGATACATATATATAGATTGATTTAGCGAGATACCATACAGATTGATTTAGCGATTGCCGCAGTGTCGCCGGAATACAAATTCTTTTATTAAAAAGAGAAAACCGACGAACACTACTCGCCGTCGTTGTCGGGGAACTCGTCGGTGACCTCCTCCGGGTCATCATCGTCGCCGAACTCGTCGGTGACCTCCTCGTCATCATCGGAGGTGCATGATGGTATGTCCGAGATAGGCCCCCACCTCGGATCGTCGGAGGCCCAGACTTCGCCGGCGCGGTCGGCCCGACGAAGCTCTTGCAGCGCCCTCGTCCTCGCCTCCCGAGCCGCATCTAACGCGAGGTGGCGTTCGAGGCGGCGCTCCGCCCGCTGACCCGCGCGTGTCTGCCAGAGCTCCTCGTCGGCGCTCTCCTCCCCCGGGTTGTTCCTGTAATAATCGCGGACGACGCGGTCTTCCCTGGCGTCGACTAGGCCCTGAAACGCGCGGTGGCGGAGGTGGAGGTGGTCGGCGGCAGTGATGATCTGTGGCTTCGTCGCCCTGGCCTCCGCTTCCCAGACTGTGTGGCAGTCGTTGAAGTTCATCAGCGACCGCGGGCGGTTGAGGCGCCAGGCCGCCGCGTCCCAGGCGCGGGCTGCCTCTGCCGCCGTCGCAAAGGTGCCGAGGGGGATGCGGTCGTCCCCCCAGCGGATATCTACGCTGAACATTCTGTTCTGCCGTGCTCGGACGCCGCGGAAACCGGTGGTGCTGTTCCTCCTCGGAGGCATGGTGGAAGCGCGACGGTGCAGAGGGATGGAGAAGAAGCGCTCGAGGCGCGACAGTGGCTACTGGGTGCATATATAGGGTCCTCTGGCTCACAAAGTGTTGAGCTAGGGTTTTGATCCAACGGTTAAGAAACATCCCAACGGCTCACAACAGCTCGAAAGAAACACACCGTAGCCCTGATCGAACGGCTCACAACAGCTGGAAAGAAACACACCCCGGATCCAACGACTCACAAGCGGTTGAAACAAACACACGATCTGTGTGATTCTATCTGATTGGTCCAAACGAAACCCTAACCCATTTAGTCCCGGTTGGTGTCCCCAACCGGTACTAAAGGGACGATCCGTTTCTATTTGTCTTCTTGTCTTTCTTCTGATTGCGCCGTAACCATGGAACATCTTCATCATTTAACTGAATGCTAGGATCATCTTTGACTTTGAAGGGAGGAATTTCATCAAATTTAATGTAATCTGATCAATTACCCCAGGCGCACATTGCACACCATGCGCCTGTGGTATAGCTCTTAGCCCAGGCGCATATTCTGTCTATGCGCCTGCGGTAATGTTACCCCAGGCGCATATTGTAGTCTATGCGCCTGTGGTAAGTTAGGGTGGGTAATGAGTAAGGCAACGAGAAGTGAGAGCGCAAGTGATACATCGAGCATATATATCGTGGATACATATATATAGATTGATTTAGCGAGATACCATACATGTAGATTGATTTAGCGATTGGTATACTAGCCCGCTGGTACTTTGTATCTCACTTTTAAAAAGTACATACATATATCGCGAGTATTTCCCTCTGTCAACCTTTCATCACAATCTTACGCTTGCCTTTCTTGGTTGATGTTGAATACGTGACTGCCATACCGTGACTTCTTCTGTCTGCCTCTGTGACAACCGGTCGTCACAATCTTACTCTTGCCTTTCTTGGTACCGGTTGCGGTTAACAACCGGTGCTAAAGGGTCTTTAGCACCGGTTGTTAACGGCAAACCGGTTGTTAACGGCAACCGGTGCGAAAGGGTCTTTAGCACCGGTTGTTAACGGCAACCGGTCCTAAAGGCCTGTACAGGGGGGCGCACATTTCTTTTTCTTCTTCTTTCTGTTTCCAAAGGGGGGTGTAGAACAAAACAAACGGTATCGCCATCATACAGCCCAACCGTGGCTACTGGGTGCATATATGCATACCAAATGCACGGCTGGACGTATGATGGCGAATCCGGATGTTTTGTATTTGCTCGATGAACTGAATATATGATGTATCACACCTTAAAGGGTGGTGTAGAACAAAACAAACGGTATCGCCGTCATACAGCCCAACCGTGGCTAGCTACTGGGTGCATATATGCATACCAAATGCACGGCTGGACGTATGACGGCGAATCCGGATGTTATATTTGCTCGATGAACTGAATATATGATGTATCAAACCTTAAGGGGTGTGGAACAAAACAGACGGTATCGCCATCATACAGCCCGACCGTGGCTACTGGGTGCATATATGCATACCAAATGCACGGCCGAACGTATGATGGCGAATCCGGATGTTTTGTATTTGCTCGATGAACTGAGTATATGATGTATCAAACCTTAAAGTAGGGTGTAGAACAAAACAAACGGTATCGCCAGTATACAACCCCGCAGTGGCTACTGAGTGCATATATGCATACCAAATGCACCGCGGGCGTATGCTGGCGAATCCGGATGTTTTGTATTTGGGAGATGAACTGAACGGTGTATGAAGCTGGGCTATATATAGGGTCCTCTGGCTCACAAAGTGTTGAGCTAGGGTTTTGATCCAACGGTTAAGAAACATCTCATCCAACGGCTCACAACAGCTCGAAAGAAACACACCGTAGCCCTGATCGAACGGCTCACAACAGCTGGAAAGAAACACACCCCGGATCCAACGACTCACAAGCGGTTGAAACAAACACACATCCGTGTGATTCTATCTGATTGGTCCAAACGAAACCCTAACCCATTTAGTCCCGGTTGGTGTCCCCAACCGGTACTAAAGGGACGATCCGTTTCTATTTTTCTTCTTGCCTTTCTTCTGATTGCGCCGTAACCATGGAACATCTTCATCATTTAACTGAATGCTAGGATCATCTTTGACTTTGAAGGGAGGAATTTCATCAAATTTAATGTAATCTTCTGACATGTCTGTCTTGTCCTCGACTCCCACGATGTTTCTTTTCCCTGAAAGAACTATGTGGCGCCTTGGCTCATCGTCTGATGTATTCGTTTCTTTATCTTTTGTTTTTCTCGGTCTGCTAGACATGTCCTTCACATAGAAAACCTGAGCCACATCATTGGCTAGGACGAATTGATCATTGTCGTACCCAAGATTCTTCTGATCCACTGTTGTCATTCCGTACTTCGGGTCTACCTTCACGCCTGACAGGTTGAACCATTTGCACCAGAACAAAGGGACCTTAAAGGAAGGTCCGTAGTCGAGTTCCCATATCTGCTCTATGTAACCATAGTATGTGACCCTTTGCCCGTTGTCGTCTTTTGCATCAAACCGGACGCCACTGTTTTGGTTGGTGCTCTTTTTATCTTGTTATGCCGTGTAAAATATGTTACCATTTATCTCGTACCCTTTAAAGGTCAATACAGTCGAAGATGGTTGCTTGGCCAACAAGTATAGCTCATCTTCAACAATGTTGTCATTAATCAGACGTCTTTGCAACCAACCTCCGAAAGTCTTCGCGTGTTCTTTAGCAATAAAATCTTCAGGTTGCTCCGGATATCCGAGCGTAAAATATCCGTGTGTTCCTGGATATATGGAGCCGCCAAGCTGGAATTAACTAGAACTGTGTAGTGTGCTTGACTGAAAGATTGCTCGTCCATACATGTTGTTGATTTCTTTCCTAGCGTGCCTTTTCCACGCAGTCTCCCCTCATGGCGCGACTGAGGAACCCCGATCGGGTTCAGGTCAGAAATAAAGTCAACACAAAACTCAATGACCTCCTCTGTTCCATAGCCCTTGACCATGCTTCCTTCTGGTCTAGCACGGTTTCTAACATAATTCTTCAAGACTCCCATGAACCTCTCAAAGGGGAACATATTGTGTAAGAATATAGGACCGAGAACGGAAATCTCTTGGACTAGGTGAACTATGAGGTGCGTCATAATATTGAAAAAGGTTGGTGGGAACACCAACTCGAAGCTGACAAGACATTGGACCACGTCCTTCTGTAAACTTGGTAGAGTTGCTGGATCGATTGCCTTCTGAGAAATTGCGTTGAGGAATGCACATAGCTTCACAATGGGTACTCGCACGTTTTCTGGCAGAAGCCCCCTCAATGCAATCGGAAGTAACTGGGTCATGATCACGTGGCAGTCATGAGACTTAAGGTTTTGGAACTTTTTCTCTTCCAGGTTTAGTATTCCTTTTATGTTCGACGAGTAGCCAGACGGGACCTTGATACTACTCAGGACTTGGAAAAAGATCTCCTTCTCTTCCTTGGTAAGAGCGTAGCTGGCAGGACCTTTGAAATTCTGGATTCATCAGGTCGTCTCGTTCGTGCATACGTTGGTGGTGCAGCCGTGCTTTTGGTGTATCTCTTGACTTCTTCCCATGCACGCCCAATAAGTTTAGCAGGTTCACGCAAATATTTTTCGTCACGTGCATCACGTCGATCGCAGAGCGAACCTCTAGGAATTTCCAATAGGGTAGTTCCCAGAATATAGATTTCTTCTTCCACATGGCTACGTGGTTGTCGGCGTCATTTGGAACAGATTGTGCGCCAGGACCCTTTCCAAAGATTACTTTTATATCTTTGACCATGTCATATATATCAGTACCTTTAGGGAGGGTTGGCTTCCTCCGTGTATCTGCCTCGCCTTTGAAATGCTTTCCTTTCTTTCTTACGGGATGCCTGTCTGGAAGAAATCGACGATGCCCCGGGTACACATTCTTGCCTATATGTATACTTTCTGTCTCGCCTAAACAGTGTCTGCATGCGTTGTATCCCTTGTTTGACTGTCCTGAGATGTTACTAAGAGCGGGCCAATCATTGATGGTAACAAACAGCAACCCTCGTAGGTCAAATTCCTCTTGTTTGTACTCGTCCCACACACGTACACCTTCTTCAGCCCACAACTCTAAAACTTCATCAACCAGTGGCCTCAGGTACACATCAATGTTGTTGCCGGGTTGCGACGGGCCTGGGATAAGCACTGGCATCATAATGAACTTACGCTTCATGCATAACCAAGGAGGAAGGTTATAGATACATAGAGTCACGGGCCAGGTGCTATGACTGCTACTCTGCTCCCCAAATGGATTCAGGCCATCTGTACTCAGACCAAACCTTAAGTTTCTTGCGTCACGTGCAAAGTCCTCGTACTTATCGTCGATGTTTCTCCACTGCGACCCATCAGCGGGGTGTCTCAGCATATCGTCTTCCTTATGGTCTTCTTTGTGCCATCGCAACAACTTGGCATGCTCTTTGTTTCGGAACAAACGTTTCAACCGTGGTATTATAGGAGCATGCCACATCACCTTGGCAGGAACCCTCTTCCTGGGGCGATCGTCGCCCTCAACATCACCAGGGTCATCTCGCCTGATCTTATACCGAAATGCACCGCATACCGGCAGGCATTTAAATTCTCGTGCTGGCCGCGGTAGAGGATGCAGTCATTGATGCATGCATGTATCTTATGCACTTCCAATCCTAGAGGGCAGACAACCTTCTTTGCTTCGTATGTACTGCAGGGCAGCACGTTATTTCTTGGAAGCATCTTCTTCATTATTTTCAACAGGTTTTCAAATCCCTTGTCAGATAATCCATTCTCTACCTTCCATTGCAGCAATTCAAGGGTGGTGCCCAGTTTTTTCTGGCCATCTTCGCAAGTTGGGTACAACAATTTTTTGTGGTCTTCTAACATCCGCTCCAACTTCATCCTCTCGTTTTCACTTGCGCAGTTTATCTGTTCTTCACGAATGACCTGACGAAGATCATCATCAGACTCATCAACAATGTCCTCAAGTTCAGGCTCATCTTCCCCCATTTCAGTATCACCGTGTTCATCGAACATAGGATACTCATCATTATCCTCTTCTTCTTCATTGTCTTCCATTATAACCCCTCTTTCTCCGTGCTTGGTCCAACAAAAATAACTGGGCATGAAGCCTTCTTGCAACAGGTGGGTGTGTATGGTTCTTGAGCTAGGGAAATTCCTCTTATTCTGGCATTTTTTACATGGACAAAAAATAAATCCATTCTGCCTGTTTTTCTCAGCCACATTGAGAAAACTATGCATGCCATTAAGGAATTCGGGACGACGTCGATCACTGTACACCCATTGCCGGTTCATCTGCATTATATAAATTTATCAACAACCATTATGCTAAATCATCATGACTAAATTAGTTAATTAATACAAAAAGTTCATCACACGTTAATACCAAACTAGCGTATAGTGACCATATATACATATATAGTTCTCAGAAAAATACACACTGAAACCATCCATAAAAACTCTCTCTAATTAATGCATTTAAAAACAACAACAAATGCGATCACAATCGCAACAAAGGTAACAATTGACCCGACGACATAATGATACCAAGCCTCTTTACTAATTGCATATTTCCTAATCTTTCTAATCTTCAGGCGCATTGCGTCCATCTCGCTCTTGTGACTATCGACGACACCGGCAAGAACCTTTTCCAAGGTCATCTTCTCTCTTTCAGTTTTTCCAACCTTTCTTCAGTTTTTTTCAATCTTTCTTTCAAGCCAATATTTTCTTGTTCAACTAAGTATAACTTC
Source organism: Alopecurus myosuroides (assembly GCA_028641055.1). Classification (NCBI taxonomy): domain Eukaryota; kingdom Viridiplantae; phylum Streptophyta; class Magnoliopsida; order Poales; family Poaceae; genus Alopecurus; species Alopecurus myosuroides. The sequence continues at coordinate 21,196 of JAPCYS010003259.1, forward strand.
TCAACAATAGGGTCGACTGGCATTTCCGGTTCCACTACCTCCTATATAAAAATATCTATTTCAAGTTGGTCGGCGTAAGTAATTGTCGTATAATCAGGAAATGAAAATATGTAGTGAAAAAAGATAATATACCACATCCGAATCATAGACTGGACGAGGGCCAACGGGGACGGATATCAAAACCATGGCTCTAGAAAATTATACAAGTAAATACGTAAATCATACAAATCAAAATTTGTTTTGGTAAATAAAAACAATAGGCTCACCAAGGTTGTGTCGGTGATGGGGCGATTGACGGTAGTGAGTAAGGGGACAAGGCGCGCGACACTAAAAAAAGCACAAATCATAATTAATTTTGAGCTCAAATTGCATCAATTTGTGTACATAACAAAATGAATAACAAATTCTAGCTTAGCTAGGCATTTCATCAAACACGTAGCTAGCACAACAAAAATGAAATGAGCAAGAAAACGAGCAAAACCTGCAATGCCGGAAGAGGGAACGTTGATGCTAACCGTAGAACCGATGGGTACCAACAATCTTGACAAATGGTGGAGAAAATGGGGATGGATTAGACCTCACAAGAGGAAGAAGAGAGCAAAAATGGAGTTGAGCTCGAGCTGGAAAAAATGGAGCTGAGCTCGGGGTGGTATATATGTAGGGTTTAGGGGAGGGCTTTAGGACCGGTTTGTGTTACAAACCGGTTCTAAAGGATATGACAGCGGGACCCACAGTAGCTGCAAAAAATGAGAAAACCTGTAGAACCGGTTTGTGATACAACCCGGTTCTAAAGGTTCTGCCCCTGGGCCCCCCTCCCTGCAGCAAATGGCCCGCAAGGCCTTTAGGACCGGTTTGTGTTACAAACCGGTCCTAAAGGCCTTGCGGGCATTTTGCTGCATGGGTGGGGCCCAGGGACAGACCCTTCTGAACCGGTTTGTATCACATCCGGTTCCATTGGGCTTGGCTCAATGCCCTGTTTTCTACTAGTGTAGTCGGCCTTGACCACACGTTGATTTTTAACCCGTGCTGGTGCGCAAGCCCCAAAGTGCCATCCTTCATGGCCATGAGGATAGGGGTGTTGTCAACCTCGTCGTTAAACCCTGCCAGCGATACATCAAGCCGTGATGAGCAATTAGAGCCCATGTGGTACTGGAAAATGTCCATATCCAGTAGTGGAAACAGGGCCATTTGTCCCGGGTCGTAAGGGCCAGTTGTCCCGGTTGTGCAACCGGGATGGGCTAGCCGGGACAAATGGCCCTCCCCCATTGGTCCCGGTTGTGCCAGGACCAGGGATGGTAAGGATGGCCCACGTGGCGAACCTGGGCCAGGGACGGCCAGGGAGTTCGTCCCGGTTCGTTTTAGGAACCGGGATGGATAACTTGTTTACAAAAAAATATTCCGCCCAGTTTTCCTGCCGCAGCAGGTTTTTTTTTGTTTCGTTTTTTTTGACTCCTGTCTCGCAATCCCCAACCGGCCTCCCCTTCCCCAACCGCGACCAGGCCAACATATTTAATTAAGCCCACTGGCCACATTTTTGGTCAAAAGGGCCGACTGGCCCACGTCTTTTATTATGTTCGGTCAATGTTTCACAGGGGCCACTGGCCAGCGGACTAGCGGCTGGCTCGCCGGGTCCGTTAAATTAAGACCACAGTGACGGTCAAAGGGTCCACTGCCGCCTCGTCTTCCCGTCCCACCTCGTCTTCCCGCCCCCCTCCACTTCCCCACGCGCGCGTGCCCAGCTGCAACCGCCGCCACGCCTCGGCTCCCGCCCCGCATTCATGGCCGCCTCCAACCGCCGCCACGTTCAGGCCGCCGGTTGGCATGCCAGCCTCCCCCGGGTCCTTTATAAAGGGCCCCCGCCGCCCGTACAGCCCATCCACCCCGGCCGCGCCCCAGGCAAAGCAACCTCAGCCACCATGTCCCGCTGGTTCTCGAGCGGCAAGCGCCCCCGGAACGACCACGAGGCCGGGTCGTCGAGCGACGCGCGCTCCGTCGTTCCACCGCCGCCGGCGGAGGCCTTCGGCTTTGGCCCGGGAGGCATCCGCATCGGCGGCCAGCCGCACGTCGCCGCTCCACCTCCGGCGTCACGCGCGCCGCCCCGCGGCGCGCCCAAGGGCAAGCGCTTCCGCCGGTACGTCCGGAAGGAGGAGGCGGAGTGGCATTGGGAGCGCCGCACGCCGGTGTTCTGGCCGGATGTCCACCTCCCGGAGGGCTGGCACCTCAACCCCCAGAGGATCCCCGTGTCGCCGGCCCCGTCCAGCAGAGAGGCCCTGGGCGAGGAGATCGACCGCCGGCGCCGTCTCCTGCCGGCCCGCCTCGTCAGGGACCGCGCGTACGCGCGGAGCTCCCCCTACTGGGCCACCTGGCTCCAGCAGGAGCACGAGCAGCGCCGCCGGTCCTACATCCCCACAGCCGAGGAGGTGAGCACCGAGGACTACCCCGCGCCACCGCCGGGGAGGGAGCCGGAGCTTTGGCTCCTGGTGGACGACGCCGACGCCCACGTCGACGAGGACGACGACCAGGAGCTCCGGGACAACATGGAGGAGGCTTTAGAGGCCTCCCGCCGCTCCCTCGTCGAGGACGAGGGCAAGCGGTGGGAGGCGGTCCTGGCCGCCGCTGCCGCCGACGCCAACGCCATGCCACCCCCGCCCCCTTCGGCGCCTGCCCCTTGGTGGCAGGTGACGAACGCCGAGCTGGAGGCATCCGAGGACCAGCCGCCGCCGCAGCCGCTCCCCCCCGGCCTGGAGTACGGGATGAGCTGGGCCTGGACCGGCGGCGTGTGGTCGCCGGAGGAGGAGGAGCTGCCGCCGCCACCGCCGCCGCCGCAGGAGGTGCTGCCCCCACCACCGCCGTACACGCCCCCGATGCCTCCGCAGCCCCCGGCGGGCCCGCCCCAGCCGCCTGCCCACCTGTGGAAGCCACCCTCCTACCAGTGCATCTCCTCCGACGAGGAGGAGTAGATCGGCGCCGGTGCGCCCCCCCTAGGCTAAGCTACCCACCCCCCCAAGAAACGGCCGACCGCCTGTGGCCGCGCCGCCGCCCCCTATAGGTAAGCACGGCCGGCCGCCTGTGGCCGCGCCGCCCCCCTATGTACGCACGGCCCCCGGGACTTTTTAATATATGTTTGTGTCCACAAAAACGCGTCCCTAGTCCAACCCCGCCGGCGGAACCAGCGCCGGCGGGATCTTCCTACTCGCTCCCGCCGCCGGCAGGGCTTCGCCAAGCCATGTCCTTTGTCCTGGGTGGTCGCTCGGCCTGGAGAGAGGGCCGAGATATTTATACAACCTGGCCTCTAGTCCCGGCCCATGCCACCAACCGGGACTAGAGCCCCTTTGGTCCCGGTTGGTACCACGGGCCGGGACCAAAAACATATTTCGAATTTTGGGGGTGGCACCCTGCGCGCCCAAAAGTTTTTAGCGCCAAAATTTGAAAATTGTTAAGTTTGCACATTAACAACTTCTATATACTTTCGAATTTTACAAAAATTCCAACATGAAAAATACTAGAATTTGCATAACTAATTTTAATCCATTTTTCGTTTAACTAAATAATTTTTCTAACTATTGAAACTATTAATTATTTTACCATTTGTATATAATTGGAATATAAAAATGTTACAATTTTTGTTTTCTCTCGTGATCTTCCGAGTTAGTCCAGAGCATACAAGGCATCCCGGGTGATTTATATAAAGTTCGACAAAGCGAGTTATACCTTATTGACATGGTGAATTTGAGATCTTTGTCTAGAACAGAAAAACCATAGTTTTCCTTCGAAGGTTTACTCTGCGCATCCACACGTATTTTCCCTTTATCCCGACCCCCGCTTGAAAACATAGTAACTTCCGTGTACGCGGCAAGCCTCAGCGGGAGCATCAGACTTAAAGCAGAGACGGGCGGTCGGGCGGGGGAGACCGCGTCGTTGCTGTCGCGCTTTCCTCTCCTCTGCTCGTCCGCCGTCGCCGTCGCGCTCCCCTCCGCCTTCAACATTTGGGATCTTCGTTGTTCAGTTAGACGTTTCTCCTCCAAAAATTTATCATATCTGTTAAAGAAGTATCTAAGATCTATTTCTGTTTTAAGGATATCTGTCAGGATGGTATCCCTGCTATCACTTCGAAGTGTGCCTCCAATATCTGCGCAGAATATATGACACCCATAAGGCAAAGCCCATTTTTCTCTATCCTCATACAATCTACTTAGCCACTCGTTATCCTTCAGATTGTACTTCGCCAAGACCTACTAAAATCATGAGTGAAAGTTTCCGAACAATGCAATATATCCCTTAATACTTTCGTTGCATTTTGATATATATCCGAGCGGTGGACAGTCCCTGGCCAAGCAGAAGCAACTGCATCCCCTATCGATGTAAAGCAGTCAGTCAAAACTGTTTTTGGCTGTTTATGCTGGTTAACTCCAATGAATAACAATAGAGGCCTGCCATAATCACTTGTTCTATACCGTGTGTCAACACATACTACATCTCCAAAGTAGTTATAATCCTGCAATATCTGTCAGGATTCTATCCGTATGATCATGTATTCCACGCTTATTATTACACATCACCAACAGACGGAGGAGAGAGAAACAGAAAAGTGGGTGGGTGTGCCGCTGGTTGGAATAATAATGAAGTCAGGCTGGTCATATTTGTCAAGCACTCAATGCTTGCCAGCTTTTGACCGATCAATACAAATTATTGGTCAAACTTGCACCTACTCCATTCATAATGAAAGAATATGTATAAATATCATTTTGGCTAACAAAATCTCGTTCATACTGCGTTATAAGAACTATCATGTATTCCACGTTTATTATTACACATCACCAACAACATCCCTATCTAGTCTTCTGAATTTTCTTCGTGTCCCTTGCTTATGATCACTTCGGCCGTAACCATGGAGCATCTTCATTATTTAACGGGATGGTGGGGTCAGCTTTCACTGTGAAGGGTGGAATTTCAAGAAACTTATTATAATCTTCTGACATGTCTGTCGTGTCCTCGATTCCCACGATGTTTCTTTTCCCTGAGAGAACTATGTGACGCTTCGGCTCATCGTATGATGAATTTGTTTCCTTATTTTTTCTTTTCTTCGGTCTGGAAGACATGTCCTTCACATAGAAGACCTGAGCCACATCATTGGCTAGGACGAATGGTTCGTCATTGTAACAATATTGTTGAGATCCACTGTTGTCATTCCATAAAGCGTGTCTACCTTTACCCTTCTCCATTCAGGTTGACCCATTTGCACTTGAACAAAGGGACCTTAAAAGAAGCTCCATAGTCAAGTTCCCATATCTCCTCTATGTAACCATAGTATGTGTCATTTTTTCCATTCTCGTTTGTTGTATCAAAGCGGACACCACTGTTTTGGTTGGTGCTCTTCTTATCTTGGGAGCTCGTGTAAAATGTATTCCCATTTATCTCGTATCCTTGAAAACTCCCAATAGTCGAAGATGGTGACCCTGCCAACATGTATAGCTGATCTTCAACAGTGGTGTCATTTATAAGACATGTTTGCAACCAACTTCCGAAAGTCTCCATGTGTTCGCGTTTAATCCATGAGTCATCCTTCCCCGGGTTTGCAGACCGTACAATATTCTGTGTTCCTCGAGATACGTAGCCATGAACATAGAATTTTGTAGAACTGTGTAGTGTGCTTTGGTCAAAGAATGCCCGTCCCTAGGTATCATTGTTTTCTTTCCCAGCGTTCCTTTTCCCCTCAGTCTCCCCTCATGCCGCGATTCAGGAACACCAATTGTCTTAAGGTCAGGAATAAAGTCAACAGAACCCAATGACCTCCTCTGTTCCATAGCCCTTCGAGATGCTTCCTTCTGGCCTAGCACGGTTATGAACATATTTCTTCAAGACTCCCATGAACCTCTCAAAGGGGAACATATTGTGTAGAAATACCGGACCAAGAATATGAATCTCTTCACATAGGTGAACCAGGAGATGAGTCATAATGTTCAAGAAGGATGGTGGGAACACCAACTCAAAACTAACAAGACACTGGACCACATCCCTCTGTAATCTTGTCAGACTTTCTGGATCGATTACCTTCTGAGATATTGCGTTCATGAATGCACATAGCTTCACAATGGGTACTCGAACATTTTCCGGTAGAAGCCCCCTCAATGCAATCGGAAGCAACTGCGTCATAATCACGTGGCAGTCATGAGACTTCAGGTTTTCGAATTTTTCTCTGCCATGTTTATTATCCCCTTTATATTCGACGAGAAGCCGGACGGAACCTTGATACTGTAAAGGACTTCAAAGAATATTTCCTTCTCTGCTTTAGTAAGAGCGTAGCTGCTTAAGTAATGGCGCCTATCTGTGTGCTTGTTGCTTGGGTCTTTCATACGTTGCTGGTCCTCCCGTGCTTCTGGCGTATCTTTGGACTTCCCATACACGCCCAGGAAGCATAGCAGATTGACACAAATATTCTTTGTCACGTGCATCACGTCGATCGAAGACCGGACCTCTAAAACTTTCCACTAGGGTAGCTCCCAAAATATAGATTTCTTCTTCCACATGGTGCGCGCTTATCAGGGCCGTACGGAACTGGTTGGCTGCCAGCAGCCTTACCAAAGATTACTTCTAGGTCCTTGACCATATCGAATATATCATTACCACTACGCAGCTCAGGCTTCTTCCGGTTATCTGCCTCACCTCTGAAATGCTTCCTTCCTTTCTTTCTTACGGGATGCTTGATCGGAAGAAATCTACGATGCCCCAGGTATACAACCTTTTTACATTTATCCAAAAAAACACTGTCAGTATTATCTAAACAGTTGTGCATGCATTGTATCCCTTGTTTGTATGTCCGGAAATGTTACTAAGAGCAGGCCAATCAATGATGGTTACGAAAAGCAACGCCCGTAGGTCCAATGGCTTTTGTTCGTTCTCATCCCACAGACGTACACCTGGTTTGCCCCACAATTGTAAGAGTTCTTCCACTAATGGCCTTAGATACACATCAATGTCGTTGCCAGGTTGCCTCGGTCCTTGGATGAGAACTGGCATCATAATGAACTTGCGCTTCATGCACAACCAAGGAGGAAGGTTGTACATACATAGAGTTACAGGCCAAGTGCTATGACTGGAGCTCTTCTCCCCAAAAGGATTAAAGCCATCTGTACTTAGACCAAACCATAAGTTCCTCGCCTCTCCTGCAAAGTCTGGAAAGTCTCTCTCGATCTTTCTCTACTGCGATCCATCGACGGGATGCCTCAACTCTCCGTCTTTCTTTACGGTCTTCTTTGTGCCATCGCAACAACCTAGCATGCTCTTTGTTTCTAAACAGACGTTTCAGCCGTGGTATTATAGGAGCATACCACATCACCTTAGCAGGAACCCTCTTACGGGGGGCTCGCCGTCAACATCACCAGGGTCATCTGCTCTGATCTTATACCGCAGTGCAGTGCATATCAGACATTCATCCAAATTCTCGTACTTCTCACCGCGGAAGAGGATGCAGTCATTAATGCATGCATGTATCTTCTGCACATCTAATCCTAGAGGGCAGAGAGCTTTCTTTGCTTCGTACGTACTCTCAGGAAATTCGTTATCCTTTGGAAGTTTTGGCTTCATTAGTTGAAGTAAACTCTCAAATGCCTTGTCAGTCACACCGTTCTGTGCCTTCCATTTCAGCAACTCCAGTGTGGTACCGAGCTTTGTGCTACTATCTTCGCAATTTGGGTACAACAATTTTTTGTGATCCTGTAACATGTTGTCCAACTTCAACCTCTCCAATTTATTTTCACAGTCTTCCCTTGCATCAGCAATAACTTGGCCAAGATCATCATCGGGCTCTCCTGATGCATGTTCTTGATCACCTCCTTCTTCTCCATTCTCTTCCATTGCAGTATCGTCGTATTCTGGGAACAAAGGATCTTCTTCTTCATCGTCTTCCATCACAACCCCTCTTTCTCCATGCTTCGTCCAGCAATTATAGCTGGGCATGAAACCTCTCCGAAGTAGATGGCCGTGAATGATTCTTTCGGAAGAGTGCTCTCTGACGTTCCGACAATCAACACATGGGCAACACATGAAGCCATTATCTTTGTTCGCCTGAGCTACAGCAAGAAATGCATTCAGGCCTGCCACATACTCGGAAGTGCGTCGGTCACCATACATCCATCGCTGCCGTGCATCCAGCTGCATCGTATAATTAAGTTTATCAAAATACATTACAATAACATATTAATACGACAAATACTACTTTTTTATGTATCAGTTACAGATGAAAAGATAAGTTCGTTAACCTCGGTCGAAGATACCATTTTCAGTGAGCTTATGTGCGGCTCGGGAATTTCGTCGAACACCTCGTGTGCATAGTAAAATAAAACACACTAACACCACACTCTCTCACACCTCCAAGCAAAAAAAAAGATGGAAGGGGGAGGGGCTAGGGCAGTATATATAGGGGAAGGGGGCATTGGTCCCGGTTCGTGGACTGAACCGGGACAAATGTTCATGCGCGTGCTACGTGGCATGTGGCTAGGCATTGGTCCCGGTCCGTGGCACGAGCCGGGACCGATATGTCCCCCACGAACCGGGACCAATGCCCCCAGGCGATTCCTGTTGCCCCGGGCGCACGAACCGGGACCAAAGCATGGCATTTGTCCCGGATTCGGTTGCAACCGGGACAGCTGCCCCCTGGCCCCCTGGACGAGAGGGGTTGTTTCCACTAGTGATCATAATCATCATCTTTCCATAGCATGAAGTAGAGTGTGCCTTGGATTAGAACAGGAGTCATTCGCCGCATAAAAAAAAGCTCAGTCCGAAGATCGTGGCGATAGGACCCATCTTTCCACTCAGCCATAAGATCAAGATCAGAGCACTGATTGCTCCACTCACCCACCTCTGGCAAGGACATGTAGGCTTTTGCAACACAATGACCATTGATGCTGTCAAGGGCGAGGAGGACCACCCGGAAGGGGCCGTCATGACAGGCGCCGTGGTCGCAGCCAGTCACGGCACATAGCACAGCAGCCATCTGGACATAGTTGCGGTAGCCTTTGGGAGCGTGTAACTCTTTCCTGCAGCCCGTCATTGGGTCCCAAACGACGAGCGTCGTGCCTGCCACACCCTTCTTCAAAAGGAGGACACGGCCATGGCGGCAGTCCAAGACATCGGCTTCCTCGTCCTCGGGAATCTGCGCGCCGAATTTCGTGGTTGAGATCAAGGTTGGCACCGATCTAGGCCATGAATAAAGGAAGCCCAGCATTGGGGCAGGTCCATGAAACTGGCGGTATTGGCCCTGAAAGCTATGACCTGAGAGGCGGGAGAGCCATCCTCCAGCGCCATGAGCATAGGGGCACTGCCAACCTCAACCCCCACCGGCGACACATCAAGAAGTGATAAGGAATTAGAGCCCATGTCATAGCGGAGAATTTCTCTGTGATTATAATTATCATTCCAAAGCATGAAGTAGATTGCCCCTTGGATGAAAACAGGAGGCATTGACTCAATGAATGCATAGCGAGGATAAAGATTGCGGGTGGAGCATCGACCGACCCACTCGGACAAAAGATGAGGATGAGAGAACTGCTTGTCGTCCCACTCGCCCACCTCCGGCAAGGACGTGTACGCTTTTGCAACACAATGACCACTGTTGTCGTCAAGAGTGACAAGGACAACCTGGAAGGGGCCCTTGTGACACGCGCGGTGGTCGCAGCCAGCCACGGCACATAGTACAACGGCCATATGTGCGTAGTATTTGTAGTCTTTGGGTGCGCGTAGCTCCCTCCTGCAGCCCGTCATTGGGTCCCAAACGACCAGCATTGTGGTTGCCGCACCCTTATCCCCAAGGAGAACACGGCCATGGCGGCAATCCAAGAAATCATACTCCTTGTTGGCGGATTGCGCACACTGAATTTCGAGGTTGAGACAAATTTCGGTACTGATCCAGGAGGCCACGAATAAAAGAAACCCAACATTGGGGGATGTCCATGAAACTCACGGTAACGGTCATGGAAGCTAGGGCCGGAGAGGAGGGATAGCCAGGACTTGGTGGCGAGGGAGGCGCGCACAAGAATATCGTCTGGCAGTGCTAATGCCGGCATTGTCGTCGGCGGCGGCATGGGCAGTAGGGTCTGTCGTCGGGAAAAACCTTGAGTTATCGTGGACTGCGTGGCTGTGCTATGTCACGGTTCTAGTGATGGCACTTTGGGTATCATTAGGGTACCCCTCTATTTTCCCTAGTTCAAAAAAATGAACTAATTTTTTGATGACATCACCATTTTAGAAAACTTAGGTCATTTTGTTGAACTAGAGAGGGTAGAGGGTACCCTAATGGTGACCCACTGCCATCATTACACGGTTCTGTGCAACCATCGTGTTTTGTTTTTATTCAGGTCTATCACACACATGTAACCGGGTCGGAATCAAAAAATACACCGTACAGTACACGTATTCTGTTAACAGCACGGATCGATCACGTATCTTGGTAACGCGCATCGATCATGCATGCGGTGAGGGGAAAGGTATGGGCCGTATGGCTCATAAAATTCATACTCCTACATGGATCGCTCATGAAATTTGTAGGCTCCTACATGCGGCGAGGCACATATCTTTGCTTTACGACTGTGTCTGGCTCATGAAATGTTTACATGTACTATATGATAACTAATTACATAAAATACACCAAGGGGCAGGTCTCGATTGGTGCTAGCCACGATTAGTTTCCAGTACAAAAGAGATGACCTATTCGCCCCATAGCTGGGTAATCTCTGCCGCGTAGTATTTTGGTCTCCTCCTCGGGGCATATGCTCCAGCAATCAGCAGCGATGTCCTCGACGGCCGTGTCGCCGGCGCCAACCCCCCGCCCCCACAGGGAATTCATTACCAGATTCTCTCTCAAGGTATGCAAAATTGCCTGGCACATTATTTAGTAATAGTAACAATTGCATTTGCTTAGATGAGATAGATTCATAAAGTTTTTTGTTTTGTATAGCCAAAAATTAAGAGAATCCATAATTTGCTTCAAGAATGGGCCATTATACGCGCAAAATCCAGGGACATGTTAACTGGACGATCTAGTATAGTTGTATTTTAATTGTAGTCACATTAAAATTAACAGGTTGTCAAACATGTGTCGTTTCACTAGTGGAAACAACCCCTCTCGTCCAGGGGGCCAGGGGGCAGCTGTCCCGGTTGCAACCAAATCCGGGACAAATGCTATGGATTGGTCCCGGTTTGTGTGCCCGGGGCAACAGGAATCGTCTGGGGGCATTGGTCCCGGTTCGTGGGGGAGATATTGGTCCTGGCTCGGGCCACGGACCGGGACCAATGCCTAGCCACATGCCACGTGGCACGCGCATGAGAATTGGTCCCGGTTCAGGCCACGAACCAGGACCAATGTCCCCCTTCCCCTATATATACTGCCCCAGCCCCCCCTTCATCCTTTTTTTTTTGCTTGGAGGTGTGAGAGAGGTGGGCGTTAGTGTGTTTTATTTTACTATGCACACGAGGTGCTCGACGAAATTCCCCAGCCACACATATGCTCACTAAAAATGGTATCTTCGACCGAGTTTAACAAACTTATCTTTTTCATCTGTAACTGATACATAAAAAAGTAGTATTTGTCGATGTACTGTGGTCATCTCTGTATTAATATGTTATTGTAATGTATTTTGGTAAACTTAATTATATGATGCAGATGGATGCACGACAGCGATGGATGTACGGTGACCGACGCACTTCCGAGTATATAGCAGGCCTGAATGCATTTCTTGCTGTAGCTCAGGCGAACAAAGATAATGGCTTCATGTGTTGCCCATGTGTTGATTGTCGGAACGTCAGAGATCACTCTTCCGAAAGAATCCTTCACGGCCATCTACTTCGGAGAGGTTTCATGCCCAGCTATAATTGCTGGACCAAGCATGGAGAAAGAGGGGTTGTGATGGAAGACGATGAAGAAGAAGAAGAAGAAGATCCTTTGTTCACTGAATACGACGATACTGCAATGGAAGAGAATGCAGAAGAAGGAGGTGATCAAGAACAGGCATCAGAAGAGCCCGATGATGATCTTGGCCGAGTTATTGCTGATGCAAGGGAAGACTGTGAAAATAAATTGGAGAGGTTGAAGTTGGACAACATGTTACAGGATCACAAAAAATTGTTGTACCTAAATTGCGAAGATGGTAGCACAAAGCTCGGTACCACACTGGAGTTGCCGAAATGGAAGGCACAGAACGGTGTGACTGACAAGGCATTTGAGAGTTTACTTCAACTAATGAAGCCAAAACTTCCAAAGGATAACGAATTGCCTGAGAGTACGTACGAAACAAAGAAAGCTCTCTGCCCTCTAAGATTAGATGTGCAGAAGATACATGCATGCATTAATGACTGCATCCTCTTCCGCGGTGAGAAGTACGAGAATTTGGATGAATGTCCGATATGCACTGCATTGCGGTATAAGATCAGAGCAGATGACCCTGGTGATATTGACGGCGAGGCCCCCGTAAGAGGGTTCCTGCTAAGGTGATGTGGTATGCTCCTATAATACCACGGCTGAAACGTCTGTTTAGAAACAAAGAGCATGCTAGGTTGTTTCGATGGCACAAAGAAGACCGTAAGAAAGACGGAAAGTTGAGGCACCCCGCCGATGGATCGCAGTGGCGAAAGATCGAGAGAGACTTCCCAGACTTTGCAGGAGAGGCGAGAAACTTATGGTTTGGTCTAAGTAAATATGGCTTTAATCCTTGTGGGGAGCAGAGCTCCAGTCATAGCACTTGGCCTGTAACTCTATGTATGTACAACCTTCCTCCTTGGTTGTGCATGAAGCGCAAGTTCATTATGATGCCAGTTCTCATCCAAGGCCCGAGGCAACCTGGCAACGACATTGATGTGTATCTAAGGCCATTAGTGGAAGAACTCTTACAATTGTGGGGCAAACCAGGTGTAAGTGTGTGGGATGAGAAAGAACAAAAGCCATTTGACCTACGGGCGTTGCTTTTCGTAACCATCAATGATTGGCATGCTCTTAGTAACATTTCCGGACATACAAACAAGGGATACAATGCATGCACACACTGTTTAGATAAGACTGACAGTGTTTTTTTTTTGATAAATGTAAAAAGGTTGTATACCTGGGGCATCGTAGATTTCTTCCGATGAAGCATCCCGTAAGAAAGAAAGGAGGGAAGCATTTCAGAGGTGAGGCAGATAACCGGAAGAAGCCTGAGCTACGTAGTGGTAATGATATATTCGATATGGTCAAGGACCTAGAAGTAATCTTTGGTAAGGCTGCTGGCAGCCAACCAGTTCCGTACGGCCCTGATAAGCGCGCACCCATGTGGAAGAAGAAATCTATATTTTGGGAGCTACCCTATTGGAAAGTTTTAGAGGTCCGGTCTTCGATCGACGTGATGCACGTGACAAAGAATCTCTGTGTCAATCTTCTATGCTTCCTGGGCATGTATGGGAAGTCAAAAGATACGCCAGAAGCACGGAGGACCAACAACGTATGAAAAACCCAAGCAACAAGCACACAGATACAGCGCGGCATTACTTAAGCAGCTACGCTCTTACTAAAGCAGAGAAGGAAATATTCTTTGAAGTCGTTTACAGTATCAAGGTTCCGTCTGGCTTCTCGTCGAATATAAAGGGGATAATAAACATGGCAGAGAAAAAATTCCAAAACCTGAAGTCTCATGACTGCCACGTGATATGACGCAGTTGCTTCCGATCGCATTGAGGGGGCTTCTACCGGAAAATGTTCGAGTACCCATTATGAAGCTATATGCATTCATGAACGCAATATCTCAGAAGGTAATGGATCCAGAAATTCTGACAAGATTACAGAGGGATGTGGTCCAGTGTCTTGTTAGTTTTGAGTTGGTGTTCCCACCATCATTCTTCAACATTATGACTCGTCTATTGGTTCACCTATGTGAAGAGATTCATATTCTCGGTCCGGTATTTCTACACAATATGTTCCCCTTTGAGAGGTTCATGGGAGTCTTGAAGAAATATGTTCATAACCGTGCTAGGCCAGAAGGAAGCATCTCGAAGGGCTATGGAACAGAGGAGGTCATTGGGTTCTGTGTTGACTTTATTCCTGACCTTAAGACGATTGGTGTTCCTGAATCGCGGCATGAGGGGAGACTAAGGGGAAAAGGAACGCTGGGAAAGAAAACAATGATACCTAGGGACGGGCATTCTTTGACCAAAGCACACTACACAGTTCGACAAAATTCTATGTTCATGGCTACGTATCTCGAGGAACACAAGAATATTGTACGCTCCGCAAACCCGGGGAAGGATGACTCATGGATTAAACGAAACACATGGAGACTTTCGGAAGTTGGTTGCAAACACATCTTATAAATGACACCAGTGTTGAAGATCAGCTGTACATGTTGGCAGGGTCACCATCTTCGACTATTGGGAGTTTTCAAGGGTACGAGATAAATGGGAATACATTTTACACGAGCTCCCAAGATAAGAAGAGCACCAACCAAAACAGAGGTGTCCTCTTTGATACAACAAACGAGAATGGAAAAAATGACACATACTATGGTTACATAGAGGAGATATGGGAACTTGACTATGGACCTTCTTTTAAGGTCCCTTTGTTCAAGTGCAAATGGGTCAACCTGAATGGAGAAGGGGTAAAGGTAGACCCGCTTTATGGAATGACAACAGTGGATCTCAACAGTATTGGTTACAATGACGAACCATTCGTCCTAGCCAATGATGTGGCTCAGGTCTTCTATGTGAAGTACATGTCCTCCAGACCAAAAAAAAAGAAAAAATAAGCAAACAAATTCATCATACGATGAGCCGAAGCGTCACATAGTTCTCTCAGGGAAAAGAAACATCGTGGGAATCGAGGACACGACAGACATGTCAGAAGATTATAATAAGTTTGTTGAAATTCCACCCTTCACAGTGAAACCTGACCCCACCATCCCGTTAAATAATGAAGATACTCCATGGTTACGGCCGAAGCGATCATAAGCAAGGGAGAACTCAGAAGACTAGATAGGGATGTTGGTGATGTTATAGTGAAAGCTGACCCCACCACCCACTTTGTTGTTTCTCTCTCCTCCGTATGTTGGTGATGTGTAATAATAAACGTGGAATACATGATCCTATAGTTCTGTTTGACCAGTAATTTGTATTGACCGGTAAAAAGCTGACAACTATGACCCATATCCTAGTATGAGATAACTGTAGGCAGATATTGCAGGCACACTTCGAAGTGATAGTACATATACCATCCTGACAGATATCCTTAAAACATAAATAGATCTTCGGTACTTCTTTAACTGATCTTGGATTGTGTGGTCTATAACTGTGGCGAAATTGGACCCATATCCGAGTATGAGATAACTGTCAAAAACAGGCGTCGGGGTCATTTTGTTAGATTCGACTCATCAGAATACATTTGTAGCTGCAAAAAGTTTGAAAATGTAGGTCTGCCGTGTTGCCAGGTACTGAAGGTTCTTGAGATCAGAAATATTAAAGAAATTCCACCACGCTATGTTTTGAAAAGATGGCGAAATGATACTTACAAGATTGAACCTTCGAAGAAGAACTATGGTTTTTCTGTTGTAGACGAAGATCCCAAATTCTCCGTGTTAAAAAGGTACAACTCGATTTGTCGAACTTTATATAAAGTTGCATTCATGTAGAGCCAATAGGATCAGCTCCTAGAGCCAATATTATTCGGCTTAGTGGGTCCATCTATCCATGCATCCGTCGCGGCGATCGCAGTGATTATGAGGAGAAACGCCTTCGACCCGTTCATCATCATTTGGAGACGCAGAATGACTTGTATGCTCTGGACTCACTCGGAAGATCACAAGCGAAAACAAAATTTGTAAGATATTTATATTCAAATTATATGCAAATGGTAAAATAATTAATAGTTTCAATAGTTAGAATAATTATTTAGTTAAACGAAAAATGGATTTGAATTAGTTACACAGATTCTAGCACTTTTCATGTTGAAGTTTTTGTCAAATTCGAAAGTATATAGAAGTTATTAATGTGCAAACTTAAACAATTTTCAAATTTTGGCGCTAAATTTTTTTGGCGCGCAGGGTGCCTCCAAAATTCGAAATAAGTTTTGGTCCCGGCCCGTGGTACCAACCGGGACCAAAGGGGGTGCCTCTAGTACCGGTTGGTGGCACGGGCCGGTACTAGAGGCCCAGTTGTATAAATATCTCGGCCCTCCCTCCAGGCCGAGCGACCACCCAGGACAGCGGACATGGCTTAGCGAAGCCCTGCCGGCGGCGGGAACGGATAGGAAGACCCCGCCGGTCCTGGTTCCGCCGGCGGGGTTGAACTAGCTAGGGACGTGTCGAGACATCGTAGTAGTTTTCATAGACGGGGGTGCCATGAGACTACGGGTAGAGACGTGGGGAAACGGTATCGCGTTGAAGACGAAGACACAGGATTTACCCAGGTTCGGTGCGTCGTAATAATACGACGTTACTACTCCTGCAATCTCACTAAACAGGGCTAAAGCCTGTGTATACAATTACAATGTGAGGTTAGGTTGAGCTATTCGCTGAGGATCAACTTCCCGGCGAGTTAGCCTGTAGCTTCTTGTGTGTCTATCTTATCTCCCGTCCGGCTTTATATAATAGCCGGGTTAGGGCATACAGAGCAGGAAACCTAGAAGACTACGGTAACTTCTAACTTGGAAGGTAAGGAATCCGCCTTCTCCTCCAAGCCAGATCACATGGGCCATGATCCAGGTTCTTCTAGAATCCGGCTTCTGTGCATCAGCTTACTAGGCCGCCCAATGGACCATAGCCCACTACCACTTGGGCCACCCTGGTAATCAGGCACTTTTGACTACCATCTGATATACCCCTGTTCAGTATATATCCGACAGTAGCCCCCAAGAAGGATTAAAACTCTGATTCGTCGTCTTTCGCCAAATGCATATTGTCCGAGAAATATTGGCCAGCAGTCTTGATTCTTCTTATTCTTCTTTAAAAAGAGATGGTAACGTAAAACTCGAAATTCTGGAAATTCGGCTTTTCTCACACGATCCTTCGTGGAGAAGGAACTTCCTACGTCAGCGCTTTAATCATGCTGACGTAAAGGACGTTTGGGTTTCAAGCGGGAAACCCAGAAACGTATCTCTGACAGATTCTCACGGGAAACGAGGAGATAGCCATAATCACCCTGTCGATTCATTTCCCGGATTTTCCGGCAAGTACACGCGTTGATCATCCAACGGTCAAAAGAGCCGTTAGCACGTATAGTGACGGATTTCCAGCTATAAATAGGCTTCTTCGCCCTCCCGGAAAACCTTCCGCTCTCACTTCCAACGCCATTACCGCGCCCAAGCTTCCGAGCAGAGAGAGATTTCCGAACGCACACCGCGCCCAAAACCTCACCGGAGGCGAGCCAGCGCCGCCACCTGATGGCATCTCCGTCGTCTTCGCCTGCCCGCAACGTCACGCAGGACATCGAGGATATCATCAACACGATGGATCTGTTGGATTCCCCAACGCACGCCGGCGACGAGCCGGTGAAGACCGCGGGCATCGCGGCGGACGGAGGAAATTCCTCCGCCACCGCAGATCTTGCAGGCTCGAGCTCCGCGCCCTCTCCGCCGTTCGCTCCTGAGACGGCGGAGGAGAAAATCACGCTCGTTGGCGACGAGCTCGCCGCTGCAGAGGCTGCCGCGTCCGCCGCCGCCGGAGCTGACGAAGAAATGGAGACTGTCGGCAACTGGATTGCCTGCAGCATTCCCCCGTCCCTCCTTCCAAACATGGAAAAGGAGGAGTTAGTGATGAAAGGGAAGTGGCGGCTTCCGGAGGACGAGAACGAACCCATGCCGAACAAAGGCGAACGGGTTGTTCTCTCCTCCCACCTTCTGAGAGGTATGGGACTGCCACCTTCTGCCTTCTTCCTCCAAGTCCTCTCCCATTACAATATCCAACCCCATAACCTGCCTCCAAATTATATTCTTTATATGGCGGCTTTCAGGCCCTCTTCGAGGGTTTTCTAGAACCATTTCCTTCACTCTTAGGAGATTTAGGGAGGATTGGTTCCCCAAGATCAAAACCTCGGAATCCGTCAAATTCTGGACGGGTTCCTTCTTTTATCATCCCGATGTTCCTTTCCCAAAAAAGGCCATCGGGGTTTCACCTTTCTCAAACACCGCTGTTGTTCCCCAAAAAAATTGGGGAACAGAAGCCGTCCAAGTTCTGCCGCCTGATCTTCTAAGGATCAAGCGGCGCATCGCCAAGCTCACTTCCTCTTATCCGCCCCTAACCGGCATGGACACAGTCCTTTGCTGGTTGGACAGGCGGATCCAGCCGCTAGCCAACCATGGTGGCCGTCTCCTTTGCGAGTACACGGGTGCCGGCAACAAAATGCGGACAACCAGCAAAGACTGGGCCGCGAGGGATTTGCGGAGGCGCGTGAACCAGTTGGTCGCTTCACGCGACCAATATGAAGCGAGTCGGCCAATGTATACGGCCAACAATCCGGCTCCCAAGGTATTATTTCCGTCATTTGGGTTTTCTCGGATTTTTCGCTTCTAACTCTGCTTTTTCTTTTCGACAGATTGTTGAGCTTCCTGATTCGGAGCTGGCCTCCGAAGCTGAACTGGAGGCGTTGCCCACCGCCTTTGCAGGTGGGTGAAAGCGCAAGAAGATCTCCTCCTCTGAGGAAATCATTGATCTTGACGGGGTTCCCGTCGCCACCTCCAGGTTAGAGCATCCGAGTTATTTTCTTTTGTCGAAGTTTTCTTTTGTCTTCGGGGTTTTAACTTCTTCTGGGCTTTTTGTTTTTTGCCTTTAGCCTGCCTCCTTCTACCTTATAGCCAAAGAAGCTGAAAAGGCACAAGGTTGTGTCCAGCAGAGGCTCTCAACCTTCTCCCGTCATTGCACCGGACACACCGTCCACAATGGCGGAAGAGCATACTACAGCCCCCACCACCGAGTCTTTGGAGCCCAGCCAGCCCGTTGTGCCGGACATGGACACGAGGGAAAGGGCGGCTCCAGAGGTGGGAAATTCTTCTCGAACGACCGATGAGGAGATTCCCACCTTTGACAAGGACTTCAAGAACATCAACGACGGCCTAAGCGCGGCCGGAATTCTTTTTGCGGAGTACGCAAAATAGTTCAATGAAAACTTGGCGGGGTTGCAGCGAATGAGCCAAGTATTTAACTCTAGCCCCCAAGCATTAATCAAAATGTATACTTTTTGCCTTGATGCTTTTTAGTTACTCTTTTCCTTGTCGTGTTCCAGCAAACCGCTGAATCCATTACCATGGAAGTTTTCAATAAACTTTCCGTCAAGAATAAAGAAGTTAGAAATCTTCTATCTATTATTGATGTGAAAGAGGCGGAGCTGGCATCGTCTCAGCTGCAGCTGTCGGAAACAACAGGTAAGCTTTTCTGTCCTCTGAAGTTTTTTGATTCAGCTTTTTGTCTAAGTACTTTTCCCGAATTTTTCCTAAACTCGGGATTTTTTCCTTGCTTTCCAGCTGCTTTGGCTAAGGCCAAGGAAATAGCTGAAGACGCCGGCAATGCCGAGTTTCTCCGAAAGGAGAATTTGGACCTTCACAAGGTTCTTGTGAAGGCTCAAAAAGATCTGGAAGCCAGCAATCTGGCCCTTGGAATTGCTCATTCCAAGGCTTCCGAACAGGCGGAGAAGGATAAGTCCACTATCCAGGACTTAGAAAATGCCTTAAACCTTCGCCTGGAGGAAGGCTCCGAAATCGACAAGATTATCGGTAAGTTTTACTTCATTTACCATTTTTTCCATGTCTTGCTTTCTTTCCCTGCTTTTTCACTTAACCTTTTGGCCGTTTTGTCTGAAAAAACAGGAGATAACCCAGATCTCACTCGGATTGAAAGAATGTGGATTGCGATCAGAGCTGCTTGCATGCAGCTGGTCAACAAGTTCCTTCCCACAAGGACTGGGGAGTTCTCGGAAGTTGAGAAACTTCCGGGTGCCATCTTGGAGGTGGCGGAATCCAGGGTGTCCACCTTACGCTCCGCTGCACGGGGTGGTGCACGCATGGCACTCGCCTTATGCGTATGCACTACCCTGGTGCAAAGTCTTGGCGCGTGGCGTCCGGTATCCCTCAAGGATACACGGAAACCCAGCGAACCACCATCTTTGATGAAATCAAAGGTCACGCCACCAAGATCGCCTCCATGGTGAACATCTCCATCACCTATCCAGAAGAGGAGATCCCCGAAGCCCCCGAGAATGACAGCAGCGAAGAGGACTCGGATGCTTGAAGGGTTTCCTTAACCTGGTTGGTGGAAGTAGACAATAGGAGCATTACTGCACTTTTACAATGTAATTCATATTGTAATGCTTCTATTCCTTTTGTATAAACAAGAACTCCGCCTTTTGCAGTTTTAATTATTAAATTCCTTGCAAGGTTTCTGGGTTTTAGCATTCCTTTATCTTCTAAGTTCTCTGGCTTATATGCTTTAACTGTCCTTAGTGTTTGAAATGGCTCAATAGTACTAGGAATCATCATGCCGAGTTAGTGGGTATAACCAATCAGCTTAAACTCGGAAACATGGATCATACCAAAGGCATTTTTACTAACTAGCTCCAGTGACCCAACATATAAACAATCAGATAATGCTTAGAGAAAAGTAAGGAATTTTTTGAATGAAACTTGGGCACGCAGGCACAATCCAAGTTTCCTTTAGCCGTTAGTAGGCTGAAAATCATTCAGTTTTTAAACGCCGAGCACGCAGGCACAATTCGGGTTAACATTGAGTAATTTGTAAGATCATTGGGAAATAGATAAGGTGGAATCATACTTTGTACTATAATGAACTTGTAAAAACATGGATATCGGAATTCCGACAACTTTATTTCATGATCTCAAAGATGTTTACATAGAAACTGAACAAAGTATAGAAGGGACGTAACTACTGGATACTCCAAGGCCTCTTTGTCTCTCCTAGCTCAACATCTACCTTTCTCTTTCTTTTGCGATTCGGCTTCTCGGGATCGTCTTCCGTATCTCGAATGTCGACAAGATAGTATGATCCATTCTTCATGGCTTTACTAATGACAAATGGTCCTTCCCATAGTGGGGCCAATTTGTGCTTCCTTTGTTGTACCAATCTCAGCACTAGGTCACCTTCTTTAAAAGAACGATGCCTGATTTTCCAACTATGATAACGTCGTAAACCTTACTGGTAGATGGCGGATCTTTGAAGCACAAGCTCTCGTTCCTATTCTAAGAGATCGACGGCATCCTGTCGTGCTTCTTCGGCATCTGAGTCGTCGAAATCCTGCACTCTTGGGCTATCATGGATCATGTCCGTTAGAAGAATAGCTTCCGCACCATAAACTAGGAAAAATGGGGTTTGCCCAGTTGACCTATTTGGCGTCGTTTGAATACTCCAAAGCACGGAAGGTATCTCTTCTACCCATGCTCCAGCTGCTCTGTGAAGAGGAGATTCGAGTCTTGCGCGTATTCCTTGCAGGATTGAGCTATTCATTCTCTCAACCTGTCCATTGGATTGCGGGTGTGCCACAGATGCGAGATCTAGGCGAATTACCGTTTGTCGGCAATATTTTGCCAACTCTCCAATGGAGAAATTTGTCCCGTTGTCGGTGATTATGCTGTGTGGAACGCCATATCTCATGACTATGTCAATAATGAAATTTCTGGCAGTTACACCGTCAAGCTTTTTGATGGGTTTGGCCTCCACCCATTTGGTATACTTATCCATGGCTACAAGTAGATGTGTAAGTCCGCCTCGCGCAGTTTTGAACGGTCCCATCATATCTAGCCCCCAGACCGCAAACGGCCATGTAATTGGGATAGTTTTGAGTGCTTGGGCCGCATATTTGTCTGCTTGGCGTAATATTGACACCCTGCACATGTATTAACTATGTGCTCCGCATATGTCTTGGCTGTTAGCCAGAAAAACCCAGCACGAAATGCTTTTTTAACTATGCTTTTTGATTGAGCATGATGTCCGCAATCTCCGGCATGGATTTCTTGCAGGATTTCTCGTCCTTATTCTGGCGAAATACACCGCAGAAAAATTCCGGAAGTACCGCGTTTGTACAGGCAATTGTCAATTACCGTGTATCCTTTGCATCGACGCTGGATTTGTCTCTGCAAGACTTCGTCTTCTCCTTCCGGGTACTTCTGGTTGACTAAGAAGTTTAAATATGGAATTGTCCGGTCCGGGTTGATGAGCATAACTTCAATCGACTCGGAAGCAAATCAAGATTGTCGATATCTCTAAGCGGCTGCCGAGGTTGGATGATGGTGGCTTTCTGCTTTCCTTTCTGGACTATAGCATCTCACAATGGACTAACAGTGAAACAAATCAAGAACTTCCATGAAGAACAAAACGAAGATGGAGGGGTCGAGGCTGCCGAGCAAAAAAAAAGGCATAGTTCCTTCCATATGAGCTACCTACAAACAAGAAATACTTACATGACAATAGTATCATATCAATCCTATTAACCCATGGACTAGATGTCACACACATTTATTTTATGAATCAAAATAATTATTTAAATAAAAATAAATAAATCATTAATAATATTTTGAATTGAAATATTCTTAAATGCAAATAATAATTAACTTATTTGCCTTTTTCCATTTAATATTGAATAATTCATGTATGCAAATCCGAAAATTTGAAATTTGACAAATAATATGTCTAAATAGATTAGAAAAATGAGAGAAATCCAAATATGAGACGTCCATAACCCAACTTTTGATAAATTTACCTCATGTTTATCCGATCTAGTACTTTCAAGCCGGAGTCCCTCTTCGACGAAACACTAGCCCCGTTGTAGAAAAATCAGGCTTATACGAATAAAGCCGGTACCGACGTCAAAATAGGGTAGAAAATTGTCTAACTAGTTGCTTTGGTTGTGTTAGGCTAGGCCTTAGAAAGTCAGAAGACAAAGGTATGACCCAACTCTTGACAAGTTTCCCTCATATTTGTCTGATCCAACACATTCACGCTATAAGTCATGAAACTCGCTAGAGAGAAGTGGATGCCGCTGAAGTAGGTCGACACACCCCGAAGTGCATTGTCTGTCATCCAAAAATCATAGCACACTTGTACACACATGTTATGGCATCCCCTATCTAGCTTGTGGTGGGATCCCAACGCCGAAGTCCCTCTCTGATGAAACCCTAGCCCCATTGTAGAAAAACAAGATTATACGAATAAAGCCGGTACCGGCGTCAAAATGTGGTAGAAAAGTGTCTAACTAGTTCCTTTGGTTGTGTTAGGCTAGGCCCTAGAAAGTAATAAGACAAAGGTATGACCCAACTCTTGACAAGTTTCCCTCATGTTTGTTTGATCCAAGACATTCGGGCTATAAGTCATGAAACTCGCTAGAGAGAAGTGGATGCCGCTGAAGTAGGTCGACACCCCGAAGTGCATTGTCTGTCATCCAAAACCCATAGCTCACTTGTATACACATGTTATGGAACCCCCTATCTAGCTTGTGGTGGGATCCCTATGCCAGAGTCCCTCTCCGATGAAACCCTAGCCCCGTTGTAGAAAAACAGGATTATACGAATAAAGCCGGTACCGGCGTCAAAATGTGGTAGAAAAGTGTCTAACTAGTTCCTTTGGTTGTGTTAGGCTAGGCCCTAGAAAGTAATAAGACAAAGGTATGACCCAACTCTTGACAAGTTTCCCTCATGTTTGTTTGATCCAAGACATTCGGGCTATAAGTCATGAAACTCGCTAGAGAGAAGTGGATGCCGCTGAAGTAGGTCGACACACCCCGAAGTGCATTGTCTGTCATCCAAAACCCATAGCTCACTTGTATACACATGTTATGGAACCCCCTATCTAGCTTGTGGTGGGATCCCTATGCCAGAGTCCCTCTCCGATGAAACCCTAGCCCCGTTGTAGAAAAACCAGGCTTATACGAATAAAGCCGGAACCGGCGTCAAAATAGGGTAGAAAAGTGTCTAACTAGTTTCTTTGTTGTTTTAGGCTAGGCCCTAGAAAGTTAGAAGACAAAGGTATGACCAACTCTTGACAGGTTTCCCTCATGTTTGTCTGATCAAAGACATTCATGCTATAAGTCATGAAACTCGCTAGAGAGAAGTGGATGCCACTGAAGTAGGTTGACACACCCTGAAGTGCATTGTGTGTCATTCAAAACCCATAGCACAATAGGGTAGAAAAGTTTCTAACTCGTACATTACATAGATCATAATGAAATATTGCTCACATCATACTTAAACATGAACATATAAATATAGATACACATAAAGTACTCGATCTTCAGATCACCGGAGACCCGCACTACATCATAGAGAGATCACAGGATCAACCCTCAAGCACTACACATCATAGAGATATATAAAAAGTGTGTTCGCCCACGTAAACACGCTAATAGCCGTCTGAATCATCATCATCAACTGCTAGTGCTGCCGGTACGAGGTGACGCTGCCCAAGGTTGACGGCTCGAATAATGCGGTACAACTCGTATGCAATGTAAGCATCTATGGCGGCAATACTCAATGTTCTTGCCGTGAAGTGGGATCGTCTCCCACTCGTTGTGGTTCTCGATCTTGGTCTTCATATCAGCGGAGAGGTCGTGGATCAAATCCATTTCCGTATGAACCATTAAAGTCCTATCATGCCGAGGCCTGAATATCTCCTGGATATCAATGTGGCAGACAGCCGGTATCGCAATACTGAAACTTTTCTTCATCTTCATCTTGTAAATGTTTGTATCAACACTAACAAAATGAATACCGCTGCGACAAAGGAAGTTCATGAGAGCTGGAGACTTCTTGTTACTACTGCAACGAAATTAGCATGGAACTAATTGTTAATTAAAATCATAACAATAACCTACTAATTAAATATATATATGTCAATATGCAACAAGTAAAATTAATTCACTACTAAATACAAATTGATCTATCACATATAATTCAAATGGGACTCCTATGCAATTTGTATCGCATAGGACAATTTGCTATCCTATGCAATTTGTATCACATAGAACAATTTGCCGATATGATTCAAATGGGAATCGGATATATGATGATTCTATGTCACGGATATATGATTCAAATGGGGATCGGACATGTTGCTATCCTATGCAATTTTCATCATAATAAATCTATGCAATTTATCTACATATCACACGCATATATGATTCAAATATGATTCAAATGGGGATCGGATATATGATTCTATGTCACGGATATATGATTCAAATGGGGATCGGACATGTTGCTACCCTATGCAATTTTCATCATAATAAACCTATGAATGGATCAAGCCCCAAAACGTACGTACCTAGCCCATTGGAAGACCAAGACATTCTTCCCGAAGCAAAGTTGGATGACCGCAACCTCCTACCCATTGCGCGTGTACTTAAGATCAAGCCGATGAATTTATCTTGGTCCTTCGCGCTTTCAACCCATCTTGGAATGTTGCAAGATAATCCGCCATCTTGGTTCTCTTGTTAGTGTAGACGATGGTAAGCACGTTCGTGCCATGTGCACGAACAGGGCCTATGTGAGTGATTGGTTGATCCATGGTGGATTATGGGAAAAAGAGACGGAGAAGAGAGAGGAGGAGAGGGAACAAACAGAGAGAACGGTGTCGTACTGTAGCAGTTCGCGAACTCATACGTGCGGGAGGCAAAACGGTTCGATTCTTTGGTTCCGGTTTTAGCCACCAACTCGTACCAAAGGTGCTCGCGCCAGGCGAACGGTTCCCACGCCCCTTTCCCGCACCCCTTTGGTACCGGTAGCTGGCTAAAACCGGTACCAAATATGCTCGCCAGGCGAACGGTTGTCACTCCCCTTTGGTACCGATTTTAGCCACCAACCGGTACCAAAGGTATGGTTCAAACAGGTATTAGCCTTGCCCGACGCCCTCCCCATTCGAACCGGTACCAGACCCTCATTTCTACCGGTTTGTAATTGAACATGTACTAAAGATCAAATCCTTTGGCCTTGTTTCCACTAGTGCCATATCAAGGTAAGGCTGAAGAGGTCCATATCGAAGTAGGGATTCTATCTCACTAGTCCATGTACTCAATTCGAGATCGGATCGAGGAGCGCACGGCGCGAGTGTCTACATGATGATGGGAAGGGCGGCGTGAGTTGGGGCCATAAGGGATAGGGCAGCGGAAATGTTGAGGTGATGCAGGGCATCAGATTAGTTAGTGCAGGGTTCGACATTACAAGGGCGTGTAATACGCGGACACCACTCCACTCCACCGTCTCCATCCCAGATCTTGCAAGCTGGGTCTTGGAGCGCACCTCCCGGAGCTTCTCCTTGTACCGTAACTTTGGCGCTTGCGATTTCATGAACTAACCAGCAGAGCTATAAGAAATGAGCGGACTCCATGTCTATTGGTAAGATTCCATGTCTTCTACAGATTCTACATATGCGCGTCTATTGGTAAGGCTCCATGTCTTCTCACTGGGGAGGATCTTTGGCCTACTGCCTAAGAGAAATTTTGTGTGCAATAGTTCCCACTAAGGACCCACGCCGTAGAGGCCTTATACTAATCCAAATCTTGCTCCTACACAAAGTTTCAAACACTCATAGATAAACAAGACCCACCACTCCAAGCAGACAGATACTGGACGATTTCGAACCCTCCTCTATAGCACCAAGGAGTCATCGCTAATCAGATGTTGGAGGAGATGGGAAACATTATTATTTTTCCACATAGTATTGTCGTAGCCACCATAATGTCGTTATCTGTTGACGAAACTATAATTTTAGATATGTAACTTCAATGTCAAGCGCATGTCTAAGATTCCCACTCCATCCCTCTCCGTAGCACCAAGCAGAGGAGACGGGGAAACGTCGGGAGATGGTCTGCGGCTAGGGTTTCTTTCATTTCTTGAAGAGTAGACACCCTCTAATCTCTATGTAGAACCGAGTGTTATCTTTCAGATATATAACACAGTTTTACGGGTACAACTATATGTTTCTATAAATGTGGAAAACATCCAAACATACCTCGAAATGAATTTAGAAATTCTTGCTCGAAATAATCCTGGGTGAAAAAAAATCAAGAGCTTTCTAAATAAGTTATAAAATCTTACAAATATTGCAGATTGTTAAGTTGGGAATGTTGCAAATATTTGGTCTGGGACACAAGTACTTCTGAAATATGTAAAAATCTCTTGAAAATAATCAAGAGCTTTCGAAAGATGTTCTGGAATCATCAAAAGACTTTAAAAAATAGATATTTTTTGCAAATTAATGTTCAAGTTTCGAAGGTTGCAATATTTAGTCCATGACACATATACTTTTTATTCATCCAGAAACCAGGTGGAAGCACAATTATCAATACGAAGACATACACAAACCGATCGTCACATCGAGAATTACATATATAAGGTTGGTTCACATACATATAAGTATATAGAAGGCTTCCTAAGCCGCCGGCGAAACACGGTCAAGATCCTACCAAATTCCACCGTCTGCATAGAAATGGTTCATCGAGTACTTATGTGCCACCATGGATTGGCGGGCAGTTTGTTTGAACGGCTGCCACAAACAAATGATGAACGAACACAAGTTAGAAGAACATCCATGCAGAAAGAGAAACTTCTGTGATCTGCTGACAGCGAAACCAGGCTTTAAGGGGAAAAGAGAGATAAACCAGAGAGCAGTGGCAAGCTAGCTTACGTCCGTCACTGCAGTTGGAAATATCGCTCGCGAGGATGCCACCAACGAAAACCAGTAGAAGGAGGGGCCAGCATCAGCCGAACGGAGGCGGTCGAGTGCATCTTCGCCATTGTTGCCTCTTCTCTCGCTGACGAGATGGATGCTTGCTTGCTTGCTTCTTGTGTAATAAACTAGCTAGGAGTATCTGTGCTTCGGTTTGGCAATTTGCCCTGCCAACTGAACCACTTAAATAGAGTACGCTGGTAGCTTCCACTCTGAAATCTAGGTGGGGGTTCGTGGAAGGAGGAACGAAGAATGACTTTAGCTTGTACTAGTATCTGGTACGGGGGTTGCTGTGGAATTTCAGTGGAAAAACATGACGAAGTCTAGTACATTGACTGACTTTAGCTTTTACCGAATAAGTATCATGCATTATGCATAGCTACAGCCACTACTTGGAACCATGTGATGGTGATTGAGAATCACATTGACTGATGGGAAAAGCAAGTCAAGCCTCTAGTAGACGGCAAGAAAAGAACGCACGAATTCCCATATGAATCAGAGGCGCATGCGAGCAGATATATGATCAGGCCAAACTTAATTTGGCGCGGTTTAGTAAATACTGTATGTATCATTTCGATAAAGAGGCAGGAGTCTCAACCACCTTTCCAGAAAAAAACTTAATTTGACGCCGTAGGGTAGTCCGCCATGCGGTAAGATACGAGATGGACATCCTCTGTAGAGACAGTAGTCATCGATCACAAGCAAGCATCACGGCAAGATACTCTCTAAAAATCTTATGGTCCCTCTCTCTCGAGATACACGTTCTTAAGGACGCGATTAACAGGAGTACATCACGCAAGTACAACTGTTCATTAGTGAACTTTTATGTAGCAAACCATAAAAAAATAGAACAACGAATATGCACATGCCTAAAAGTATTGTTTTTTTTTAATATGTCAAATATGTGTATGTGTTTGGTAATACTTGTACTCCCTCCGATCCATATTAATAGGTACTGAAGTGGATGTATCTAGCAATAAAACATGTCTAAATACATCCACTTCAGCACCTATTAATATGGATCGGAGGGAGTACTTGTAGTTACGCTGTAGGTATATACGAAAAAAAAAGATTGCCTATATATCACCAAGTGGTTGCCGAAGTTGGAAGATGGTGGCTTTCTGCTTTCCTGTCTGGACTATAGCACCTAAAATTGGACTAATAGAGAAACAAGTCAAGAACTCACATGGAGAACAGATGGAAGATGCAAGGTTCGAGGCTTTCGAGTAAATAGAGGCATAATTGTTCTCTCTGTCTTGGACAAGTGGGTAGTAGACGCCTTCCACCAAGCCTCCCTTCTCCGGTCGGTAGAGGGTCTCATGGCTATATAACAAAAAAAAGATTGCCTATATAACAAAAAAAATAACAACCTCTTTTGTACCGTTGTTTCTCATGGCTAGATGTAAGTTTGTACGAAAAATGATGTAGACTTGTATAAGTGTGTATGTATCTACACACTAAAACACATTTTAGTACATCCTTATTTGGAAAAATATGCATCAACTAATTTGAGACGGACTTTGGAGGTCATGGTGGGCCCTCGCGCTGGCAATTACTTTTTCTCATGGGGAAGGGCGGAGTGGCCCTGTTCTTGTATAGATCAAACAATTTAAAAGTAATCTAATCTTGCACCATCAAAAATATCTAATCTTGCATGGATATGATAAAAGAATACAAAGGCCACCATCAAAAATATCTAATCCCTGGTCTAGCAGCATTTATATGGAGTAGGTTAGGTGCACATTTAACGCGCAAATGGTGCTTTAGCTTGGGGGGTTGGTGTGTAAGAAGATGGGCAAGTATGAACGCACGTGGTAGCTAGCAATAGATACATGCATTGACTGACTGACTGACTCCTTGCACAAGTCCAAGGGACATTTATGCCAAATAGCGACCCACTCCATGCATGCGGTCAAATAAACCAAAATCTTGAAATATCTGTGTGATGATTGAGGGCCAAAATCTTGGAACATCAATGTCATGATTGATGATTGTGGAAAAATGACCTCAAGTTGACAGGGCTACTAGATGCACATGTGGGACCAAAGTTAACATCACGTTTGTCACTATACAATTTTCACATTATTTTCCGAAAAACAGTTCGGATGTTTTAACTAACTAATAGAGAAGCATATATGTGCAAGCTGACATGCCTCCATGCATTCAGAATCAATCGTTGGCTGAAACTCTGAGAGCAGGTTAGTGCTGATGTGGATGCAGAAACTAGATATGTAGAAATTACTGTTACCGGCCATGGCCGGCGTTCTGGATCAAATATGGCTTTCGAACATACTTCAGGTTGAATGCTTTCTTCACCTGACCTGACAGAAACAAACTGTCATCAACTATAGTGCCAGCCCATTTCCAAAGTGGAGCTTCGGGGGTTGGTGGATGACCTGAGCTGCCACCACGGAAGTTAAGCCATCAATATCAGGTTGACATTGACTGATTTACATATGACTGAATCATGTTTATCAGTTCGTTCTAATTTTAACTTCAATATTGCAAAGTATAGTACTGGAAGTTAAGACAACACACCGACCACACATCTGTGGGCATCCGTCTAAGAAAAGCAAATATGAAGTTGAGTTCATATATATTATGGGCCAAGTGGATGCATGCGTGCCTACCTTGGTTGCACATGTTGGAATCAAGGGATGACTGAGGATTAAGATGCTTACCTTTACCTTCAGGTGCCATCATGGAAGGGAAGACATTGCTGCGTGAAAGAGTACAGAGGAAGTTAGCAGGAAGTGGCATCTAATAAAGGACACATAACGTATCGTACAATGACTGACGACTCCTTGCACATATATTATGAGGAGTATGTACAATGATAAATAGATTAATTTTGTGGTCATTTATAATAAATATACAAATCATTTTACAATTACTGCCTGTCAAAGTTCTATAGTCTAGACCATCACTGAATAAAAAAATATTTTCAGAAAAAAAGACTTAAAAATGTGCAATCCTTTTTTATTTATTTTTAATTAAGATTTCTACTCAAAGTCTTAAAAGTCTTGTGTACTATTTTAGATAAGGAGTCCAGTGGGAAAGATCAGGCTGGGTTCCTTTAACAGCCAAGTGGCCAAGTGTACATACATTACTTTTGGCATGCATGCATCTGACAGGCACTAAAAAGTAGGTGGCTATTCTGAAAGTAGGACCAGGCAGGGTATATGCAACGAAGGTGCTTTAGCTTTCCCTCGTATAAATGTAGAATATCACTAGTAGAAAAAATTAAAGCACACAGCCTATCAAAGAAGAAGCACAACATGTGTGACTCGCCAAGAAGGCTCCTAGCCATTGTTGTTGCAACCTCTTTTTTGAGCTTCGCTGCCGCTGCTTCTTCTTCCTCATCTAACACCGATTTCCAAACCCTCCTTTGCTTGAAGCTCCATCTATCCAGCAGCCCTGCCAGCAGCCTTCTTGGCTCATGGGGCCAGAATAGCTCCCTCCATTTCTGCAGTTGGCCAGGAGTCACTTGCAGCAACGCATCTCATGTCGTCGCGCTGGACCTCGAGAAATACAGCCTCAATGGCCAGATACCGCCCTGCATCGCCAACCTCACCCTCCTCTCAAGAATTCACTTCCCAGGCAATCTACTGAAAGGCCACATTCCACCGCAGCTTGGGGAGCTGAATAGGTTGATCTACTTTAACATCAGCTCCAACAGCCTCACCGGTTCAATCCCCAGCACCCTGTCTTCTACCACATCCCCCCAGCTCAAGGTGATCGATCTTGGCAACAACCAGCTAACCGGAGACATCCCAGAAACGCTCGGGGCGCTCCTCAACCTCTCGGTTCTATGCCTTGCTGGCAACAGCTTGACCGGTCATATTCCACTATCCCTTGGAAGTAGCTCTTCTCTTGTCTCTGTGATCCTCACAAACAATTCCCTCACCGGACCCATTCCACCGGCCCTCACCACCTGCCCGTCTCTTCAGGTGTTGGACCTAGTAAGGAACAACCTTGGCGGCGAGATCCCGGCTGCCCTCTTTAACAGCACGTCGCTTCAGAAACTAGCCCTTGGACAGAACAACTTTGTTGGGTCCATACCAGCTGTTTCAAATGTCGACTCGCCTCTGCAGTCCCTTATATTGTCCTTGAATTACCTTGGAGGTACCATACCCTGGACTCTGGGCAATTTCTCTTCCCTTCGGACGCTCCTGCTTGCGGCCAACAGTTTTCATGGAAGCATCCCGGTGAGCATAGGAGAGATCCCAAACTTGCAAGTACTAGACATTTCTTACAACCATTTGTCGGGGACCGTCCCACCCTCCCTATTCAACATGTCTTCACTCACCTACCTTAGTTTAGCCGTCAACAGTTTCATCGGGGGCCTTCCATTTGACATCGGGTACACGCTTCCAAGCATCCAGACACTGATCTTGCAACAAAATAGCTTCCAGGGAAAAATTCCTCTATCTCTAGCCAACGCCACCGATTTCTTGTCCATCAACCTAGGGTCTAATACATTTCATGGTGTTATCCCTTCTTTCGGGTCCCTTCCTAGTTTAAATGAGCTGATTCTGGCTTATAACCAGCTGGAAGCAGGAGACTGGTCATTCCTCTCCT
The DNA here is from genome assembly GCA_028641055.1 of Alopecurus myosuroides. NCBI lineage: Eukaryota > Viridiplantae > Streptophyta > Magnoliopsida > Poales > Poaceae > Alopecurus > Alopecurus myosuroides. The sequence continues at coordinate 53,442 of JAPCYS010003259.1, forward strand.
CATTGGCGAATTGCACGCAGCTGCAGGTCTTGTCTTTGGGAACCAACATGATGCAAGGCAATCTGCCGAGCTCAGTTGGTAGCCTTGCAAACAGCCTATACGCTTTGGTCCTGCACGCCAATAAGATATCTGGTAGCATACCCCCGGAGATAGGGAACCTCACAAACCTCGCGTTCCTTAGGATGGAGCAGAATCAGTTTGCCGGGGATCTCCCTGGCGTGATAGGAAACCTTGCAAACTTGACTTTCATGAACTTGTCACAGAACAAGCTTTCTGGACAGATCCCACTTTCAATAGGCAAACTCCGCCGGCTGCTCACTCTCTTTTTACAAGATAATAATCTCAGTGGACCCATTCCTGGTACACTCGGTAATTGCAAGAGTTTAATAACTCTTAACCTTTCATGTAACGCCTTGAACGAGAGCATACCAAAAGAGCTCTTCTTCCTGAACTCCTTATCAGAAGGTCTCGATTTGTCCCACAACCAGCTTTCTGGGCAGATTCCACAGGAGATTGGTGGCTTGATTAACATAGGCCTACTGAATTTTTCAAACAACCGTCTCTCTGGTAACATTCCGACTGCTCTAGGCGCTTGTGTCCGCTTAGAAACCCTTCGCCTGGAGTCTAACTCTCTGGAAGGCAGAATTCCAGGATCTTTCATCAATTTGGGAGGTGCTGCGGAGATTGATCTCTCTCGAAACAACTTGAGTGGTGAAATTCCAAACTTTTTTCAGTCCTTCAAATCTTTGAAGCTTCTCAACTTGTCCTTCAACGACCTTGTGGGTCAAATGCCCCAAGGGGGGTTATTTCAGAATTCTAGTGAGGTATTTGTTCAAGGAAACACCATGTTATGCTCTAGTTCCCCAATGCTAGAACTGCCACTTTGCTTTGCATCATCCAGACACCATCGGACTCAGCGCAATCTAATGATAGCTGGGGTTGGTGTGGCGGCTGTTACGTTGGTCGCTTTGTCATGTCTAGTATTTATTCTGTTGAAGAGGAAGAGTAAGAGATCTAAACAGTCAGATCATCCAACATTCACCGAGATGAAGAGCTTCTCATATGCTGATTTAGTCAAAGCGACAAATGGTTTCTCACCAGACAACTTAGTTGGCTCAGGGGCATATGGAACCGTATACAAAGGTGTACTTGAATCTGAAACAACTGGAGTGGTTGCTATTAAAGTTTTCAAGCTTGATCAACTTGGAGCACCAAAAAGCTTTGTAGCCGAGTGTGAGACCTTTAGAAACACTCGTCATCATAATCTTGCAAGGGTGATTTCTGTATGTTCAACATGGGACAATAAAGGGAATGACTTCAAAGCTCTTATTATTGAATACATGGTCAACGGCACACTAGAGAGCTGGATTTATTCGGAAACAAGAAGACCATTGAGTCTGGGCTCCAGAGTAACAATAGCAGTGGACATAGCTGCTGCATTGGATTATCTACATAACAGTTGTATCCCCCCTATAGTCCACTGTGATTTGAAGCCTAGTAATGTGCTTCTAGATGATGCCATGGGTGCCCGTCTCAGTGACTTTGGGTTAGCTAAGTTCCTTCAAAGTCATGATTCTTCAAGTATTACTACTTCTACAAGCATAGCAGGACCAAGAGGATCAATTGGATACATTGCACCAGGTAAAACATTTACTATATTATTATCTTCCCTCAGTATAGAAAATATGGGGTATCCCTAACATCATTCAAGTTTTACTTTTCTTTTCTAAAATTTCTTACAACTGAATGTTAAAAATGCAGAGTATGGCATTGGGAATAAGATCTCAACAGGGGGTGATGTCTACAGCTATGGAATTATCATCCTAGAAATGCTCACAGGGAAACGGCCAACAAATGAGTTGTTCAATAATGGTCTGAGCCTTCAGATATTTGTGGGAAATGCATTTCCTGACAAGATCAATGAGATACTTGATCCCAGTATCCTCTCAGATTTCGGAGATGACCATGGAGACCATGCAAAAGTGGGAGTTCCGACCTGCATTACGCAGCTTGTTAAGCTTGGTCTCTCATGCTCTATGGAGACACCAAAAGACCGACCGACAATGTCGAAAGTTTACTCAGAAGCCTCCGCGATCAAACGAGAATATTTAGCGCTGTACCTCGGGAGGTAAGACAACTTTTTTTTGTTTTTCCTCGCACACATGTTGCGAGCGAGTTGTAGTCCATGCTTGGTTTACTCAATGTGACCAATAAGTATCATTCCGAGAAGCCTAAATTTTGTTGTAGTGCTAGTTGACATTTCATCAAGAAAAATACCACCAATCCACTGTGCGATGAAGTGCGGAAGATAAAAACATTGTTGGTCTGCAGCAGCCTAAGGATGACGTTGTCTGATGTATTCTGAATGTGTTACATTATACAGGAGTAAGTAACTACGCTGGACACCTGATCATGTTAATTGACATGGTGGCACCCAGTCGTTGATCAGTCTGATGATTACATTCGGTCAGAACTGCCCCTACCAACTGTCCTTTGTGTTTTGTCGTTCTTTGCGGATGAGATTTGGCATTTATGTTAGCTAGGTTTGGCATATGGGAACATGTAGGTGTTTGTTTCAGGCATAAGATTTGATCTGGTCGAAGGCAAGCTATGTAGGTGTTTGTTTCTGGTCATAAGATTTGGCATATGGGAACATGTAGGTGTTTGTTTCAGGCATAAGATTTGATCTGGTTGTGGCTTGAAAAGGAAATTAGTTGGGATCTTCACATTTAGGAGATGAATTAGGACTCAGACTATAATACATGCTCGAGAACTTAACCAGATCTTCAATGGTTTGGTAAATTAATTCGTTGCGCATGAACACAAGATTTAAACTCCATGTCGAACGACCAGGCACAGTAGATAATAGCAGAGGGAATGAAGTTAGCTAGATTTGGGAAATGGGAGCACGTAAGTGTTTGTTTCAGGCATAACATTTGATCGGGTCGAAGGCAAGATATATAGATACATCAGTGTTGCTTGTGGCTTAAAAGGGTAAGTTAGTTGGGATCTACACATTCAGGGGAGGAATTAGGCCCAGCCTGGCAGTCAACGCCAAATTATAGGTAGGGCAGCTGCCGGCTGCAATCCAAACGTACCCATAATATGTATGCTCCATAACTTAACCAGATCTATGGTTTGGTACATTAATTCTTTGCGCACGAACACAGGATTTAAACTCGATGTCTAACGAACAAGCAAAATAAGTAGATACAGTAATAAAAGAGAAATGAAGTTTGACTAAGACTGAGGAGCTAGATTAGAAATTACCCAATCCATTTCAGGATAAACAGGAGCGGCTGGGCAGCGAGCTCGACCCGGCGTCCCTCAAGGGGCGCAGGCAGTGGCCGGAGGGCGGAGGGGCCAGGGGGGGCAGGGGGGGTGCCCTGAACGGCGCGGTCGCACGGGCGAGGGCGAGGGCGGCACCGCGGCCGGCTGGGCCTGGGCGGCGGTCAGCACGCATTTTACTGCGCTGGTCGAGATGAGGATGTTTGCTTCTTTGTTCCCTCCGTGAGCATTTTACAGCGGATGGGTAGGGGAAGATGCTAAAGGAGAGTTTTTTTTTTTGACAATCAATACCACGTATATTTAAGGTAGCAGATAATACATGGTAGAGATACATGAGCTGATTACAGCAATTACAAAATAATGTTTAAAAAAAACTAGCAGATCTTCGAAATCTTGAAGCTCTTTCTTCTTCCATGACACAATATTGTACTTTTCTGAAGGCGACCATTGAACATAGAGACCATACCATAAACCTGTAAACACCAATGTGGGTTCTCCCATAATTTTTTCTAGCCGCAATGCCAAGGCTACGACCACGCAAGCAGCCATTAAAATAATCAACCAACATCGGCAAGAGTACCAACACCAGTAATGCAGGGAAAAACAACCGAACAGCCTAATCATCGTCGCTGGGAGCCGATAGAACGGATCACCATTGTCGAGGACGTAGCAGCCGGGACAAATATTGCGAGGACAATCCTCCTCGCGGCGACCATGAGAAAACATCCAAGACCGATCCGACGAAGCAAGATCTGAAAGATCATACCTAGACAAACTGAATCTTCCAACACCACCATGAACGTCGAGAAGGAGATCTCGTCGTCGGACAGCGGGTAAAAGATCACTTATTGCAGACGATTCCATCTCAATGGATGAAGAAGACGACTAACAAAAAGGCTAAACTAATCTGTTGAAACCCCTTATTTTAGTGGAAACTCGACCCATAGATCAGGTTCCCCACCCCTCCTGACGCCGGCAAGGCCGACCGGAGGAGAGGGGAACCAACAATGGAGGAGGAAGAAGCGGCGGCGGCGCACTATTTTTCCCTGGCGGTTGTCCGCTCTAGGTCAAAGACGGAGCGGTCTCCTCAATGGCCGTAATGCTAAAAGAGAGGTGTTCCCACAAATAAAGCCATTTTTTTCTATAGTACATATGCTTATCTAGGCACACATCTGCTAAAAAAATAAGCATTACTGCTTAAAAATAAATTGGTTTATTTATAGGCACCTATCCGTGGATATTGCATTGTACATCTCTTGTTTTATCTATACCTACTAATAAAAGCATTAAGATTTCTGCCAAAATTTTCGTCCAACCGGATATTACCAATTTGCCCTCCCACTAAATCACATAATACATCGAAACTGCCACGTACCGGTTCGGTGATATGCTTTTACTTTTCTTCCTACGACCCATCTCCGTTCGTGAAAAATAAACGAATCCCCTATGTTCTCCTCCCTCAAGTCAATACGAGCCGCCGATGGTAAATTGCGGCTGATGGAAAAGTAGGTAGTGCCCGGGTGGGCGACCGGCCTGGAGGATGGCGGCGAACAGCCGGAAGGGAGGGCGACACACCCCCGAGACCCGCGGTGACTCCATCAATTGCACATCACGGGATAGTGTCCGCCTGGATTGGCCCTGTCGCCTCTTAGCATCTAGGAGCCCATCCTCTCTTGATTCATTGATTTGGTTACGAGTGCTTCGAGCCTGCTGTTTGTTCGTCGCTCTGGTATCCCAGAGTCCATTGGTTATTTGCGTATCAACGGGAGGCAACAAACCCGCACCGGAGCGCATCAACGGGAGGCTCGTCGTGGTTGGTACTATTGTACGATGAGCACTCACACAGAGAAAACGATCAAAATCGTCATCAGCACCCGGCTGCAGCTCCGTCCATCCAGCAGCCCCGTGGTCGGGCTCCCAATCTGATGCCGCCACACGCATAGACAGCCAGCGTTGCCGTTGCTTCGGCACAGAAGGAGCGAGCGTGGTCGGCACGTAGCGGGTTGCCAGCGGTGGAGCTGACGGCTGCGGTGCTGTGTCGAGGCGGGGTGAGGCGACGGGCCCGTGTCACAGCTGGGCAGCGGCACTGGGCAGGGCGTGGTTCACGTACACCGTTGTTGGTCTTTTCGTGCCGTCGCTGGTGTCGTTTCTCCACGGCCAGAGTGCCGATGGCAGGGTATTGAATAGATGCACTAGCCAATTATCCCAAAAGTCCGAACTGATGGGAAGGGCTAGGCTTTATATTTTAACACTCCCCCTCACGTCTAGGCTGGACAAACGGGAAGACCTTAGACGTGGGATAGATGGGAGGGCGCAACTATTTTTATATTAAATAGCGCGTTAGCCGGGCTTGAACTTGAGACCACCTGGCTCTGATACCATATTGAATAGATGCACTAGCCAATTATCCCAAAAGTCCGAACTGATGGGAAGGGCTAGGCTTTATATTTTAACACAGGGCTGGCAGGCCTCGACGAACTTCGGCGCCAACGTCAGGGGAAGCTACACCAAGATGGTGCGCCAGCTGTTCCGGTGCGACACACTGTGCCACATGTGCCTCACAAAATGACCGCTCGACCTTCCGTGCAGCGTACGTCCTCATGACCACTCTTCTAGATGTTGATTTCCACCGTCGTTGTACTTGAGTTGCGCCAAGAGGGAAGACAAGCAGCCAAGGTAGAGTATAAAGTAAAAACGATGAAAACAGAGCAATGGTTGTATTAAATTCTCATCTATGATGACAATCTCCTATTCCGAAGATAAGTCCGGAGGGAGTACCAACCATTTGACCATAGGAGCTTGCGATTCTGCTACCTCTCCAACATTCCTGTTGGTGTCGCCGGACAACCAGAGGTATGCCATCTTCATGCTTGCGACCTCCGGTTCTGCTCCAAGCTCGTGACCATTGCATGGCACGTGAGAAACACCGAGAGAGAGTTGCAGACACGGTCCTCTCTTCTCCTGCCTACGAGTGTCCGGAAGCGGTCGCCATGGTCATGTTTTGAGCATGCACCGGGAAGGACCGCGCATGGTCTGCTCCCCTGAATCTCTCTGAACTACTGTCATGTTGCCTGTCTACTCGTTGTGGAGGATGTCTGTTGAGTTTCAGTTTCAGCTGCGACGTTCGGGCTAGAATGAATTAGCTTCTTGCCTGTTTCGCTAACTCACGTAGCCAGTCTACAGTAGCCTGTAAAATAGTGGGGTGTCGTGCGACTTAATATGCGGAACAACTGACAGGAGCAAGGATTGACAACTATCATTACGTCACTACTCACTATGATGAAACGAGAGTTTAGCTATTCAATAGGTGTGTCTTTCAGTTGTTTGCCTGCTGACACATGACACATCTGTTTATTGGAAATAATCTTGCTATTGATTGGGAATTGACACATAATTCTTTTGTCCTCTTTTGATATAATGACTAATCCTTATTAAAGCAATTTAAAAATTGTTCTTTCGTTGGTGTATTCTTAATTCACTCACTATTGTTTTACTAAAAATGTGCGTATAAGCCAATCAGCCAACTGTTTACAGAGGTAGAATTTGTTCCACTTCCTTTTCTTCTTTCTGATATAGGCTGGCTCTACATTTATTAAAACGGTCTCTCATATCTACCATTTTTCTTCACATTATTTTATGCTCTGATGGATGATGGATGCTGAACCCAACTAAAAACGCGAGAAATATTTTGCATTTTCTGGTCGTTTGAGTGTGCTAATCAAATTTCGTTGCATTGTGTAATCAGAAGTTTCACGGCAGCCTTCTTCACAGAATGAGATATATACGTCAGGAGAAGAAAACATCAATTCATTTATCACTTCCTAATAATTTCCTCTTTTGATGAATTGATGATATAGTAACACTCGTAGGAACTCTAGAGTTAATGTAAGAAAAATATACAAAATCATTATGCAAAAATTGTAAGATAAATTCACAAAATCATTGTGCTCACTGTCATCTAACTCGGCGTCCCTATCATGGTAACAAGAACTTGCATTTTACGAGACATTTTTCTCTCCCGTTGCAACGCACGGGCACATTTGCTAGTTTAAGAAAAAAGCGTCATCTGGCGGTTCCTACTGTGCACACACGCGGCTGACGTCAGTCGACATTCCTCCTAACAATTAAAAAAAAATTATCTCTCAACCCGATAATCCAATTAAATAATAAATTAGCCGCAACGAGATATACAAAGCTAGATCCAATGTTGCCATATTTTAACAAAAGAAAATTACCCGAAGCTACCAGATTATTATCACTAATCTATCAGATTATAATAACTTAGTTTCTACAACAATGTAAAAGTGCATAATACTTTGATTTTCCAAACTACTAAATGCATGTCGGCCCCTATAGAGAGGGAGATCTCTAGCAAACGACTTCAACATGGGAGGTAAGGATGGCAATTTTAACCGTGGGTACGGCTATTCGCGGGTATTCGACCCGTATGGGCAGGGTATGGGTACACCTTTATACCCACGGGTAGTACCCGTACCCTACCCGTCAAGTCATGGGTAGGTCATGGGTATGGTGTTATACCCGTGGGTATACCCATATCCTACCCATTTATATTGACATGTGGGCCACTTTGTCCATATGTAGCCCAGCAGGAAGCAACCCATAAGGCCATGACTCCAGGGTTAAGGAGATAAGGAGAAGGGCCGGTCAAAGCGTCCTCGTAATCCCATCGTCTCCCAAATCTCTCCAAACTGCAATCACTACTTAATCCTCTCATAGTCCAAATACTCAAATTAAGGAGATAAATTCCCATCGATGAGGCATACAATTGATAGAACTGATATTTTTTCAAATGTGCTATCAATGAATATAATAACTTGTCTACCCGTTGGGTATTCTATGGGCACGGGTATCCACCGGATATGGGTATGGGTAGAATTTCATACCCATGGGTACGGGTATGGGTAGAGTTTTCTACCCGTTGACTATACGGGTATGGGTATGGTATTGCTCTACCCGCCCCATACCCTACCCATTGCCATCCTTAATGGGAGGACAGCGTGTGTAGCGCCTTTGACCTTTTGTGTATCTTTTTCTTTTATTTGAAGTGTATTTATTTGTCTATCAGCACGCAAACCTCAATTTTTTTTTTTAGGAAACGCAAAGGAGGAAATACACGGTGTATGTGCAGTAGATACATTCAACATATAGTTACACCAGTAACGCTAAATGCTAAGTATACCCCACTGAACAAAAGGGTTGGTGAGATTCCAATAGTGTTTTTTTTTTGTACAAAGGGGTGCCTGAAGGGCCTAGCTGCATATAATTCGTCGGTGGGGTACAAAGTGAAGAGGACAAAGAAACAACAGGAAATTACAAAATAGTCCTCAAATATTACAAGGAACACCCTCGAAAACGTCAGGGAAACGCGATCGGGTCCTTGGACTCCACCACCGTGATCTGGAGACGAACTCCGGCCATCTCGAGAGCCACCGGGGACGAGACCACTTGGGGCAGACGAGATGTGGGGCGCCGGCTCGAGTCCACTGCAAGACCTCCCATCTGGAGGATGAAGGAGCGCCAAGGGAGCATGGAGAGGCTGCCTCTTCAGCCATGGATGACGGAGGCGAGCCATGGCCATCGTGTGATGATCTCCTGGTTGCAGCATCAGTCTTCGTCGCGGCCACCTGCAAGCAAGAGCAGATACAACAACCATATTCCTCCATCTGCTAGCTCCTTGCCAACAGAGAAGAAAAAGAGATCGACAGCCTCCATCCGCTTCCAGGCCAACATCAACCTCCAACCATGGAGGCCAATCTTCGAGCTTATTTGAACAGGAGGCTGCAGCTTCCTCCCACCCCGCATACGTCTCCGACCACCGAAACACCGCGAAGAGAGAAGCAGCCACGAGCAGCACCGGCGAGTCCTCCTCGGCATAGCGCCAAACTCCAAAGAGGAAAGCCTAAAACAACAACTACTACTACGAAGCTCTACTCTATACAGCGAGGGGCGGCACCCCAGCCCATCTCGACGCCAACCAGCGCGAGCGCCGGCGGCGGGAGAGGCCGGACGCGGAGAAGCTCGGCGGACTCTCAAGAGCGGTAGAGGGAGTGTTGGCCTAGTTGAAAATCGCAGTCCGAGATTCCAATAGTGTTTCTGAAGGATTGTAAATGACGATGAGTGAATGTATCATGTCAAGCACTTGTCTTATCTAAAGAACGTGGTATGACTGGTTCCACCGTTCTTAAGATAAATGAACTGGTACGTAATTGAGGAGCGATCAAGAGGAGTTTGTAGAAACCCATACGTACCTCTCGGGTCGCTCCCTCCCGACCCGGCCCTGGAGGCGGAACCCTAGGAACCGGTCTTAAGATAAACGAACTGGTACATAATTGAGGAGAGATCAGGAGGAGTTTGTAGAAACCCATACGTACCTCTCGGGTCGCTCCCTCCCGAGCGGCCCTGGAGGCGGAACCCTAGGGGAAAAAAACCCAGATCGCGATCTCCTCCGGCGGTGGCGGTGCCCTGCTCGTCGAAGGCGAAGGGCACGGTGGGCGCACCGGTGGTTGTCATTGTGGGAGGGGCAGCTGACGAAGATATGGATCCTAGACCCTGCGGATAAGGACACCCCCTCTCAGGCCCAAGGTTAAGACCCAAGAAGAGGAGCCCTTGGAATGCTCCAGAAGGCCCGAGTGAAGCCCACCCTCTCTAACTTGCGGGTTAAGATAGGAAACATGTAACCGACCTAGTTAGGGTTCGAGTCCTCTCCGGGTAGGATTCGAGACCTGGCCGCCTATATAAGGCCAGGAGAGCCCCCCGGGAGAGGACCAAGCAATACCGCACGACCTAAAGCCTTGAACTCGAGACCTACTCTTGATTCGAGCACCACCTTTGTAACCGATCTAATCATCAATACAGATCGACAAGAGGCAGGAGTAAGGGTTTTACCTCTATGAGGGCCCCGAACCTAGGTAAATCTCGCCCCTGTTGTCGCACCCGGACTTCTAGAGGATACTCGCAGTTCCGTTGAACAGTAGTTGATTGGATTACGGGGCTTACCTGCACCCGCATCTCTTACGAGTAGGCCAACACACGTATGTGTGACAACCAACCCCTACTGTTCATCGTCTACGCAAACCATCCCATAGAAATCCAGATACTTCCATTGACGTACTTCATAACATACACACATGGTACGTCAACGCATTGAACAAAATGATAGCACAACAGATCTCTACGACACAAAAGATTGAAATAAGTTGCAAATAGCTCTCACTAGAGCAGAGATAGCAAATACAATCATCCAGAGGACACAGGTCCCAACATAACATCATTACATCACAGCGGAAGCATTCAACATGTCTGAGTACAGACAAGATCCAAATAGGCCTAAGAGGCCGGAAACGAAAAGACGGAGCCCATCCACGAAATCTCGGATCCTGCCCGGGTCCGCTATCTACTCGTCAGCAGTCTCGTCATACTCCACGTAGTAGCCACCATGGGGATCCTCGGAAACGTAGTCTGCGGAAACCACAGCCCCAAAGGGGTCAGTACATAAACGTAATGGCAAGCAAGACTCAGAGTTCACCAAAGTGTAACCCGTCAACACCAAGCACAGATGCTTTGGGTTCAACGGAAGAAAAGGGTGATACAAAAGATGCGACAGCTGGCTGCTCTAACCAACTACAGAAACATACTACAACTTCCGGCTAACAGAAAGGGGATAAGATAGCGTATCGTAACCAACCTATCAACTAACCTCAAACAAACCCATCCTGGATCTCGCCCCTTATCCAAAGAAGCAATCCGAGGATAACTCACACTGTTGGATTAGTGAGGGTTCAGATGGTGTGTCATTAAGCCTATTGCTAGTCAGGTTGTTAATCATTAGGTGTAAGTTGTCCTGAGTACTTGTTAGCCAGTACTTTCACCAAGTCATCCATAACCGCGGAAAACACGGCTTCTCGAGAAGATTTACCCTGCAGGGGTGCACCAATTTGGCCGTACACGTAAGAATAACCCGCCAGATGGGAAGGCCTTTCCCACCAAGCGGGGCACTCAACACAACTCAACTCTTCTTCGCATCAAGCCCAAAGAACCCCGTGCAGTTGAGCGCATGGCTAATCAAGCCCCACGAAGAAAAGGGGACCCTCATAGCACTCTAAGAATGTGTCTCCCTAAATGCCGACTACAAAAGTTCCACCCTGGCCTGGGCTCGCAAAAACATGCATGCGGCAAATGGAACACCCGAACTAAATGAGGCGATTTGGACGAGATGCGAATCGAATCAAATTGAAGGGGGCGCCCATACACGCTTCCCACATGCGGTTAGTGCGCTCATCATGGATCAGTAGACATGACCCTTTTCCTAATTAGGGTCGACACTAGCAGGCCTCAAAACCACGCAGGGCCTCCTGCCGGTGCCTTATCATCAAATTATTATTTAATCATAACATTAGCATGATTCATTGTTTAACCTCGAGCCCCAGAACATAATAGAAATAGTAACAGAAAGTAACGGGTAACAGACTCGAGCAAAACAACCCTAAGCATGCTAGTAAGACACGGGCAACAAGCAACGGGGTGATAGGTATGTAGGTGAGGCTATATCAGGGTTAAAGGGGATCATGTGATAGGTTCGGAGAACAAGAAACGATACATAGGGATAGCAGAATAGACAACGGAAAGTATCGGTATCCAATGTTGAAAGGAACACAATGGTTCATGTGAGTGAATACTTGCCTGCAAACCCAGCAGCCTGGTACTGAGCTAGATCCTCAGAAGGGGTGTCGTAAGTATCGTCGGTCTCAACGTCGTCGTTTATCCGGGAAGAAGCAAACAAACAACGCAGAGAGACAAACAATCAATAACATGGCATAGTGCACAAACATGGGATGATGCATGACCATTTAATTGATGCATCCAAAAATAAACTAGTTGACAACATAACATGTTTAAATGGACCCATATGCAATTGGATTGCATATGGAAAGCCCATGAATTAAGGGTTGAAATAATTATTTTACAACTAACCAACAGGTGAAAGTGGGTTAGCATGATGCATGGATGAGGAAAACAGAAAGAAAATAACAATAGGAGCAATTTGAAATAAGGTTTACCAAGTTTGGAATTTTATTTATTAAGATATGAAATTTTGGTTCCTTAAGGGTGTTACACAAGCATTTGTTGTTTTCACCACTTTTAATTGTTCAAAATAGAGAACAAAGTTCATATTTGATAAGAACACACAATTTTAGGTGGATTACATGTTTCACTTGTTGAAAAAGGATTTTTGAATGAATTACTTATGAATTAAACAAGTTAAACAAGATTTAATTGAATTTAATTCAAGTTTGAATTTATTTGAATTTTTATTTGTTCAAAACATTAAACCAATTCATATTTGAAAATTTTATACTTTTATGGTTTGAAAACATATTTTATAGTTTCAACAATAATTTAATTTGAGCAAGTTATGAATTTAGCAATTTTAAATGATTTAAACAAGGTTTAAATTATTTACCCAATTTTAGTTATTCAAAACATGAAACAAAGTTTATATTTGCAAAGGTGGTTTAATTTAGCATGGAAAACATATTTTATTTGTTGAAATTGGATTTAAAATGAGCAAGTTATTATTTTGGCAATTTTAAATGCATTAATAAAGAAACAGTTGTTTTCAGCAATTTAAATTATTCAAAACAGCAAACAAAGTTGATATTTGGAAAGTACATGAAAAATGGGATGGAAAACATATTTAGTTTGTTGAATTTGGATTTTTTATGCCCAAGTTATGAATTTTTGCAAAATTAAATGAATTGAACAAGTTTTCAAATATTTCACCAATTTAAAATATTCAAAACAGTAAACAAATTTTATATTTGGGTAGAGCATTTAATTTGGTATTGAAAACATATTTAAAATGTTGAAATTGGAGTTAAAATGATTTATTTATGCAATTTACAAGATTTGGTATTATTCTGCCATTTTATTTACAGCTAGGGCCTTAGAAATAATTAGCAGGGATCTAGAAGTTAACAGCAGGGACTTGGAATTGATTTACAGGGATCTAGAAAAGATTGGCAAGGACTGGTTTGTAATTTCTGACAAGTTTCTGTAACCAAACAAAATAAATAAAAAAGTGTGGTTTAATTTTGCGGGAGGGGGACTCGAACCCCAGACCTCCTGCGGCGCACAGAGAGCAGAACCACTGCGGTAGCTGAAACTTTGGTGACAGTACAGAGGCCAAGGGGGGTTATTGTTCAGTTTCGCTGTGGTTTAACTGTAACTGAAACTGAACTTTAGCTGTCGAACTAGTTCGATAGAGGCAGAGCACGCCGGCGGCCGCGACTCGCCGCTGCCGTGGTTGCGCGCGGTGGCCGTGGTGCTGCGGGCTCGCGTGCTGGTGCTTGTGCAAGGAAAAAGGAGAGGCAGAGAGGGGAAGATGGAAGGGAGGGGTGCTCACCTCTCTGACGAAAGACAGGAGGCGCTCGGAGCAGAGGTCATGGCCGGCGGCGAGGGGAGGATGGCGGCGGCGCTGTGGGGCTCCTCGGGGGAAACCGAGGACACGGCAAGGGAGAGGGAACCGTGGGGGCTCCATTCCCGCGCCCAACCTGGCCGGAGGGAGGTGCTCCCAGCGGCGATCGCCGGAGGGAAGAGAGGATGGGGTTCGGGGGTGTTCAGGTACAGAGAGTTGCAGAGAGAAGAGAGCAGAGGGGAGGAGAAGAATGGAGGCGTGGGAGAGGGAGAAGGAGGAAGAATAGGGTTAGGGGGGAGCTCGAGTGAAGCTAGGGTTTTAAGGGAGAGGGGGAGAGATGATGGCCGTTGCTGCTCCTCCCTGTCAACGTGGACAGGTTGGATGGCAGCCGTACAGAGGAGGAAGACAGAGAGGGGTATGGGACTAGGGGGAGAGGACGGTGGGCTGGCCTGCCCCTCTCTCCTTTGCTTTCTTTTTAATTTTTATTTCTGTTTTATTTTTTTTGCTGAAAAGGAAAAGAGAAAAGGAAGGGTTTTTAGGGTTTAGAAAATTAGGTAAAATTATTGTATAGTTGGATTTTTGGTAACAGCAACATTGCCAACTTTTGTTTTACAAAAACTTTATTTAGGTTGTTGTTTGTAAATTTAATTGAATTTAGATGATTTTGATATTAAGTGGATAAGGGTGACATTAAGCAATTTAAAAGATTTTGAATTCAAGTTTATTTGAAACAAAGGATTTAGTGGTTTTGTAATTTTCATAAAATTCAAAAGGGTTGTTGTTTGGAGAATTAATTGAATTTGAAAAGGGTTTGGTATTAAATGAATTTTTGATTAGAAACAAATCAACAGTTTTGAAATCACAACTTTAATGGAAACAATTGATTTTTTTTGATTTGAATATCATTTGGAAATTGTAACATCACAAGTATGAAACAAAAGGTTTAAAATTTGGTTTGAAATTCAAATAGAAAACAAAGGAAAACAAATGAAAACAGAGGAAAACAAATGGAAAACAAAGCAAAACAAATGCAATGAACATGATGCCATGATGCAAAACATAAAATAACAGAGAGCAAACATTCTAATGGCTATTTTTCATACTTGGGATGTTACACCTGTCTAGCCGACGATTCCACCAGCGCTCATGGGTTCTCCTAATCGAAACCCGATAGGTTCACCGAAGGGATTTGTTGAGTCAGGGATTCGACAATTGGCGCCGTCTGTGGGAACGGCGGGCGCTGGATCACCGGCATCTTCGGCTTCATCGACAACCAACTCCCGTTGGAAACCGACAACTATGGCTCCGAACAATCATGTACGGATCGGATCTGTCGTGGTCACACCGCACTCGCCGAAATCGCGCCCGGTATTCGAAGATCTGGAGGAGAGCGTCACCCTGACGTTCGGGAGCCTCAAATTCGTGACGAACAGGGACGGGATCCTCCACTTCTCGGATGAATCGGAAACTGAATCTGGAGCTGTCGACTCACGCCGTCACCTGGAGAAAAGTGGCGAGTCCATCCGCTTCAACGCCAACTACTCTCACACCCTCTCGACAGAGGAACCATCAAGAATTCAAGGAAACCTTCGACCTATGCCTAGGACGCACGAGCTTCAACTAGCTCAATCTGCATGGCAGGATCAGAACAAGGCTCGAAACAGAACACAGCGCGACATCAACTCGGCAGCGGACAGAGCGCAAATAACGGCGTCTCGCGGGAATCTGGAAACGGCGTATGCGAACAAGCAAGCCACCCGTGCCGGATCCTCACACGAAGACAAGGTTGCCTACCACTATCACCTAGTAAGAGCAGCCACGATTATCAAAGATGCTCGGGTAGATCTAGCCCGAAGAAGAGCGGTGGACGAATCAAGCCAAAGACGAGCTGGGCTGTCCGTAAACACCCTCGGTCGGAACCCGCCCGCGAGGAAGGGACACGCATCCACATCCAGAAACGATGAATCCATACCCGAAACAAACAGATCAATCACTCCTTCTCTCATGCGAGTCGACGACGAGACAACGTGTACCGCAAACCCCCCGCTGCTGCGGTTCTAGCCGCGGCAACCTACATGCAGATGAACCAACCGAGGAAAGCGACCCTCGGGGTAGAGCAATACAAACAATACGAAAAGGACTCGGATTGGCGGCCGCAAGGCTCGCCTCTCACGATCGCAAGAAGGCCGAGGAGCAGCAGGAGAGGAGCGACGCGGGAGAGAAGAGAAGTAAAGAAACGCCCCGCAGGACAGAAGCTCTACACCAAGGAAGGATAAGTCACCACGCCGCGGTCGAGGAAAAGAAGTAGACGCCGCGGCGACAGTCGAAGCAGCAGTCAAGATAGCCCGAGAGACAGAAGCTCGCGGCACCATAGCAACCGCTCGAGAAAAAGAAGCAAGGAACCAAGGAAAGATGACGACTGCGACCGGCCAGAATACGACGCGCGATCAGATCTCGCTCAAAAATGGCTGGATAAGGCAAGTGCTCCGCGATATCGCGAGCGCTTTCGTCCGGCTCCTCGGATGACGAAAACCTGCGGAGCACTCTGTTTTGCTCAGCATCTGCGAAGCACCTTACCCAAAAGGTTCAAGCTCAGCACGGAGGTGACGAAGTACGACGGCTCACTCGAGCCCTCTCAGTGGCTAAGCGACTACCTCACGGCAGTAAAATGCCAACGTGGGAACAAGAACACGGCTATGCAATACCTCAATTTGCATCTTACCGGCGCGGCCCGCAGTTGGCTGGAAAGAAGACCAAAATCTTGCTATGCATCGTGGGATGATTTGCACCGCGATTTTTGCAAAACTTTCCTGTCGACTTACAAGAGGCCAGCTACCATCGAAGAACTACGAGCATGCAAGCAGAAGAGTGGCGAGTCCACACGCGAGTACATCCAGCGATGGACCACGCTCAGGAATACCGCGGGAACTATCTCAGAAGAAGTAGCGATCGAAGCCTTCGCAAAAAGCGCCAGAAGAACTGCTTTTCGAGAGGAGCTAGGCAGAGCTGCACCCAAGACTATTGGAGAGCTAATGATCATAGCCGAAAAATGGGCTAACGGAGAAGATGCGGTGCGCAACGAAAGAGCATCGTCACCCGCACACGATGACGACCGTCATGGTCGAAGAAAAAGAAGAAAATATTACGATCATGAGGATAGAGAGGAGTTGGTCGCCGCGGAATTCACGCGAAACCGCGATTCCGGTCGCCGTGGAAATCGCGAGTGGAGACCAAAGGCTGAAGAAAAATCCCCCGAGGAAGACCTCGATGCATACTGCTCGCTACATCTATTCACAGATAAGCGCACGGGCAAAACTAAGGCAACACACCTGCTTAAGGATTGCCGAAAGTTCCATGACATCTCGGACGCACTCGCGAGGAAAAGATCTGCCTCCACTCAAAATTACCCGCCGCTTCCAGGAGGAGGGCACCAAGGATTCCAGCGCCACCACCACCACCTCCACCCGTAAATCCAAACATGGCGCTAGCCGCAGTACCCGCACCACCACAGAACGCAGGAGCCAACGCGTATCCGAACCCGGCAGGACAACTCGCAATGATCTAGAAGGTATGCCCCTCTCGCAGAGCTCAAAAGACTAACACAAGGCAACTATGCATGGCAGTGCAGACACCGCCAACAAAGACCGAGTACCTGAAAATGGCAGACCAGCCAATCACGTTCTCGATGAAAGATCACCCACCACGAGTCTATCGACCAGGACACGCCGCCCTCGTCATCCAGGCACAAATTGGCAACTACGACTTAGCCCGTGTATTCATGGATGGGGGCAGTGGCCTCAACATTATCTACGCGGATACACTCCGTCGGATGAACAAGAACTTGGACGGCCTCCCGGAATCAGAAACATCCTTCCACGGGATAGTTCCAGGCAAGGCAGTCCGTCCACTCGGAACAATCAACCTAGAAGTTGTGCTAGGCACGCAGAGCAACTACAGGAGAGAGTTCCTCGACTTCGAAGTTGTCGACTGGCCTTCACAGTACCACGCCATCTTGGGTCGAACAGCGTTCGCTAGATTCATGGCAGTACCTCACTACGCCTACCTGAAGCTCAAATTACCTGGCGAACATGGCGTGATCACCATTGACGGAGACTTTCAGAAATCCAACAAATGCGACATTGAGTTCAACGAGATCGCCAAATCTTTCGGGATGCAAGAAGAACTTCAAGAGCTGGCAAAAACCACGGATCACTCTGTGATGCCCCTCACGAAGAAAAACGCGCCTGAACTAGAGTTTAGCGCCAACAGCGACACCCGAAAGCATCAAGTGCACCCGACAGACTCTGCGAAGACAGCGATGGTTTCAACAACCCTCTCGCAAGCATAGGAAAGCGCGCTCGTCAAACTCCTCCGTGAGTACTGTGAAATTTTCGCCTAGCAGCCTTCAGATATGCCAGGAATACCCAGGGAGTTTGCCGAGCACTCACTCGAAGTCTTTCCAGACGCTAAACCCATCAAACAGACCACGCGAAGATTTTCAGAACCAAAGCAGAAGGCGCTTGGAGAAGAAGTAAACAGATTGCTAGCTGCAAAATTCATCAGGGAGATCAAGAGATCCACTTGGTTAGCAAACCCGGTGTTGGTCCCCAAAAAGAACACGGATATCCTTCGGGTGTGCATCGACTACATGTCATTAAATAAGCATTGCCCCAAGGATAATTTTCCCCTCCCACGAATCGACCAGATCGTGGATTCTACAGCAGGCTGCCAACGCCTCTCCTTCCTGGACGCCTATTCGGGATACAATCAGATCCGAATGAAAAGGGAGGATGAAGAAAAAACAGCATTCATCACACCTCACGGTGTCTACTGCTACACAACAATGCCCTTCGGGCTGAAGAACGCAGGCGCAATATATCAGCGCTGCATGCAAAGATGCCTCGCCAACCTCATTGGCAAGAACGTGCAAGTATATGTTGACGACATCGTCATCAAGACTGGAGTTGAGGACACACTCCTCGAGGATATTAAAGAAACATTCGACGCCCTCAACGCGTACAGGATCAAGCTCAATCCGACCAAATGTGTCTTCGGCGTTCCGGCAGGAAAACTTCTCGGGTACCTGGTATCTGCCAGAGGCATTGAAGCCAACCCGGAGAAAATACAAGCCATCTTGACCATGAAGGAGCCAACCAATCTGCATGGAGTCCAACAGCTCGCAGGGCGATTAGCCGCCCTAAGCAGATTCATCGCACGATTGGGAGAGCAAGCACTACCCTTCTACAAGTTGTTGAAGAAGACAGACAAATTCGAGTGGACGTCAGAAGCTAAACAAGCATTCGCAGATTTGAAGCGGTCATTGCAAAGTAGGCCCGTCCTCGCAACACCGCGAGAAGGGAGCCACTTTTATTGTACCTAGCCGCCACAAACCAGGTCATCAGCACAGCAATCGTGGTCGAACGACCTGAGGAAGGCAAAGCGTACGGAGTTCAACGTCCAATCTATTACATCAGTGAAGTGCTCTCACCATGCAAACAACGATACCCTCATTACCAGAAGCTAGCGTATGGAGTCGTTCTTACAGCCCGCAAGCTCAAACATTATTTCCAGGAACACGCCATTATAGTGGTTAATGATGCGTCACTCGGGACGATCATGAACAACCCTATGGCATCCGGAAGAATAGCAAAGTGGAACATTGAGTTGGGCGCTTGGGACATCACTTATGCAGGACGCAGCGCAATCAAATCCCAGGTACTTGTTGAATTTCTAAGCGAATGGACAGAACTGCAAACGCCAGGACCACCCGAGTACACGAGCAATTGGATAATGTACTTTGACGGGTCTAAAAGAAACGAAGGAGCAGGAGCATGAATTGTTCTTATATCCCCTCGGGGAGACAAACTGCAATACGTCCTACGATTGGACTTTCCACCAGATGATCCAGCATCAAACAACGACGCAGAATACGAAGCCTTGTTGCACGGGATGAAGATGGCAATCGCCTGTGGAGCTACTCGCTTAATGATCTACGGCGACTCCAATCTCATTGTGCAACAGACGATGAAAGAGTGTGACGCAATCGCCGAAAACATGATCGCGTATCGGGACATGTACAATCTACTAGAAGGAAGTTTCAAAGGATGCGAGCTAAAGCACATCGCAAGATCCAGCTATGAAGAAGCAGATCGACTAGCAAACATGGGTTCCACGGATACACCCATACCACCAGGAATATATTTCGAACGGATGATCAAGCGATCGGTCAAAATCAAGAAAGCTGCAGAAGCACTAGCAGTGCCAGAAACAGAGGTCAGCCCGCAAATCGCCCTCATCGAGCTCATTCATAACATATCACGACAGGTTTTTCTGGTCGAGCCAGTTTGGACGCAGAAATATCTCGACTACCTGACCAACAGACATCTCCCGGCTGACCCACGCGAGGCTCGACAAATAATTAGACGCAACAAATCCTTTCGGGTAGTCAATGGGGAAATATACAAGCAAAGCATCTCGGGAATACTTCAGCGATGCATCGCACCCGAAGATGGCAAAGAATTGCTCCATGACATCCACCAAGGAGACTGCGGACATCATGCCAGCTGGAAAACAATAATGGGAAAGGCCTTCCGAGCAGGATTCTACTAGCTGACAGCAGCTACCGATGCAAACACTACAAGAAATATGTTGATACATGACGCTCTATTTTCGTCACCAAATCGTCATCATATTTCATCCATGACGATCCTATGACGAAAAACAAATCGTTGAAAACCGAGCGTCAGTAATTAACCACAACGACGTTTTTTTTGAAAACGTCATGGATATCCACGACGATATAGGAACGTCATGAATCTATGACGATCCAAAATCGTCGTGAGCAGTCCGGACAGGACACATCAGATCCGACGTGTCTAGTCCTACGTGGCAAAATCATGACGAAATGAAATCGTTGTCGATCAAATTCAGCCCGGTCCGTTTTGGTGATCTACGTGGGCCTAGCCCAATTATTCTGTCATTGTTCTGTTCTAATATTTGGCCTTTTCTAGTCCATTTCGATCTTGGGCCTTTCCCTTTTATAGAACCTTTTGCGTTTTGGGGCCTTGGCCCTTGGTGGCCTATTTCATTTTATTTCAACATTGTATTTCTGTTACTTTAATTTGGGCCATAAACTTTTTAGGGCCCATCTACTATTTGGTCCAGTCGAATATTGAGACATTTAAATTAATATTAAATAAATAGATTTGATTCTACTTATGAAGATATCACAGGAATCAATTCTGTAGTAACAGGAGTTTGTCTCACAATCACAAAGACATGCACCAACAACAATCACAAAGACGCCAGCAACACACAGCCATCTTACATCGCACCAAGACATGCACCAGCAACACACGGCCATCTTACATCGCACCAACGTTCTCTCAAAAAAAAAACAGCTAAAAGGAAAAGGAGCCAACTGTATTCATCAATCAAACAAGAACACAGATTTAAAAATCTCTTCCAGCCAATGGAAACAAGACCCTCCGATGAGCATCGATCTTAACAGTTCGCCTTGGCAACACACTTCACATCCTTACTAATGGTACTGCAACAACAACCAATAACGATAATCAGATTAAGACACAAGCTCGGAAATGTATTGAAAGCATTTTGTAGTATCTATCTATGTATCCTATACCTCATAATGCAAAACAGGGAAGCAAACAGCAAAGCTATGTAAGAAAATCATTCATGTAGCTAATTTTTAGCTAGGATTGATGAGCGCATACAAAATAGCATTATCAACAAGTGGAAAAAATGCAGGATTAGCAACTAGAAATAGCATGCTAACAAGAAATTATTTAGCTTTTCGGCAAGCCAACTACAACAATTAACATTGAGAAAAAACATTACAACACGTACTGCAACAGTGCCATGGGAGCAAAGAACACGACAGCAAAACAGACAAGATGGGAGGGAACAATTTAGTTTGATTATAAGTGCTTTACCTTCTTGTCACTCCCAGCAAGCTGCACCAGGTAGACACAGGGTCTGAGGCATCGTATTCAGCTGAGGATGCTCTCCTCCATGATGAGAATCTGCCGAGAGCTCAAGACGATGTGAATAGAATCATTGACCTGCAAAACACGCACTATACCAGATTAGCTCATAGGTTCAGAACTCAGTTGGTTCACAGGTGAGCAGATCAAACTCACAGTGTTCTACTCAGAAGAATGCAACTAATCACAACTAGTTCGTAAGAGAGCAATCTCAACGGACAAATAACATGAAGTTTCACAGGAGAATAGACCATCGCAGTAAGAATGGTTGATACAGTGCAAAAGTTAGAAATGACAGCTCACCAGCACTGTTATTCCCTCAGGTATAAAAGGTGTTCATCACCACTCACCAGCTCTGTTATTATACTAGTAGCCTTGAACTGCGCTACGATACTAGTACTAACCCAAAGGTAAAGAACAGACACAAAAAGGGAGGAAATGACATACAGACTGCATATGTGTAGCTCAATGTGGAAATTACTTCCTCGACATAAGGTAAGGTGCTTCTTTTTGCCATTGATCATGGAGCCATAAGTCTAGGTTCACTGGTTGACATCTTCTGGTCTTCTCTAAATACATAAAACACCTATTTCGCCAGATAGAAACTCATGTCTAACAATAACAATCTCGAGTGAGCAAGATTCCATCGCTATTTCAGGGTACTAGGTGCTAATTATGTTCTGATATCTGTCATTTGTAACAACTGACTAGTGCTTGCACATATTATGCAATACAGTTCCGAAGTACATATAAAAAACCGCGCAGCGATGACAATTTTCAACTAACCATTCTTGGAGAAGAATATAACCTTCTCAAAGCAATTGGACTTTCATTTCATGTTCCTCGCATACAGATAACATAGCAAAAGATGCCAGGACCTAACTCCCAGGCAGTGTTATCAAGACAAATTGGCTAACTGGGCACACTAATCCTTCAAGCACCAACATACACTGCCACACTCACTGTCAAACTCATAAAACAAAAACACCTCGTCATTGAACATCTTAAATCCTCTAAACTAAGTACAACTGTCAATGGCTCACATTTTCACTAAAACATGAAAATGAAATTGATTTAATAAGAGTTATTTTTTCCACAATCCATTTGTACATATGTTACACGCCTGTCTAAGAGAAGTGGAGTCTGGGAGTGGAACGCTAACCTGATCTCAAGGGCGCAGCTGAAGCAGTGAATGGCGTAGGTGAAGTCCCTTCGCTCCATGGCATTGCACCCCTTATCGAACAGATTCTCCGCCCACCCTAGTATTTTCTCCTCCTCACCACCACTACCCTGAGAGCCCCTTGGGTACCAGTCAGAAATAACAGCAAGCCCTGCATTCCAACCAGTACATGTTACCATCCAGATGGACTCATCAAATCTCAAGTTTAATTTCAAGAAAATTCACAAGTAGCAGTATACAGCCAATGATCACCCCTTTATACCTAAGAACCCTGGTAAGGCCCAAGATACCAAGACAACACCTGCCGCAACATAGGGTGCTCAGAACACGATGCGGAATTGCGGCGCGCCCTCCCCGGTGGCAGGCACTAGCTCCCAGCGGCACGGCTCGAGCTCGTCGGAGACTGGGCAGTAGCCCGTGAGCGTCACGGCGGCGCCAGAATTCGCCGACAACCCAAACTGGAAGATCGCCAGGTCCGGCTGCCGCTTCCACAGCACCTCCACCGCCCCATGAGGGCCGATGGCGGCTACCTGGGTCTCCGCACCTCCTGCTCCCTTCGTAGGCGGCTCCGGCGAGCCACGGCGAGAACCCCTCCACCACCAGAAAAGCCCCATCGGCTGACGGCGGGATTTGGATTAGGGATTCTAGGGTTTTGGTGGGGGGGCTGAATCGATGGGTAGGAAGGGTGGGGGAGGTGCGGAAACGATGGCGGAATTTTGGTGAACACGAATTAGGCCGTGGGGAAATCCTGCTCCGGCGAAATTGTGGTGAAGACGGATCTAGGCAGTGGGCGGGGGTCACGAGCGACAAGAGGAAGAAGCCTATCTCCCGCATCAAAATCGTTGGAGAAGAGAGGGATGGAGCTGGCAACGGATTTGGCGACTCGGGGAAGTTGCGGATTTGGCGGATCGGGGAAGGAGCGTCGAGGTGTGGTGAAGACGGATCTGAGGCCGTGGCGGCTGCGAAAGGGAAAAAGGGAAGGAGACGCGGTCTCGCGAGAGGGGCCTAGGGTTTTTTTGGGTGGATGGTGGACTTCAATATCAGAGTTGAAATTTTGCTCGCCCGCGAAAGGGTGTGCGCGGGACGAATGATCCCGCGTGGTTTTGTGCACAACTTACTACCAGAACTTAGACAAGCCTTGTAGCTGACAGTAGGGCCCACGTCCGGAGGTCCCACATTGCAGTACCTTTGTAACTATGTGTGTGTTCTTCAATACATGCAAGTTCCACATCATTCATTTTTAAACCATCAAATGATTTATATTGATAATAATTTAAATATATCTGTTATGATAAATTGAATTTTGTATATTCACGTAGAAACCATTTTTCTTATAAACTTTTGTTTGAAATAAAGTTTAGAAAGCAGTCTCGCGGCAACGCGCGGGGTATCCTTGTAGTATAAAAAGAGATGGAGGGTTCAAAAAAATCAAAAAAAGGATAACCTTCGCACTATGACGGAGGGTTGAAAAGGTGTTCATAGAAAAAGACACCTTACTACCTCTCAATAGCTCAAAGTACACCTCTTTCGAAAAAGACAAATTTCAACTGATTCCGCTGAAACCGGGCCAAATTTGAACTACAGGTGCCTCATATGTTTCTCATGATTTTTTGCAAAAATCATTTTTAGATACACAACTACCTATTTCAATAGAGATCTACCAAGAGTTCATCAAGATTCATCACCTAGGTACGAACGGTCATGTCCCCCGTTCTGACCGTTTTCCGAAACCGGCTTTGGAAATTCCAGAAAATTCAAAAAACCTCGAAACGATGCAAGATCTTCGCGTGGTGTTGTTATATATGTCCTAGTATCCACCAAAAATAATAAACTTCGAATAAGATAATTTGGTGGAAAACGTGTTCACAAAAATGAGCTATCTCGTACGAAGATTCATGGCTTTCGGGCGAAATGACGGATGTTTTGGCCACATCCATGGCATAGTTTGTTGAAATGTGACCATATTCCACACAGAGATGCATATTGGTGCAACTAACAATGTTCACGAAGAAATTTTTTTTTCGTTGAATAAAAATACCATTTTCCATCTCCGGAGTGTCAAAACTTGGTTTTTTTGTGAAGCACCTACAAAAAATACGTTGCAAAAATGTACAAAGTAAAATTCTAAATATATTATGTCATATTTTATCTACAAATAATAAACTTAATACCTCTTAATAGCTCAAAGTACACCTCTTTCGAAAAAGAAAAATTTCAACCGATTCCGCTGAAACCGGGCCAAATTTGAACTACAGGTGCCTCATATGTTTCTCCTGATTTTTTGTAAAAATAATTTTTAGATACACAACTACCTATTTCAATAGAGATGTACC
This sequence comes from Alopecurus myosuroides, assembly GCA_028641055.1. Lineage (NCBI taxonomy): Eukaryota > Viridiplantae > Streptophyta > Magnoliopsida > Poales > Poaceae > Alopecurus > Alopecurus myosuroides. Next base: position 78,681 of record JAPCYS010003259.1, read on the forward strand.
AAGAGTTCATCAAGATTCAGCACCTAGGTACGAACGGTCATGTCCCCCGTTCTGACCGTTTTCCGAAACCGGCTTTGAAAATTCCAGAAAATTCATTAAACCTCGAAACGATGCAAGATCTTAGTGTGGTGTTGTTATATATGTCCTAGTATCCACCAAAAATAATAAACTTCAAATAAGACAATTTGGTGGAAAATGTGTTCACAAAAATGAGCTATCTCGTACGAAGATTCATGGCTTTCGGGCGAAATGACGGATGTTTTGGCCACATCCATGGCATAGTTTGTTTAAATGTGACCATATTCCACACAGAGATGCATATTGGTGCAACTAACAATGTTCACGAAGAAATTTTTATTTTTCGTTGAATAAAAATACCATTTTCCATCTCCGGAGTGTCAAAACTTGGTTTTTTTGTGAAGCACCTACATAAAATATGTTGCAAAAATGTACAAAGTAAAATTCTAAATATATTATGTCATATTTTATCTACAAATAACAAACTTACTACCTCTCAATAGCTCAAAATACACCTCTTTCGAAAAAGACAAATTTCAACCGATTCCGCTGAAACCGGGCCAAATTTGAACTACAGGTGCCTCATATGTTTCTCATGATTTTTTGTAAAAATTATTTTTAGATACACAACTAACTATTTCAATAGAGATGTACCAAGAGTTCATCAAGATTCAACACCTAGGTACGAACGGTCATGTCCCCCGTTCTGACAATTTTCCGAAACCGGCTTTGAAAATTCCAGAAAATTCAAAAAAACTCGAAACGATGCAAGATCTTCGCGTGGTGTTGTTATATATGTCCTAGTATCCACCAAAAATAATAAACTTTGAATAAGACAATTTGGTGGAAAATGTGTTCACAAAAATGAGCTATCTCGTACGAAGATTCATGGCTTTCGGACGAAATGACGGATGTTTTGGCCACATCCATGGCATAGTTTGTTAGAATGTGACCATATTCCACACAGAGATGCATATTGGTGCAACTAACAATGTTCACGAAGAAAGTTTTATTTTTCGTTGAATAAAAATACCATTTTCCATCTCCGGAGTGTCAAAACTGGGTTTTTTTGTGAAGCACCTACACAAAATATGTTGCAAAAATGTACAAAGTAAAATTCTAAATATATTATGTCATATTTTATCTACAAATAACAAACTTACTACCTCTCAATAGCTCAAAATACACCTCTTTCGAAAAAGACAAATTTCAACCGATTCCGCTGAAACCGGGCCAAATTTGAACTACATGTGCCTCATATGTTTCTCCTGATTTTTTGTAAAAATCATTTTTAGATACACAACTACCTATTTCAATAGAGATGTAGCAAAAGTTCATCAAGATTCAGCACCTAGGTACGAACGGTCATGTCCCCCGTTCTGACCGTTTTCCGAAACCGGCTTTGAAAATTCCAGAAAATTCAAAAAAACTCGAAACGATGCAAGATCTTCGCGTGGTGTTGTTATATATGTCCTAGTATCCACCAAAAATAAACTTTGAATAAGACAATTTGGTGGAAAATGTGTTCACAAAAATGAGCTATCTCGTACGAAGATTCATGGCTTTCGGACGAAATGACGGATGTTTTGGCCACATCCATGGCATAGTTTGTTAGAATGTGACCATATTCCACACAGAGATGCATATTGGTGCAACTAACAATGTTCACGAAGAAAGTTTTATTTTTCGTTGAATAAAAATACCATTTTCCATCTCCGGAGTGTCAAAACTGGGTTTTTTTGTGAAGCACCTACACAAAATATGTTGCAAAAATGTACAAAGTAAAATTCTAAATATATTATGTCATATTTTATCTACAAATAACAAACTTACTACCTCTCAATAGCTCAAAATACACCTCTTTCGAAAAAGACAAATTTCAACCGATTCCGCTGAAACCGGGCCAAATTTGAACTACATGTGCCTCATATGTTTCTCATGATTTTTTGTAAAAATCATTTTTAGATTCAAAAATACCTATTTCAACTGAGCTAAACCAAGAGTTTATGAAAATTCCACCCCTAGATAAGAACGGTCATGTCCGCAATTTATACCCCACGACCGTAATTTGAATTCCTCTAAAGTCACTATTAAAACAATGTACGCTCATGAGCATGCTTTTATTTTAATTTGCACAAATAAAAATTGTTCGAAATCATTTAAAATGACTATGAATAATTTTACTATTTTTTCAAAATTTATTCGGTCAGTTTGGAAGTCAGATTGAGCTTCTAGAAATGAAAACATGCAGAAGGAAAAAAAAGGAACGTCCGAAACCAGCCCAGCCCAGCTAGAACTCGACCCGCTTGTTTCACAGGCCGACTTGTAGCCCGTTTTCATTTGTGGCCCGTGTGGGTGGGGAAATGGACCATGCCCATCATCGTTTCGAAGTTTAAAGGACTTCCTTGTTGGTATGAGACACCAACGAAATTGGGCTTTGGTGGCTAGTAGCGCTGGTAATAGGAGGTTGACGTCCCAGGTTCGAGTCTCCTGTACGCATAATTTTTCGTCAATTATTGGTTCGAGTCCTCCCTTCTATCTGCGGCCCGCTTGTCAGCATGGCGGCTCCTAGTCTGTGTGAAGCTGCTGGCGGGTCCCAGACGGTGTGAGGCTGGTTTGGAGTCAACGAGTAGAAGTGACACGTTGTAAGAGAAAATAACATCTAGACAACACATAAAGACGAAAATTGATGACATGGCCATGTAGTAGACGACACGTTGGCAGAATTGATGATGTGGCCGTCCAGTAACGCATCTAGTAGACGACACATTAGCAGAATTGATGATGTGACCGTCCAGTAAGGCATCTAGTAGGTGGCACGTTGGCAGAATTAGTGATGTGGTCGTCCAGTAACGGGTCCCGACGATTCAAATTCGTAGTAATTTGCTAAAAAAATAATGTTGTAGTTCACATGCCACCGATTATGACGTTTTTATTTCATATGACTACGACGTTCTTGGCTCAAATCGTCGTGATTTTGTAAGGTTTCACCTTCTCCAACTGACTAACGACGATCTAGCTCAAAATCGTCGTAACTTTATGACGATCTTGTTCATCGTCGCTACAAGAACGTCATATATCAACATATTTCTTGTAGTGAAAGAACCTGGTCGAACGATGCGATGCCGGTCAGCGATTCGCACCAAGACCACATGCACCTGCTACGGAATTGCACATGATACCCATTGCCTGGCCCTTCGCACAATGGGGGCTAGACATGGTTGGACCACTACGCAAGTCCACCCCTGGAGGATATACACACTTGTTGGTCGCAGTCGACAAATTCACCAAATGGATCGAGGCCACGCCAGTAACTTCGGCTAGTGCCCAATGCGCCGCCAAGTTCCTCGACTCCATTGTATGCAGATTTGGTGTGCCACACGATATCATTACAGACAATGGTACAAATTTCACAGCAAAGGAAACGCAACAGTTCTGCGAGGAAAAGGGCATCAACTTCAAGTTTGCCTCAGTTGCCCACCCGCAAACGAACGGACAAGTCGAGAGATCCAACGGCTTAGTTTCGGCTGGTATCAAGAAACGCCTACTCGATCGTCTACACCCCGCCGCAGGACATTGGGCAGACAAACTACCCTCCGTACTATGGAGCCTCCGCACAACTCCTAACCGATCTACAAAATACAGGCCATTTTTCATGGTATACGGGGCAGAAGCAGTCCTCCCCGAGGACGTTCGATTCAGCGCCCCACGAGTTGTGGCCTACAGCGAAGAAACCTCTAAGAGGGCACTCGCGGAAGATATGGACGCACTCGACGAGATGCGGGACAACGCACTCGCAAGATCCGCAGTATATCAGCAATCCCTGCGAAACTATCATAGTCGCCGCATACGCCATAGAGCATTCGCGGTTGGAGATCTAGTGCTGCGACTCAAGCAGAAGGAAGGACACAAGCTCGAACCACCCTGGGAAGGACCCTTCATCGTACACGAAGTCATCCCAGGTGGAGCCTACAGGTTGAACAATCCATCGACTGGAGGAATCTATTCCAATCCTTGGAATATTGCACACCTCCGCAAATTTTATCCCTAGGTTTACTTGTTCTCACAACAAATAAGGCTATGCTAGCCACTCTTGTAGCTCGAATACATGGATTTTCAGTCATCGCAATAAAAACATGGTTTCTCCATCATATTCACTCGCAACTTCCTGTTTTTACACGCTCAAAAGTTACAGGAACACACCCCATAAACACACGGGGGCTACACCTACAACTAAGCATTACAGGAAAAAATCATACGTACAAGGTTATACACCTTACAAACAGTTTTACAAACTATACAAGGTTACAGGATATGCACATCTGACAATCAATCAAAGCGCTGAGCATTCTCAGTCGCTAAAACTCTATCTACCTCCTCAGAGGACAATCGGATGATTTTCTCCGCTGCGGGACGAACAGCATCATAGAAGGGGGAAATATCATCGATTGGATCATCTGGGAGCCTGGCTACGGAGTTAAAATCTATTTCAGGATACAATATTCGGACAAAGGATAGAGCTACAACCGCGCCGCATGTCATTTGATTGCGCACACACGCGCGAACCTCTCCCTCACGTCCAAATAACCTGAGAAGATAGCTCCAGTCTTCGGGACCCCTTTCGAGTGGGTAGAAAGCATCGTTCATCGCGATCAGGACCTCGTGAAAAGAACTCACGAGAATTCTAGCTTGCAGAACACGGAACTTCAAGGTGGCCATCACAAATCCTCGACTGCGATCAGACAAGAAGTTACTCGCATGAGGTTTTGAGCTACCAGCCTCCTGAACAATGTGGCTTTCCACCCACTGCTTTTCTTCCCTGTCATCCGGTCTGACAACTGAAGAGCAAGCATGCTTGATCAGCTAAGGAAACAAAGCAAAGAGAAGACACGGGGGCTGTATTACTTACACAGCAAATCCCTGCAACCAAAGATAATTCATCCATCAGAAACTGCTCGCGTTCAGCCGCCAGTTTCTGCTTGGACTTCGCCACATCGGCTATACCGCGCAGAGCTTTAAGCTGACGCTCACCCTCCCGGACCTTATCATGCAGACCAGCATAGGTGCCAACGGCGGCAACAAGGGGATTTACTGGAGTAGCATGTCCACTTGAAGATTCTGCAACTACCCCAGTAGCCTAGAAGAATACAAGGAAAGAAGTAAGAAGCCCCATTCGAAGTATTTCTAGACGCACATCCGACAAAAGTGCTCGGGGGCTACTCCCATCGGGAGAAAATACACAAACTGCGGGGCAATTTCTAGAACAAACACTTCGATTAAAGACAATGAAAATACGGGAATACATCCCAAGGTTCATTACATTCACGAAGGAAAGGAAAAAGAAGAACAAAACTACGAAGCTACAGTGGTGCTCCCACTAGCGGCAGTCGCCCCTCCTTTCAGTCGAGCAAATAGCTCAGACAGCTTCCGAGCAAGAATGGTGGCCTGCTCGCCAAAACGAGAGAGCCGTACCTTTTTGCCCGTCGAGGGGTCGACTGGAAGAGCCGAGTAGGCTTCCTCCAAACCGTTGACTCCGTGTGCCAGCCCGAACTGGATCGCAGTCTTCGCGCCAGACTCCGACTGGGCGACTGCGTAAGCATCCAGGAGATTGCCCTCCGAGAAGATCTTCAACAGGTCGTCTAGCGCGGATGGAGGTACAGCGTTGGCGAGGAAGCGATTGTGCAGTTGCGACAACACTTGGGTGGCATCGCCAACCAAGGAGCACACTCCTTCGGCGTGCCTCTTAAGTTGAGCAAGTGTGTCGGTTAGCACATCTACCCGCTGGATCCCAGGGATCTCCAAAGGAACATCCAGAAGACCTGCAAAGGAAAAGAATGTCAAAATTTCGCAAGTTCACCAAGATAAAAGATACAATTGCAAGAGCCTAGGCCACTTACCCGCGAGACGCTCAGCAAGGGGACGGAGGAACATGACAAGGTCAGAATCGGCCTTATTGCCAGCTTCCTCTTGATCCTTCAAAGCTTTTCTCGTATCCGCAAGTTGCCTATCAAGATCCTCCGACCGCATGCGGGAGGCCTCCAGCTCTTGTCGAATAGCAGCCAAATCAGTTTCCTGAGTGGTTGCCCGCTCAGAGAGCCTGACTTTCTCGGACTCCGAATATTCGAGTTGAGCTGTGCAATAACATTTGTTAGACATCAAGAATGGATACAAGAACAGAAACAAGAGAAGACAATGAGACTTACTCTTAAGGAGCTCGTTCTCGGTATGGAATCGACTGCAGTGTGACTGAAGCCTCTCGCATTCCGATTCGACAAGAACAACACGGCGACCAATCGCCGCAAGCGAGTCAACAAGCGACTGCAAAAGCACAGAAGAAGAGGAATTAGAAGATATAAATTAGAGCATGTACCCGATTGAATTCAACCGACTACAGCCTCGGGGGCTACTCCCATCGGGAGCACTGTCGTGCACCCGATAAAAATCAAGACGAAGAAAATAAAGCAAGATTTTGAGCCTGTAGCCGATCGCAAGCAATCGACTATAGCCTCGGGGGCTACTCCCATCGGGAGCACTGTCGTGCACCCGATAAAAATTCGAAGACAAATTACAAAGTTTACCTGACCCGTGGCGCGGGAGAGAGGATCTGCGGAGCTGTCCGTCACTTCTTTCGAAGCTGAAGTCCTGGCGGCAAAGCTAGGAGCTTCACGTTCCGCAGTCGCCGCATTGGGTGCTGCGCTGGGAGAATTCTAGACGGTGCCAGCATTGGGAGTCTCACCCGCAGTTCCTGCTTTTTCCTCTTTTCGGGAGGAACAGAAGAAGCGTACCTGCGAGGGCTGATGGACTGCACACTACAGCAAAGAAGAACAAGGAATCAAACATAAGCGCAGAAGAAAAAACGTTCGACTAAGAACAAGGAAAATAACTTACTCGTCGTCTTCATCTTCATCCAGCAAATCCGCGTTCCAAGCGGTTGCGATTACTGGGAATGAAGGTGAAGGGGCGAGGGAACGAAGTGGAGTCGTGGAGATAGGGGCCTTCCCGGGTGATTCCTCTAAGGAATTATCCTTGGAAGTAGCCTCGTTATCGTCCTCTACCCGACGACGCTTGCAATGACGAAGGCCGCCATCTGAACCCTCCGCGCCATCCGAAGAATCGTCCTCGGAGCTCGAGGAAGCATCGGCTACACTGGTATCGGCTAAGCCGTCCAGGTGACTCGCCAATAACTCCGAGGCGTCCTCTCCCGCAACTGGCGGGTAGCAGTTCGCCACTGCTAAGCTCTACAAAGAAGGCAGAGGAAGGCAAGAAAAATTTCAGTCGACCAAAGCTCAAAGCAAAGAAGAAAATAATAACAGACAGGAAGGATAAAACTAACCGCGGCTGGTGGAGGTTTCGAAGCGTCGAAGGCTTCGACTGTACAGTCGGGGAACTTCTCCCCCACCTTCAAGCTAGTGACAGCCGCGATTTTCTTCTTGAACTCAACGTTCGAAAGTTCCTCGCGGCTCACTCGGCTAGGATCTTCAGCGCCTTGGTATTCCCACATGGTGGAAGGCCTTTGCTGCAGCGGTTGGATCTTGCGCTTCAGAAAAATACTCGCCAGGTGCAGCCCGTTGAGTACCACTCCAGCGGTTTGATCCCGGAGAGCAGACACTCTTGCGAGTAGGGGCGTGACAACCTGGGTTTCTTCGGCTGACAACTTGTGCGCCCAGGACTTCCGCCTCTTCAAAACAGCGAACGGGTGGAATTCCACGATCCCACCCGAGCTGTTGTCGATGACGTAAAGCCACTTTTTCCACCAGCCTTGGGCGGAGTCGACGAAGTGCATGTTGAAGTAGCTGCTCTCCAGTCGCGCCTGGATCCCGAAGCCACCTGTGCGTAGCGGCTCGCCAGGCTCGGAGTCCACCCGCGATTTCTCGCGGAAGATGCGAACTTTGAAGAGGGCCTTCCAAAGCGCCCAATGAGGGCGAATGCCAAGGAAGCATTCGCAGAACACGATGAAGCACGAAATGTGCTGCACCGCGTTCGGGGGAAGATCGTGAAGCTGTATGCCATAGACATACAGCAACCCGAGGAGAAAAGGATGGAGAGGGAAGGAAAGACCCCGAGACACGTGGTCCGCGAAGACCACGCGCTCGTTCGACTGTGGGTTTGGTACATCTTCTTTCTTCCCGAGGCGCACCCGCTTCTCAGATTCAGCTGGCAGCAGCCCCTCCCGCTGCATCTCCTTGATGCTCTTCGCGGTGGTATTGGGCGAGCGCGAGTCGCCAGCTCGAGGCGCAGGTTGCGCGGAAACTTCTCCGGTTGCAGAGGTGGTAGCGCTACGTCTTTTGCCTCCAGCAATGGTTGACAGCACGAGCTCGAGCGCGAGGAAGAAGATGGGCACGAGGAAGGAGATGGATTGAAGACGAAGGCTGGGAAGTTTTTACCGCAGCGCTAAGTCCCGTATTTATACACGGAGCGAATTAGCCCCAGCCATTCGATGCGCTACGTGGCGCCTATCACAGCCACCACGTGTGAAGATGAAACGAAGGGACGGTGAACGTTGTTCCGTGCCACGATCTTAACAGAAGATCGTGCGCATTTACTGCGCAGTTCGCGTAAAAACCGGAAGCGGCGTCTCGTTTCCCGGTCAAAAAGCTGACTAAGTGGGCCATCCCATCTGCTACCACTCCGTCACGTCCCATCGGGAGGAGAAAAGTGCGCCATGACGTCATGGCACGCGACATCAAGCTCAAGAATTGTCGAATGGAAATTCAAAACACGAAAACAACTTCGTACGAAAACTTCTTCGACTAAAAGCAATTCCTTTTGAGAAATAAATCATAACACAAGACCTCTTTAAGACAAGAGAGAAATACCCTATACACGAAAACTCTTTCGTATGGGCACAGCACTCCAAGCATGATGCGGACATAACTTTCCTCAGCACGGAAATTCTTTCGATTGAAACTCAAAAAGTCACTCGGGTAGATATAACCTACCTCCTTTTTACACATGATATCTTACATCATAAAAACCTGGGTTGTTCAGCCGACTAGGCACATCCGGATGCCATATTCTTCGAATATGAAGGTAAGACCCAAAAAGATCTCCCTTAAAGGGCCTGGAATCGCACTCAAAAGCTGCGTCCTCCGGTATGTTTCCGTGTCAACAACACGAAGAAAAATCCTAGCGGACGCGCCGGGTACCCCCATAGGTTAAGTTCGACTCGATAAGTCCACAACGGCCCAGTCGCAACAATCACCTTATCGGGTTCGAGACGGAGGTCTCGAATCTGTGTAGGCCAGGAATGTTTTTTCCCTAGTCGCAATTAATTGGCCCTGATCTTTCGGGAGAGCCAAGCTACTGTGCCGCATCCTTCTGCAAATAAAGCCGCGAAAACAGGCACTTAAGTCGCTCGACACTCGAGCATAAAGGACTCATTGCACAGGGAACACACCCCTTTTGAACAGCAAGCCGCCAAGCAGCTTATCCAAAAAAGCAAGGCCAAGAAAGGGTTGACCGTTTACTCGACTGGATAAATCCTACTCGAGCAAACGCTCGGGGGCTACTGACGAAGATATGGATCCTAGACCCTGCGGATAAGGACACCCCCTCTCAGGCCCAAGGTTAAGGCCCTAGAAGAGGAGCCCTTGGAATGCTCCAGAAGGCCCGCGTGAAGCCCACCCGCTCTAACTTGCGGGTTAAGATAGGAAACATGTAACCGACCTAGTTAGGGTTCGAGTCCTCTCCGGGTAGGATTCGAGACCTGGCCGCCTATATAAGGCCAGGAGAGCCCCCCGGGAGAGGACCAAGCAATACCACACGACCTAAAGCCTTGAACTCGAGACCTACTCTCGATTCGAGCACCACCTTTGTAACCGATCTAATCATCAATACAGATCGACAAGAGGCAGGAGTAAGGGTTTTACCTCTACGAGGGCCCCGAACCTGGGTAAATCTCGCCCCCTGTCTAGCCGACGATTCCACCAGCGCTCATGGGTTCTCCTAATCGAAACCCGATAGGTTCACCGAAGGGATTTGTTGAGTCAGGGATTCGACAGCAGCGGTGATCGCTCCGGGCATGGGGCAGGGAGGCGGAAGGTGTCGGTGGGGCTGGCTTCGGATCAATGCAATCGGATCCAGGGAGTGGCGGGCGTGCTGACGTCGAGCGCGAATCGGGGAAGGAATGCAAGGGCTGGTCGGTGATGGTTCACGACCTGTCGGGTTCGCCGGTGGCGCTGGCCTCCATGGTGACGTCGTTCGTGGCGTCCCCGGGTTAAGACCGCGTGAGCCGTTCCAACCCTGGCGCGTGGCTTCCTGACCCCACCGGAACGGCGGGCGCTTCGCCATAGATCTGACGGCGGCGTTCTTGTGGCCGGCCGCGAAGGGCCTCCCGGCAGCGTGGCGAGAAGGAGGCGGTTGGGGTGCTAGACCCGACTTGGATTCAGCAGCCAGTTTGGGCTGTGGTTTCCACGCCGGTGACCTAAGCCATCGGTTGACCATCTCTTGCTGTGCTGTTCCGTTGGAGGGTTCTTGTTGTCGTTCCTGCCAGAAGTAGTCTCGCGACGTCGGGGTCTACGAGGCTTCAGAATAATGGCGGTGGTCCTAGGGTTTCCCATCGCGCGAAGATGAAGATCATGATGTAGGTCCTCTTTGATCAAGCCGGGGTGTCGACCGAAAGGATCCGCCGGTGAACTCCTATGGGCAACGCCTGGAGATTGCTGGATCGGTGGAATTCGGTCGCAATGCTCAGTCATCGAAGGTGAGCTTGGAGGACTAGCAACGGTGGTCGGAGTCTTTGCATCGATGGGGAACTGGCTTGGAGTTACAAGATTGATGGCAGCTGTATGTCAGAGGGGGAGAAAATATGCGTGAAGTCCAAAGTCCTACCTTTCAGGGTGAAAACCTAAGGTCTGGCCTTAATTGGTTGTGCCTGGCACTGGTCTTCTTGGAGCCGTTGTTTTGAGAGTGAGGATTATCTTCAGGGTGAAAACCCTAGGTCTGGCCTTAATTGGTTGTGCCTGCCATCGTTCTTCTTGGAGACATTGTTTTCGAAGAGATGGACAACTGTTGTTTAGGTGGTGGTTGTGCGGATACCACGAGGACTGTAACTCTGTAGCGGTACTTTTCTTTGGTCGGACTACACTGCATCGATGCGCTGCATCGATAATCCGCACTACGCGTCTAGTGGTAATCCTCGTGTCCTTCTACCTCGGCTAGATCTTGGAAGTACCGCGTAGGAAAAAGTTTTGTTTATCTCTACGCGTTCCAACAGTGGTATCAGAGCGGTAGCTTCTGGTTTTAGGCCCGAGATCCGCACATATGTGATATGTAGTTAGCGTTAGATGTGATCTAATTGCTGTTTTGGTGGTCGTTCAATGAGATGGTTTTGTACAAGGTTGATTGGATCAATCGTACTCGGGGTTAATGGATGATCTGGTTTCCGTGATCATACTACTAAGGTTGCGGTGATCGAAGATCAAAGAGTTTGATCGAATCGGAATACAGATCAGATTTGGGTAAAATCGTTTTATCCGATGAAGAAATCCATGTTCGGAATGCAGATTTGGGAATCGGGACCGCCGGCTTCGCCCTGTCGTAGCGCCTTAGATGTTGTTACGAGTTTCACAACGTTGGTAGATATCGTGTCTATGCATAACTTGTTTTTGCAGGAAGTTGTGAATGGTATGGCTTATGTGCATGTGATGTATGTAATCCATACATGATCTGCGTATCATGTTTTTGTCAGCCGGCTAGAGCCTAGGTGCTGTCATTTTATTGTATAACGGCCTGCGTGTCGGATTCTCTATGTAATTTTCATTTACTAGCTAGTGTAGCTTGTTGGAGAACCCGGTGACATGCAAGTCGATGTACAAGTCGGCTACATGGAGTAAGATGGCACGTGACAAGAGTTGGCACGAGTCGACTTACAAGCTTCGTGGAGATGGAGATCACCATGAAGAGAGCCATACCATTTCACATTCTAATTGCTTTATTTGTGTTATTGTTATGTCTCTTGTTAGCTCTATTTAGATAGTTGGTAGATTTTAATCCCTCAAAGAAGGTCTAGTCGGTCGCCCCGCCAGTGCTGCACCATCACAAGTCGGACATTCTTGGTAGTGGGATCATAAAATTGAGGTGCTACCAATTCTTTCCGATTAGGTGGGTTTGAGTCGGACTCTTACAGCGGAAGCACTTGGTAATCTAGACGAGTCCATCACAACGGTTGTGGGGCTCAGGGCGAGTAGGTTGGGAGTCGGGGCATGTGATGCCACCCAACTAACAGGAGTCGTATTGCATACGATTGGCAAGGTGTTGCTTACCTAGATCACTTGACGACTAGCGGTGATGCTAAAGCTCACTAGTCGGCTTGCTTATTTAGGATCTTGAATCACGTAGCAACCATCGGAGGGGTGTTGGTTCTAGTGGGAGCATAAGTATTAAAACATTTAATATGCCTGCTCTTTTATGAATACATGTCTTAAGTGTTTTGCATATTTTCTGTTGTAGATCAATGGCACCTAGCAACCTTCCTCAGTTGTCCACTTTGCGTTGAGGTCAATCCTAGATAAAGATAAGCTTAATGGAACTAATTTCACCAACTGGTACCGCAATCTGAGGATAGTCCTCAAGCATGAAAAAAAGAACATGTTCTAGAAACTCCACTTCCAGAAGATCCTGATGATGATGCGACTGTCGCTGTCATGAATGCCTACCATAAGACTAGAGATGAGTCTACGGAAATTAGCTGTCTTATGCTTGCACACATGGAACCGGACTTGCAGCAGAAGTTCGAGAATGTTGAGGCCTACGATATGATCGAAAGCCTCAAAAGTATGTTCCAGGCTCAGGCAAAGGCCGATAGGTATCAAGTCTCTCAAACTTTGCTGGGCTGTAAGCTTAAAGATGGTGATCCACTGAGTCCGCATGTAATCAAGATGACTGGTTACATGCAGTCTGTGGATCGGCTGGGCTTCCCAATTAACGAAGAGTTCGCTAGTGATATAATTCTGAATTCTCTTCCTAGTGCGTATGGTCCGTTCATTTCGAACTACCACATGCATGGTATGGATAAGAAGATCACTGAATTACATGGGATGCTCAAAACGGCAGAGGCTGATCTCAAGAAAGGCGCCAGTCAAGTGTTGATGGTGCAGAATAAGGCTAAGTTCAAGAAGAGTTCTTGGACCAAGAAGAAGAAGGATAAGTCAGGAGGCAACGCCCATGGCCCTGTCCAGAGCGCTTCCTCAAAGACTAAGCCTTCTCCTACAGCCGGAGCCAATTGTTTCTATTGCAAGCAGGATGACCACTGGAAGAGGAACTGCACCAAGTATTTGGCTGACAGAGCCAAGAGTGGAGGTGTCACTTCCAACTCAGGTACGCTTGTGTGCAATGTTTATAGACATTTATCTTGCTGATGCACCTAACAGTTCTTGGGTATATGATACCGGATCAGTTATTCACATATGCAACTCGTTGCAGAGACTGGTAAGAACTAGGATCGTGGCAAGAGGAGAGGTTGATATTCGGGTCGGCAAGAAGGCGAGAGTCGCTGCGTTGGAAGTCGGCACGATGCAACTTCATTTACCTTCAGGATTTTTAATGGAGCTGAATAATTGTTATTATGTTCTAGTGCTTAGTCGAAACATTATTTCCGCCTCATGTTTGATGAGACAAGGTTATGAGTCGAATATTAAGAATAATGGTTGTTCTTTATATTTGAAAGATATGTTCCATGGCTTTGCACCCGTTCAGGACATGTTATTTATTTTGAATCTTGATAGTGAATCGGTCTATAACATAAATGTTAAAAGGTTGAAACCAAATGATCTGAATATGACTTACTTTTGGCACTGTCGGCTTGGTCATATAAGTTGGAAGCGCATGAAGAAGCTCCATGATGATGGACTTCTAACTTCGTTCGACTTAGAGTCATTCGAGACATGCGAATCATGCCTACTAGGCAAAATGACCAAGACACCTTTTGCAAGGAGTTGTGAAAGGGTGTCCGACTTGTTGGAATTAATACATAGTGATGTATGTGGTCCAATGAGCACGACAGCCAGAGGTGGTTATGAGTACTTCATTACCTTCACTGATGATTTGAGTAGGTATGGATATATCTATTTAATGAAACACAAGTCGGAAGCATTCGAGAAATTCAAGGAATTCCAGTGTGAGGTACAAAATCAACTCGGCAAGAAAATAAAGTTTCTACGGTCGGACCGTGGAGGCGAGTACATGAGCCATGAGTTTGATGACCATCTAAAGATTTGTGGAATAGTTCCTCAACTCACTCCCCCGGGTACACCACAGAGAAACGATGTATCGGAACGGAGAAATCGCACCCTGTTGGACATGGTACGATCCATGATGAGTCAGGCAGATCTACCTTTATCATTTTGGGGTTATTGTCTAGAAACTGCAGCGTTCACACTAAGCAGAGTACCATCAAAGTCAGTAGAGAAGACACCGCATGAGATGTGGACTGGCAAAAGGCCAAGTTTATCTTTTCTTAAGATTTGGGGTTGTGAAGCATTTGTCAAAGCGACTACAGTCGGACAAGCTCACGCGCAAGTCGGGTAAGTGTATTTGTCACACCCCAGTTTTTGGACTCTTGGACTGTGCTCAAAAGGACAAAAATTAGGGCCAACATTTTTTTTTAACAACATGATTGTTTGAGCTAACATATGTTTGTGATCTAAAACATATTTGCAACACAAGTCTTGTTTCTATATAAAACCAATACCCTATGTTTCTGAAAGGTATTCCTATTTATTTTTCCATGATGTTTTTCCTATTATTACTTG
>JAPCYS010003160.1:0-263979 GCA_028641055.1 Alopecurus myosuroides
ATGACAAACTTTTCGTGGATGGAGGATCGGGTCTTTAGGGTTTTCCCGAGGAATACGTTATATAGGTGGAAAGCGATGTGTGGGTGCCCAGGGGGCCACACCACATGGCGGCGCAGCTAGGGGCACCCATATGTTGTGGCCGCCTCCCTGTCCCCCTTCGGGTCTCCTTCGGACTCTGTGTACGTGTTAGCAAAATAGGGACTTTGGCTTTGTTTCGTCCAATTCCGAGAATATTTCCAGAACAACTTTCCTAAAATAAAAAACAGCAAAAACATGAACTGGTGCTATGGCATCTTGTCAATAGGTTAGTCACAGAAAATGCATAAAAAGCTATGAAGTGTATAGAAAAACAGGTAGCAATTGTCATATATTAACATGGAACATCAGAAATTATAGATACGTTGGAGAGTATCAACGGGCGGCCGAACCGCCACACCGCGGCGTGGAACCCCGGGGCGGCGAGCTCGGCGTGTCGAAGTGCCCATGCACCACCGCATGTCGTTGCTGTGATATCCGCGGACGCAGCGCCCGAACGGTCGAGCTGCACACCTCGAAAGGTGGTGCTTCTTCTCACGTGGTGGCCATCGGGTGGATGAGGCGGCGTGCACTAATCAGCGTCGAGAGTGAGGGAGGTCGACCTGTGCGGCAGCGTAGAAGGTACTTCGTGGTGCGGTAGTAGGTAGGCGGGGGACCGTTGGCTCTGTGCTCGGTCGTTTTTTATGCGATAGCGACGAGGTCGAAAGTTCAGTGACCGTTGGATTGCAAGGATTTTGTTGAGTTCTTCAGTGACGAGTTGCACGATCTACCAGACGAGGTATTTGATCTAAACTCTAAGGTTTTAGCACCTTAGCGATTTGATCTTACTCAGGTTTTAGCACGAGGGATCTGCCAGCAATAATAT
Organism: Alopecurus myosuroides; assembly: GCA_028641055.1. Classification (NCBI taxonomy): domain Eukaryota; kingdom Viridiplantae; phylum Streptophyta; class Magnoliopsida; order Poales; family Poaceae; genus Alopecurus; species Alopecurus myosuroides. The sequence continues at coordinate 902 of JAPCYS010003160.1, forward strand.
ACGTTACAAGTTCACAAAACAAACTAAACCTTGCAAGTTCAGGAAAGAAACCAAACCTTAACAAGTCCAGGAAACAAACAAAATTAAACTTAAGCTAGACAAAATAAGAAGTTCATAGGCCTAGCTCAGCAGCAGACTAGTCTCTTCACCCCCAGGCCTATCCTTTGCTCTGGTTCTATATCACCCGCATCTCAATGACCGCACCCAACCTGGTGTCATCGGTCTCCCTCACAATGATCAAAACAGGTTGCTGATTATGAAATTATTGCCTTGGACGAAAACCATCCACACCAGCCTGTCGAGGTCAATGCGGCTGTCGGTTTCCTTGTTGTAAGTAATGGTGGTGACATGCCCTGCCGCTCCAAGTCGTAGGCCAACCCTACCATGATTCCCCAGGCCAGCGTGTTTCCCTATCAACTTCGGTAGTTTCTAAGCATGAAAGATAACATACCATATTACTAGACCTTCTCATGGTTCTTGAAAATTAATTTGCAAAAAGAGGAGGGTATCTTATAGGTATGCTGCAAGCTTGTGACCGTGTGAAACAAAGAGATACTCGTGTGCCATGTACGCTCGTGTTAACCTGTCAGTGCTACGCCGTCCAGGACTCGGCACCAACGAAGAGAAACATCCTTCCGACATTTCTAGTTGGTAGCTCTAATCAACTGTGATTAGAGCTATTATGAAACTGGAAGTTTTCAACACATGAGAGAGAAAACTAATTAGAGATAGGTATAATCGTAAAAAATTATTATAAATTTTCTGGAATTTTTCGAGGAACTTTATTTTTGAGCTATTTTCAGAATTTGGATAATTAATAAAAACCAGAAAAACAAAAGTGAAAAGGTGGAAAACAAAACCAAAACCAGCACTATAGAGGTTCTATGACACTCCAATGGAAAAATAACCAAGGAAAGCAAAGGTGGAAGTGGTGAAAACAAAAGTATGGGTGGTGAAAATATGCATAACCACAATAATCAGGGTGAAAACATGAGTATGGATGATGGAAAACATTATTGTACTCAAGTAGCAATGGGATAACAGAAGTAAACATGGTGAAAACATAATAAGGAAGGTGAAAAACATAGTCCTCTTCATTAAAAATCATTTTGTTAACGAGGGTGATCAAGTCTTGTCACCGGAACAATTTTCATATGAAGCAAAACTTTGCTAATCACTAAAATAGTAACAACAATAGCAATCGCGGAAAACAACAGTATGGAAAGTACCGTAGGCATAGAGGGAATGGATGGACGGGCGTTGCATGGATAACATAGGTCATGTAATAATCTAACATGGGCATTGCAGATAATATAAAGTATCAAACATGTAGGCAAACCATAGGCATGTGTTCCAATATAGTCATACGTGCTCGCAATGAGAAACTTGCACAACTTCTTTTGTCCTACCAGGCCATGGCAGTGGGGCCTCTAGGGAAACTACTGCTAATTAAGGTGCTCTTTTTAATAAAGCACCGAAGCAGAGCATTAACACTCCGTGAACACACGTGATCCTCACATCACAACCATCCCCTCCGGTTGTCCCAATTTCTGTCACTTTGGGGCCTCGGGTTCCGGACAATGACATGTGTAAAATAACTTGCAAATATGATCAAGAAACATAATTATACTCATGAAACAATAATATGTTCAGATATGAGATCACGGCACTCGTGCCCTAGTGACAATCATTAAGCATAAAAAGTTGCAACAACGGTAGAAAACACTAACAATGGATACTAGGCACTATGCCCTAACAATCTGGCATTACTAAATGATCGATCTCATCCAATCCCTTCCATCACTCTCAGCCTACAACGGTGTTTACTCACACATGGACGAGGGAATCATGGATGGTTGATGGAGAATAGGTGGTGGTGTCGATGACGATGATCTCCTTCGAATCCCTGTCCCGGCAGGGCGCTAGAACTAGAACTTTTGATCCCCGAATTGAGGTTCGGGGTGGCGGCGGTGCTCTATTGTGTTTCTGTGGAATATGACGAACCCCCTCGTGTTTTAGGTTTACAGGGCATATGTAGTCGAAAGGGGAGTCCGAGGGGGTGAGGGAGTGGCCCACACCACCAGGCGGTGCGGCCAAGGGGCGTCGGGGGTGGTGTGGCCCCCTCCTGGCTCTCCTTGCCCCCTTCTGGCTCCTGGGGCCTTCTGGTGTTTTAGGACTAATGGAATCTTTTCTGGGCATTTTCCCGAAAGTTGATTTTTCTGCACAAAAACGAGACACCAAGGTAATTCTGCTGAAAACAGCGTTAGTCCGTGTTAGTGGTATCCAAAACTCTCATGTTTAGAAGAAAGCAATAAGAAAAAAGTGTTCGTAAAAGGAGATACGTTTTGGACGTATCACCCGGTACATATCATGTCCTTCGTGTCTTCTCATATAAATTATACCTAACACCGACATAATTTCTCTCTTATAGCAACTTCCCTGAAACCACTCTGATTGGCACCGGACTTAATACTGTGATATCGTAAAGACATCAAACATTAATAAAACAAACAACAACATATTATTTCTCTCAATAAAAGGTTGGCACGGCTTAAGCGTGTGACCCATAAAGGTTCGATAACAGACGAACATGTTCGGGCACATACCGAACAATAAGCAACAGTAGGACCATGGATGCCCATGATGGCTCCTGTGTGTTCCCGAAGAATGAAGGAACCTTATAAGTTACTCATTGCACTTATTCTCTTAACTTTACTATACCAACAATATCACGAGGTGAGAATATGCGATCTAGTCTGATCAAACTCTTTGAGCATAACACATATAACTCGTTTACTGATATCGTCCGCTTTTCTCATTCATATCCGCGGTGACCCTGTCATTAAATCACACTGTGTCTGGCCAGATGATATGTCATCAGTGATACCGAGAGGGCCTGGAGAATGTTTCTCTCTATCGTCTAGAGGAGTTAAGTACTAGTCTTGAACGAACTGAGTTCCATGAAACTTTCTAGGTCATACCCAGATATCACCTTTATAGTCCCTAGTTACGGCAAAACTATTAATGATATCCAAAGTACAACTTCGATCATGCGGTCACTAGATATTATCATAGTATAGGAATTATAGTCAATGTTAACTTCATATGCATTTTCTCAATTACATAATGATTCTTTAGTCTCTTTTAGCAACAACATACACTTGGTCGGTTTAGTATTATTGTTACCCTAACAATAAACTCTTATGTTTTGGTAGACTTTCTTCTAAGTCCATGATCAAAAAAATGTGATCATCTCACAAAACACAAGTTGACCTTAGAGACAAGATTAGGAACTCTTGTTTGTTTATGTCTTCACACCCGCATAAAGATTTTCCTTTGAAAACTCACTTTTCAAGTTCTATAGTGGTTGTAGCATGATGGCATAAACTTAAAATTTGAACTTGGAGATAGAATAATAACTGAATATTATTGTCTCTAGGGCATACATCCAACAGTCTCCCACTTGCACTATAGTAAATTAAAACTCTAGCTAGTATGATGACATAACACCTATGGAATTCTGGTGTTACTCACACTATGCATGTGGTACCTTAGACTTCTGTCTTTCACCTTTTGATTTAATCAACTTGTGACAAAACTTGTGTTTGTATTTCTTAGGAGTTGGATTTGTGTGAACCAAGTTCTGTGACAATAATAATAATTCAAGCATCTCCGAATGAATGATTATATCATCGTTTGAAACCTCACTAAGTCGGATGACTTTTTATCCAATAACTTGCAACCAATAATGTCCAACGTTGTATTGCAACTATCTACAAAAATATTGTAGAGTCCACTCATAATACTCTAATGTTTATAATTAGACAACATATGATATTATGAATTGAAGAATCATAACCTAGGTTAAAATCAATAAAGATTTGATTTTGTAATTCCACCACAAATACATATGTGAATACTCACAATGTTATTTGTAGCTATACAAAATTCCACCGAGTTTTTTGCCACTTTGTAATATTACCATTGAATATTTCTGTGAGAAACTTCTCACCATAATATTCCTTGGTTTTATTACAAACAATTATCTGCATAAGAAAACTTTTTCTTTAAGTTTTTCTCCTTCATACCAGATTGACCAAAAAAAAATAGTCAACAAAAATCCACCGGTTTTTGTGTGCTAATCCTTTTAATGGCTATGAGATTGGTCAAATCACAAAACATTATGATTTGATCTCAACCCTTTATATTTTGCTCACCAATGACTACGAATGTCATGTCTATTGCAAAATATCATGTCATTTTTGTTTGGAGAGAAAATTAATTTAGCACATCCATCATATTCTAGTTTATTAAATTCCTCAATCTATCTCATAGACCCCAAATTTAAAGACTCTTTCTGATATTGAATTTAAAACCTTTTTAAATATTTTCTATGTGGCATCTTTATTTTAATTTGGCCTAGCCAAATTAAAACATCATAATCAGCTCCCACTTACTTTTAAGTCCATTCGATTTATATAATGAAAAATAAATTCCTTCTTGTTTCATTAACATGACCGACTTAATACTCATACTTCCAATATTTTCTTATTACTCCAGTAATCAAAAATTAATTACACGTAGCAAAATGATTTGCTAGATGATCCAATAACAACACCAAGCAATTGATATGTAAGTTTTTCAACTTCATGATTATCTTTTATTCGTAATTGATAAAACAATTTTATCAACACTAGCTTATGAATACAAAATATTCATATCTGTTTTTTCTGCGAAAACATTCATTTTCCTTGTCATTTATAAAATCACTCCAACTTACTCTCAAGATAAAATCTTAGAGTTAAAATTAATATTGTATTCTAACATGGATCTATATAATAACCCAATATCATATATTTATGAGTACTATTATCTTGTTTGTGTTGTTTTGCACATTATGGTCATTATCTTGGAATATTGATGAATATTTCACAAAGTGAATATTTCAGCAAATTCCTCATATAACCTTTATTCAAATATTAAGTTTGAACTTTATGTATCTCATACATAAATTCCTGTAGAAGGTGATGAGTTGGAATTGTCCCTTTCGTTCACTACTTCTCCAAAGATTCACAATCTTAACTTAATATAATTTTCACATCTTTTTCATGAGATGAGACTTTTCTCCTTAATCAAACATGTTTAGAACACATGGAGTAAATGGTGGAAATTTACTACCAATGAACTTATTGGTTTTATGCAAAACCTTTTAATCAATTGTGCTTCATGCTTGAGCAATATTGATTACTAGGAACTTATCATTAAAAATAGCTCTAAGTTAATTTAATGAGATAGTCCCAACTTAAACAAAATAATAATTCTTTAGTGGGTCTGAGAATTATTTTTATTTCATGCTATCACTTTACCACACAAAGACATTTGACAATTATAACATTTCTTAAATCCTTATCTCACAAAGATTTTATTATCATGATAATTTTGAATCTCTCAAAATTTATCATGAGTAATTATTGACTAAGAAAATATTCATTGTCAATCAATTTTATAATTTCTATTAAGTTTTTTCATACTTCAATCAAATTTTATTGATCTTAGTTTTTTATTCAAAATTTACTCCCAATGAATTTTATGAAATATTAAAATTTCAGTTGTTTCATCTATTCAACTTCATCAATATGATTAACTTGTCATATTGAATCTTCAATGGAATTAAGTCAATTGAGAAAATATCCAAAACTTATGTGAATTTAGAAATTAACAAGTGCCTAGAACTTAATGGATTTTGGCCATATTAAATTTTAGAGGCAGTCTTTTAACCTTGGTAAATAAAATAAAAGACGTATTTATAATTTATTTAACAAGCCATAAAACTATTACTCAAACTTGAGCAATAATTTGAATCAAAATATTCAAGACTTGATAACAAAAATAATTGACATAACACAACAAAGAAGATCACAAACTATTAATTCCCAAGCTTGGACATTCCACACATATTTTATAATTCGAACTCAATAGGGTTCACGTACATAAAATATTCATTACATAATGATAAACTCAAAATAACGATTATTTTGAAGTCTTAGTGTGGTCTTCTTTATTGACTTAGGGATCCGCAGATGATGCGGCATGTGTGGCGCCATTAATGTGTATTCCACTGCGCCCTCCATGCTTCCCACCCATCTTGCCTCTTTTCCTTCGCACTATGCAATAAATTGTAAATTGAGAAATTTCAGTATAAATACCAAAATACCTTTGAGACAAGAAAAATGTCAATAACTGGTATAGCTCTTATACCTTGTGTGGACTTGCCACTTGTCTTTGCCTTTTGGTGTAGTCATCAGGCGTGAATGAAAACATCCATATCAGCTGACATGAGCATTTACAAGACTTCTTGAACTATCTTCTCCACTTCAATCAAATTGTAGCAAGCCAAAAATTCAATGTAATGTGATGGAAGTGATGTGAGGAGTGTGTCAACTGCCAGCTTTGCTGGAATTGGGTAACCAATGTCCTTAAGCTTCTTCAGTATCTCTGTGAACTTGTTCTTGTGCTCCCTCCAAGGCCCAAGGAAATTGAGTTTACACCTTAACATTTCAACATAAAGTTTGAGATGACCATTACAGAGTTGCAAAGAGAATATTCTTGTTCCTTTTAGAATTACATTTGGCACATCCATCATATTCTTGTTTATTAAATTCCTCAATCTATCTCATAGAACCTAAATTTAAAGACACTTTCTGATATTGAATTTAAAACCTTTTTAAATATTTTCTATGTGGTATCTTTATTTTAATTGGGCCTAACTAAATTAAAAAAATCATAATAAGCTCCCACTTACTTTTAAGTCCCTTCGATTTATATAATGAAAAATAAATTCCCTCTTGTTTCATTAACACGACCGACTTAATACTCATAATTGCAATATTTTCCGATTACTCCAGTAATCAAAAATTAATTACACTTAGCAAAATGATTTGCTAGTTGATCCAATAACAACACCAAGCAATTGATATGATAAGTTTTTCAACTTCAGCATTATCATTTATTCGTAATTGAAATAAATAATTTTATCAATACTAGCTTTATGAATATAAAATGTTCATATCTGTTTTTTCTACGAAAACATTCATTTTCCTTGTCATTTATAAAATCACTCCAACTTACTCTCAAGATAAAATCTTGGAGTTAAAATGAATATTTTGTTCTAACATGGATCTATATGATAATACAATATCATATATTTATGAGTACTATTATCTTGTTTGTTTTGTTTTGCACATTATGGTCATTATCTTAGAACATCGATGAATATTTCACCCAAGTGAATATTTCAGCAAATTCCTCATATAACCTTTATTCAAATATTAAGTTTGAAATTTATGTATCTCATACATAAATTCCAAAAGAAGGTGATGAGTTGGAAAAAAATCTTGTTGCCCCTTTCATTCACTACTTCTCCAAATATTCACAATATCAACGTAATATAATTTCGACATCTTTTTCATCAGAAGGTAATTTTCTCCTTAATCCAACATGTTTAGAACACATGGAGTAAATGGTGGAAATTTACTAGCAATAAACTTATTGGTTTTATGCAAAACCTTTTAATCAATTGTGCTTCATGCTTGAGAAATATTGATTACTAGGAACTTATCATTCAAATAACTCTAAGTTAATTAATGACATAGTCCCAAGTTAAACAAAAAATAATAATTATTTAGCGGGTCTGAGAATTATTTTCGTTTCACGTTATCACTTTACCACACAAAGACATTTGACAATTATAACATTTCTTAAATCCTTGTCTGATACATCTCCAACGTATCTATAATTTCTTATGTTCCATGTTGATATTATCCCAATTGCTACATGTTTTGTATACACTTCATAGCATTTTTATGCATTTTCTGAGACTAACCTATTGACAAGATGCCACAACGCCACTTCTTGTTTTATGCTGTTTTTTTTATTTCAAAAAAGTTGTTATGGAAATATTCTCATAATTGGACGAAACAAAAGCCGAAGTACCTATTTTCTATCATATACACGGAGTCCGAAGGGACTCGAAGGGGGCAGTGAGGCGGCCACACCATAGGGCGGCGCGACCCCCCTTGGCCGCGCGACCACGTGGTGTGGGCCCCCTAGGCGCCCACCGACATCACCCTTCCGCCTATATATTGCCTTCCTCGGGAAAACCCTAAGTACCTGAGCCTCCATCCACAAAAATTTCCATCGACGCAATCGTCATCAACCCTAGTTTGGGACGGTTCTGAAGCTCTTCCCGGCACCCTGCCGGAGAGGAGAATCATCACCGGAGGGCTCTTCATCACTATGCCTACCTCCGGATTGATTCGTGAGTAGTTCATTGGACTACGGGTCCATAGGTCGCTAGATGGTTGTCGTCTCCTATTTGTGCCATCATGTTTAGATCTTGTAAGCTTCCTAACATGATCAAGATCATCTTATTATAATGCTACATGTTGTGTTTGCTGTGATCCGATGTATATTGAATACTATGTCAAGTTGATTATAGATCTATCATATATGTTATTTGTGTTCTTGCATGCTCTCTGTTGCTAGTAGATGCTCTGGCCAAGTAGATGCTTGTGACTCCAAGTGGGAGTATTTAAGCTAGATAGTGGGTTCATGCCTCCAGTAATCTGGGAGAGTGACAATAACTTCTAAGATTGTCGATGTGTTGTTGCCACTAGGGGTAAAACAATAATTCCTTGTCTAAGGATAGTTGTGTTGTTTATAGTACGCACTTTACTTAATGCAATAATCTGTTGCTTGCAACTTAATACCCAAAGTTTGCTCGGATGACGTCCTGAGGGTGGATTATTAGTCATAGATGCAGTTGGATAATGGTCTATGTATCATGTTGTAATGACCAAATGAATATCATAGTAGTCATCATGTCATGTGTATGCATTACGGTGCATACTCTATTTTGTCAATTGCCCAGTTGTAATTTGTTCACCCAACATGTTATTTATCTGTTATGGAGAGACACCACTAGTGAACTGTGGACCCCGGTCCATTCTTCTACACTGATAAGACAACCTATTGCAAACACTGTTCTTTTTCACTAGAAACACAGTTCTTATTTCATTCACTGCAAACAAACATCATTTTCCTCACTTTCGTCTCACACTTTGTTTCAGCAAGACCGGTGAGATTGACAACCTCACTGTTTTGTTGGGGCAAAGTATCTTGGTTGTGTTGTGTGAGGATTACACGTTGCTGCTGAGGCTGCTAGTGCGTCCTGCCAACATCAGCTGTCAACAACCTTCAGAAGTGATTTCTTTCTCCTACTAGTCCGATTAAACCTTGGTTTCTTACTGAGGCAAAAACTTGCTGATGTACTCATCATAACTTCCTCTTGGGGTATCCCAACGAACGTGTGTCCACACGCCATCGTTGTCTCACAAAGATTTTATTATCGTGATAATTTTGAATCTCTAAAAATTCATCATGACTAATTATTGACTAAGAAAATTCTTTGTCAATCCATGTTATAATTTCTCTTAGGTCATTTTTATACTTCAATCAGATTGCTTTGATCTTGTTTTTGATTTAAAATTTACTCCCATTGAATTCTATGAAATATTGAAATTTTATTTCATCTATTCCACTTCATCAATATGATTAACTTATCATATTGAATCTACAATGGAATTAAGTTAATTGAGAAAATATCCAAAACTTATGTGAATTTCGAAATTCACAAGTACCTAGCACTTAATGGATTTTGGCCATATTAAATATTTTGGAGGCAGTCTTTTAAACTTGATAAATAAAATAAAAGACTTATTTATAATTTATTACTCTTGAGAATAATTTGAATCAACATTCAAGACTTGATAACAAAACTAATTGATATAACACAATAAAGAAGATCACAAACTATTAATTCCCAAGCTTGGAATTTCCACACATATCTTATAATTCAAACTCAACATGGTTCACGTACATAAAATATTCATTACATAATGATCAAACTCAAAATAACAATTATTTCGAAGTCCTAGTGTGGTCCTCTTTATTGACGTAGGGATCCGCAGATGATGCGGCTGGTGTGGCGCCATTAATGCGTCTTCCACTGTGCCCTCCATGCTTCCCACCTCTCTTGCCTATTTTCCTTCTCACTCTGCAAAATACCTTTGAGACAAGAAAAATGTCAATAAATGGTTTAGCTCTTATACCTTGTGTGGACTTGCAGTTGTCTTTGCCTTTTGGTGTAGTCATCAGGCGTGAATTAAAACATCCATATCATCTAACATGAGCATCTAGAAGAATTCTTCAACTGTCTTCTCCACTTCATTCAGATTGTAGCAAGCCACAAATCCAAAGTAAGGCGATGGAAGTGACATGAGGAGTGTGTCAACTGCTAGCTTTTCTGGAATTGAGTAACTAATGTCTTTAAGCTTCTGTAGTATCTCTGTGAACTTGTTCTTGTGATCCCTCAAAGGCCCAAGGCAATTGAGTTTGCACCTTAACAGTTCAACATAAAGTTTGAGATGACCGTTACAGAACTGCATAGAGAACCGAGCCTTCATGAGACGGAAGGGGCGATAGTGTGGATAACTATCACTCAACTCATAACTTAGCCTTTCCATCATGATCATATAAACTTGATACTCTTTGATTGTGCAGATCTTGCACTCGTTGGGTTACACCAAGAGGAGGGTGTGATGAGCACAGCGGTAGGAAGTTTTCCCCTTAGTTAAGAACCAGGGTTATCAATCCAGTAGGAGAAAGAGAATCTTCGGAAGGTTGATGCCACTAATGGTGGTGCTGGCGCTTCACCGGTGTCAGCAACAACGTGGAACTTGCACACACCACAACCAAAATACTTTGCCCCAACGGTATAGTGAGGTTGTCAATCTCACTAGTCTTGCTGAAAACAAAGATTAGACGTATAGTGTGAAAAAACAATGTATGCTTGCAGAAAGTAAAGAAAGCAAGAAAGTCCGGGTTGCCCGTCGCTTGGGTGGAGGAGTTGTGTCCTTCAGAGATGATATAGTGGTTAGATATTCGTTAAGTTTGCACATACCAGCATATCAGTACGGCTCTGTGGTCATGGAGGAGTATGGCACCTTGAATGTGACCCCCCGGGGCTTCCTTTTCTTGCCTAACTCGGCATTCGGATCAGCCTCGCTCTCCTCTGACTGAGAGTCGTCCTTGTCAGCCGGCGCTGGTAATTGTGGTGTATTGATGGTAAGAGGAGAATTTTGATCTAAAAGATTGATATAGTACTTGGTCAGTAACCCGGAAATTACCTTCCTCGCTGTCACTCGGCTCTTCGTCTTCCGAGTTTTCAGAAGGGGGAGGGGTGACAATCTTCCAAAACTCGTCAGTTTCCTGGGTAAAGAGCAACAAAGTTAAAAGTTAGCACATATGTATCTGGAAAATTAATCGGTATAGAAAGGATTAGCCAGTTCTTACCGGGGGAGCCGGGTTTGAGAGGGTGAAGGGGCCAAGTCCAGAAACCCTCTTGATAACATCCACCTTCTCGGCCAGGAAGTTTTTCATGGCCCTGTTGACATCGGCGGCCGGGTATGACTTCTCCGAGTATCGAAGAGAGTCGGTCAGATGGCCCGAGTAATCGCAGAGGAGTTTGGGTCGGATGCTATTGGGCTGGACCCTACAGCTGATCCAGGTCTTGATCAAGTTTAGCCCACAAAGACCATGGGCTGGTAGGACGGCTAATTTATGGAGGAGAGGCTGAATAGAGTGTCTATCGGTTTCTGGAGCGAAAGCGCTAAGGTTGTCGCTAAGTGAAAGGGTGTCTGTGGAAAAATCCGGCAAAGTATTTTTGCCGGGTCTAGATGTGTCCTTGCAGTAAAAGAACATTTTCTGCCAGTGCTTCACGTGGGAGTGAAGGCTGAGAGTCGGCATTAACGACTTTTTGCGCTTTTGGATGGACACGCCCCCACACACAAGGAGGGGTCCGTCCGTGTTTTCGCGGCAAGGCTTGCATTGAAAGATCTCAAGGAATAAAGCGAGATTGGGGGCTATGCAAAGGTAAGCCTCACAGAGAACAATGAAATGGCAGATGTTCAAAATCGAGTTAGGGCCAGTATCGAAAACTCGGAGCTTATAGTGGTGAAGGACCTCACGAAAGAAAGGATGACCCGGGGGGGCGTAAACCCCGGGTCACGTGCTCAAGAAAAACACCAACTTCACCTGATTGGGGTGAAGGCCGACTCTCCTCCTCTGGCGCTCTCTAGGAAAACTCCGACTAAGGGGGGAGGACCCCAGATTCGGCCAGTTCTTCAAGTTTTGCGAGCGTCACAGTCGACTGATCCCAGTTTGCCGAAATGGACTGACCCGACTTTTGCTTCAAAGTCGGGTCTTGCCCTTGGACTTGGAGGCGGCTTTGGGTGCCATTGAAATGGATCTAGATGGAACCAAAAATTAAGAACAAACAAGGGAAAAATGGAAGCTAGGAGCATAATGAACATGAACTCAAGATCTAAGGGAGAAAACCTAGATCCACTAGCACTTACCGGAGAGCGGTGGCGGGGTAAGGTCCGGCGAGCACGGCGCGGCGCGGTGGCCTGGTTCTCAAGGACGGTGGCCGGCGTGCGTGAGGCTTGGCGCTTGGACCTTGAGCTTGGAGCTCGGCCGTCAATGGCGCGATTAGATCTTGAAGAAGAAGACCGGCGGGCGCGGCAGTACGGTGCGGTGGCACGAGGCGGCGATCGGCTGTCGGGGTCTACGGCGGGCGCGCAGAATCCGATGGCCGCGTTTTGGGCTCGGGTCCTTGGGCGCCAATGGAGAGCTGGAGGAAGAAGAAGAGGAGAAGGTGTGCTGCCGTTTGGATTTAGGGCTTTCCCCCGGGCCCTATTTATAGGCTTAGAGAAACCCTAGGAGGCCAAACGGCAAAGTGGAGGGATTTGCATGAAGATATGAACCGGCCCGTTGATTACGGGATAAGATCTTGGGAGTTATCGCCAAGCTACCGAGTTACTGATGACCGCCAAAAGAGTCGGACTCGAAACTGTTACTCGGACCAGCTTGTGAAGAAAATGAAAGCCGGGTTAGGAGATGTACGTTGTGGAGAGCTGAGCCGAGAAATGATAGTCGGCTCAGTATGGTAATAAGGTTATTATATGGCCGCCGAAAGAGCCGGCCTGGCTACAAGAAAAGCAATTTAACCTATGACATTGTATATGTAAGTGTTTGTTGTTTTGCAGGGAATAGCGTGCGCTTCGTGGTTGACTCAATGGTTTAGAGCTACGAGGAAAGCACGTCAACCAAGATGCCCAAGCTATTCTCGGGACTACTGTTGGGGGGATGATAACCCGTAGGTCCATGCCTGGGATGAGACCGGCCGAAGGGAAACTGCACGACACCTTGCGTTGTGATGCTGGGCCAAGTGTTATTAATGGGCCAGTGATTGTGTTGGTGACCCGGTTCAAGGGAAAAGAAGCTCTAGAATACCTTAGAGGCGGCGCAGACCCTGTAACCCGTGACTTGGGGGTCACGATAGGAACTTAGGGTTATTTATGGGTCCGAGTAGGATTCCGGAAATATCTTGTAAGGAAAGCCAGGAAGCCGGGTATTATATAAACCGGCTTCTAGGGCATGAAGAGATCGAGATTGAGAGAGATAGAAGGATTCGAGTATTCTAGGTATACAAGAGCAAGTCTTTGTAACCCTAGATTGGAGTCTCGACGAATTGCAGCCCGAGCCTCTAGATCACCAGTTAATATGATTGCATCTGAGCTAAACCCTCTCCCAAACACCAGAGTCGATTTGCCCCAAACTAAGTTACCCCCGGTAACATCTGCCGTGACTATCCCATGACAGAACTTTTCGTGGATGGAGGATCGGGTCTTTAGGGTTTTCCCGAGGAATACGTTATATAGGTGGAAGAGCGATGTCGTTGGGTGCCCAGGGGGCCCACACCACATGGTGGCGCAGCTAGGGGGCACCGCCATATGTTGTGGCCGCCTCCCTGTCCCCCTTCGGGTGTCCTTCGGACTCTGTGTACGTGTTAGCAAAATAGGGACTTTGGCTTTTGTTTCGTCCAATTCCGAGAATATTTCCAGAACAACTTTCCTAAAATAAAAAACAGCAGAAAACATGAACTGGTGCTATGGCATCTTGTCAATAGGTTAGTCACAGAAAATGCATAAAAATGCTATTAAGTGTATAGAAAACATGTAGCAATTGTCATAATATTAACATGGAACATCAGAAATTATAGATACGTTGGAGACGTATCAACGGGCGGCCGAACCGCCACACCGCGGCGTGGAACCCGCGGGCGGCGAGCTCGGGCGTGTCGAAGGTGCCCATGCACCACCGCATGTCGTTGCGTGTGATATCCGCGGACCAGCGCCCGAACGGCCGGAGCTGCACACCTCGAAAGGTGGTGCTTCTTCTCACGTGGTGCCATCGGGTGGATGAGGCGGCGTGCACTAATCAGCGCCGAGAGTGAGGGGGAGGTCGAGGGGCCTGTGGCGGCGGCGTAGAAGGTACGTTGCGTGGTGCGGTAGTAGGTAGGCGGGGGACCGTTGGCTCTGTGCTCGGTCGTTTTTATGCGATAGCGACGAGGTCGAGAAGTTCAGTGACCGTTGGATTGCAAGGATTTTGTTGAGTTCTTCAGTGACGAGTTGCACGATCTACCAGCATGAGGTATTTGATCTAAACTCTAAGGTTTTAGCACCTATTAGCGATTTGATCTTTACTCAGGTTTTAGCACGAGGGATCTGCCAGCAATAATATACGTTACAAGTTCACAAAACAAACTAAACCTTGCAAGTTCAGGAAAGAAACCAAACCTTAACAAGTCCAGGAAACAAACAAAATTAAACTTAAGCTAGACAAAATAAGAAGTTCATAGGCCTAGCTCAGCAGCAGACTAGTCTCTTCACCCCCAGGCCTATCCTTTGCTCTGGTTCTATATCACCCGCATCTCAATGACCGCACCCAACCTGGTGTCATCGGTCTCCCTCACAATGATCAAAACAGGTTGCTGATTATGAAATTATTGCCTTGGACGAAAACCATCCACACCAGCCTGTCGAGGTCAATGCGGCTGTCGGTTTCCTTGTTGTAAGTAATGGTGGTGACATGCCCTGCCACTCCAAGTCGTAGGCCAACCCTACCATGATTCCCCAGGCCAGCGTGTTTCCCTATCAACTTCGGTAGTTTCTAAGCATGAAAGATAACATACCATATTACTAGACCTTCTCATGGTTCTTGAAAATTAATTTGCAAAAAGAGGAGGGTATCTTATAGGTATGCTGCAAGCTTGTGACCGTGAAACAAAGAGATACTCGTGTGCCATGTACGCTCGTGTTAACCTGTCAGTGCTACGCCGTCCAGGACTCGGCACCAACGAAGAGAAACATCCTTCCGACATTTCTAGTTGGTAGCTCTAATCAACTGTGATTAGAGCTATTATGAAACTGGAAGTTTTCAACACATGAGAGAGAAAACTAATTAGAGATAGGTATAATCGTAAAAAATTATTATAAATTTTCTGGAATTTTTCGAGGAACTTTATTTTTGAGCTATTTTCAGAATTTGGATAATTAATAAAAACCAGAAAAACAAAAGTGAAAAGGTGGAAAACAAAACCAAAACCAGCACTATAGAGGTTCTATGACACTCCAATGGAAAAATAACCAAGGAAAGCAAAGGTGGAAGTGGTGAAAACAAAAGTATGGGTGGTGAAAATATGCATAACCACAATAATCAGGGTGAAAACATGAATATGGATGATGGAAAACATTATTGTACTCAAGTATCAATGGGATAACAGAAGTAAACATGGTGAAAACATAATAAGGAAGGTGAAAACATAGTCCTCTTCATTAAAAATCATTTTGTTAACGAGGGTGATCAAGTCTTGTCACCGGAACAATTTTCATATGAAGCAAAACTTTGCTAATCACTAAAATAGTAACAACAATAGCAATCGCGGAAAACAACAGTATGGAAAGTACCGTAGGCATAGAGGGAATGGATGGACGGGCGTTGCATGGATAACATAGGTCATGTAATAATCTAACATGGGCATTGCAGATAATAATATAAAGTATCAAACATGTAGGCAAACCATAGGCATGTGTTCCAATATAGTCATACGTGCTCGCAATGAGAAACTTGCACAACTTCTTTTGTCCTACCAGGCCATGGCAGTGGGGCCTCTAGGGAAACTACTGCTAATTAAGGTGCTCTTTTTAATAAAGCACCGAAGCAGAGCATTAACACTCCGTGAACACACGTGATCCTCACATCACAACCATCCCCTCCGGTTGTCCCAATTTCTGTCACTTTGGGGCCTCGGGTTCCGGACAATGACATGTGTAAAATAACTTGCAAATATGATCAAGAAACATAATTATACTCATGAAACAATAATATGTTCAGATATGAGATCATGGCACTCGTGCCCTAGTGACAATCATTAAGCATAAAAATTTGCAACAACGGTAGAAAACACTAACAATGGATACTAGGCACTATGCCCTAACAATCTGGCATTACTAAATGATCGATCTCATCCAATCCCTTCCATCACTCTCATCCTACAACGGTGTTTACTCACACATGGACGAGGGAATCATGGATGGTTGATGGAGAATAGGTGGTGGTGTCGATGACGATGATCTCCTTCGAATCCCTGTCCCGGCAGGGCGCTAGAACTAGAACTTTTGATCCCCGAATTGAGGTTCGGGGTGGCGGCGGTGCTCTATTGTGTTTCTGTGGAATATGACGAACCCCCTCGTGTTTTAGGTTTACAGGGCATATGTAGTCGAAAGGGGAGTCCGAGGGGGTGAGGGAGTGGCCCACACCACCAGGCGGTGCGGCCAAGGGGGCGTCGGGGGGTGGTGTGGCCCCCTCCTGGCTCCTCTCCTTGCCCCCTTCTGGCTCCTGGGGCCTTCTGGTGTTTTAGGACTAATGGAATCTTTTCTGGGCATTTTTCCGAAAGTTGATTTTTCTGCACAAAAACGAGACACCAAGGTAATTCTGCTGAAAACAGCGTTAGTCCGTGTTAGTGGTATCCAAAACTCTCATGTTTAGAAGAAAGCAATAAGAAAAAAGTGTTCGTAAAAGGAGATACGTTTTGGACGTATCACCCGGTACATCTCATGTCCTTCGTGTCTTCTCATATAAATTATACCTAACACCGACATAATTTCTCTCTTATAGCAACTTCCCTGAAACCACTCCGATTGGCACCGGACTTATTGCTGTGATATCGTAAAGACATCAAACATTAATAAAACAAACAACAACATATTATTTCTCTCAATAAAAGGTTGGCACGGCTTAAGCGTGTGACCCATAAAGGTTCGATAACAGACGAACATGTTCGGGCACATACCGAACAATAAGCAACAGTAGGACCATGGATGCCCATGATGGCTCCTGTGTGTTCCCGAAGAATGAAGGAACCTTATAAGTTACTCATTGCACTTATTCTCTTAACTTTACTATACCAACAATATCACGAGGTGAGAATATGCGATCTAGTCTGATCAAACTCTTTGAGCATAACACATATAACTCGTTTACTGATATCGTCCGCTTTTCTCATTCATATCCGCGGTGACCCTGTCATTAAATCACACTGTGTCTGGCCAGATGATATGTCATCAGTGATACCGAGAGGGCCTGGAGAATGTTTCTCTCTATCGTCTAGAGGAGTTAAGTACTAGTCTTGAACGAACTGAGTTCCATGAAACTTTCTAGGTCATACCCAGATATCACCTTTATAGTCCCTAGTTACGGCAAAACTATTAATGATATCCAAAGTACAACTTCGATCATGCGGTCACTAGATATTATCATAGTATAGGAATTATAGTCAATGTTAACTTCATATGCATTTTCTCAATTACATAATGATTCTTTAGTCTCTTTTAGCAACAACATACACTTGGTCGGTTTAGTATTATTGTTACCCTAACAATAAACTCTTATGTTTTGGTAGACTTTCTTCTAAGTCCATGATCAAAAAAATGTGATCATCTCACAAAACACAAGTTGACCTTAGAGACAAGATTAGGAACTCTTGTTTGTTTATGTCTTCACACCCGCATAAAGATTTTCCTTTGAAAACTCACTTTTCAAGTTCTATAGTGGTTGTAGCATGATGGCATAAACTTAAAATTTGAACTTGGAGATAGAATAATAACTGAATATTATTGTCTCTAGGGCATACATCCAACAGTCTCCCACTTGCACTATAGTAAATTAAAACTCTAGCTAGTATGATGACATAACACCTATGGAATTCTGGTGTTACTCACACTATGCATGTGGTACCTTAGACTTCTGTCTTTCACCTTTTGATTTAATCAACTTGTGACAAAACTTGTGTTTGTATTTCTTAGGAGTTGGATTTGTGTGAACCAAGTTCTGTGACAATAATAATAATTCAAGCATCTCCGAATGAATGATTATATCATCGTTTGAAACCTCACTAAGTCGGATGACTTTTTATCCAATAACTTGCAACCAATAATGTCCAACGTTGTATTGCAACTATCTACAAAAATATTGTAGAGTCCACTCATAATACTCTAATGTTTATAATTAGACAACATATGATATTATGAATTGAAGAATCATAACCTAGGTTAAAATCAATAAAGATTTGATTTTGTAATTCCACCACAAATACATATGTGAATACTCACAATGTTATTTGTAGCTATACAAAATTCCACCGAGTTTTTTGCCACTTTGTAATATTACCATTGAATATTTCTGTGAGAAACTTCTCACCATAATATTCCTTGGTTTTATTACAAACAATTATCTGCATAAGAAAACTTTTTCTTTAAGTTTTTCTCCTTCATACCAGATTGACCAAAAAAAAATAGTCAACAAAAATCCACCGGTTTTGTGTGCTAATCCTTTTAATGGCTATGAGATTGGTCAAATCACAAAACATTATGATTTGATCTCAACCCTTTATATTTTGCTCACCAATGACTACGAATGTCATGTCTATTGCAAAATATCATGTCATTTTTGTTTGGAGAGAAAATTAATTTAGCACATCCATCTATTCTAGTTTATTAAATTCCTCAATCTATCTCATAGACCCCAAATTTAAAGACTCTTTCTGATATTGAATTTAAAACCTTTTTAAATATTTTCTATGTGGCATCTTTATTTTAATTTGGCCTAGCCAAATTAAAAGATCATAATCAACTCCCACTTACTTTTAAGTCCATTCGATTTATATAATGAAAAATAAATTCCTTCTTGTTTCATTAACATGACCGACTTAATACTCATACTTCCAATATTTTCTTATTACTCCAGTAATCAAAAATTAATTACACGTAGCAAAATGATTTGATAGATGATCCAATAACAACACCAAGCAATTGATATGTAAGTTTTCAACTTCATGATTATCTTTTATTCGTAATTGATAAAACAATTTTATCAACACTAGCTTATGAATACAAAATATTCATATCTGTTTTTTCTGCGAAAACATTCATTTTCCTTGTCATTTATAAAATCACTCCAACTTACTCTCAAGATAAAATCTTAGAGTTAAAATTAATATTGTATTCTAACATGGATCTATAATAACCCAATATCATATTTATGAGTATTATCTTGTTTGTGTTGTTTTGCACATTATGGTCATTATCTTGGAATATTGATGAATATTTCACAAAGTGAATATTTCAGCAAATTCCTCATATAACCTTTATTCAAATATTAAAGTTTGAACTTTATGTATCTCTACATAAATTCCTGTAGAAGGTGATGAAGTTGGAATTCGTTCACTCTCCAAAGATTCACAATCTTAACTTAATATAATTTTCATCTTTTTCATGAGATGAGACTTTTCTAATCAAAATTAAACACATGGAGTAAATGGTGGAAATTTACTACCAATGAACTTATTGGTTTTATGCAAAACCTTTAATCAATTGTGCTTCATGCTTGAGCAATATTACTATTATCATAAAAATCATTAAAAATAGCTCTAAGTTAATTTAATGAGATAGTCCCAACTTAAACAAAATAATAATTCTTTAGTGGGTCTGAGAATTATTTTTATTTCATGCTATCACTTTACCACACAAAGACATTGACAATTATAACATTTCTTAAATCCTTATCTCACAAAGATTTTATTATCATGATAATTTTGAATCTCTCAAAATTTATCATGAGTAATTATTGACTAAGAAAATATTCATTGTCAATCAATTTTATAATTTCTATTAAGTTTTTTCATACTTCAATCAATTTTATTGATCTTAGTTTTTTATTCAAAATTTACTCCCAATGAATTTTATGAAATATTAAAATTTCAGTTGTTTCATCTATTCAACTTCATCAATATGATTAACTTGTCATATTGAATCTTCAATGGAATTAAGTCAATTGAGAAAATATCCAAAACTTATGTGAATTTAGAAATTAACAAGTGCCTAGAACTTAATGGATTTTGGCCATATTAAATATTTTAGAGGCAGTCTTTTAACCTTGGTAAATAAAATAAAAGACGTATTTATAATTTATTTAACAAGCCATAAAACTATTACTCAAACTTGAGCAATAATTTGAATCAAAATATTCAAGACTTGATAACAAAAATAATTGACATAACACAACAAAGAAGATCACAAACTATTAATTCCCAAGCTTGGACATTCCACACATATTTTATAATTCGAACTCAATAGGGTTCACGTACATAAAATATTCATTACATAATGATAAACTCAAAATAACGATTATTTTGAAGTCTTAGTGTGGTCTTCTTTATTGACTTAGGGATCCGCAGATGATGCGGCATGTGTGGCGCCATTAATGTGTATTCCACTGCGCCCTCCATGCTTCCCACCCATCTTGCCTCTTTTCCTTCGCACTATGCAATAAATTGTAAATTGAGAAATTTCAGTATAAATACCAAAATACCTTTGAGACAAGAAAAATGTCAATAACTGGTATAGCTCTTATACCTTGTGTGGACTTGCCACTTGTCTTTGCCTTTTGGTGTAGTCATCAGGCGTGAATGAAAACATCCATATCAGCTGACATGAGCATTTACAAGACTTCTTGAACTATCTTCTCCACTTCAATCAAATTGTAGCAAGCCAAAAATTCAATGTAATGTGATGGAAGATGTGGAGTGTGTCAACTGCCAGCTTTGCTGGAATTGGGTAACCAATGTCCTTAAGCTTCTTCAGTATCTCTGTGAACTTGTTCTTGTGCTCCCTCCAAGGCCCAAGGCAATTGAGTTTACACCTTAACATTTCAACATAAAGTTTGAGATGACCATTACAGAGTTGCAAAGAGAATATTCTTGTTCATTTTAGAATTACATTTGGCACATCCATCATATTCTTGTTTATTAAATTCCTCAATCTATCTCATAGAACCTAAATTTAAAGACACTTTCTGATATTGAATTTAAAACCTTTTTAAATATTTTCTATGTGGTATCTTTATTTTAATTGGGCCTAAATAAATTTAAAAAATCATAATAAGCTCCCACTTACTTTTAAGTCCTTTCGATTTATATAATGAAAAATAAATTCCCTCTTGTTTCATTAACACGACCGACTTAATACTCATAATTGCAATATTTTCCGATTACTCCAGTAATCAAAAATTAATTACACTTAGCAAAATGATTTGCTAGTTGATCCAATAACAACACCAAGAAATTGATATGATAAGTTTTTCAACTTCAACATTATCATTTATTCGTAATTGAAATAAATAATTTTATCAATACTAGCTTTATGAATATAAAATGTTCATATCTGTTTTTTCTACGAAAACATTCATTTTCCTTGTCATTTATAAAATCACTCCAACTTACTCTCAAGATAAAATCTTGGAGTTAAAATGAATATTTTCTTCTAACATGGATCTATATGATAATACAATATCATATATTTATGAGTACTATTATCTTGTTTGTTTTGTTTTGCACATTATGGTCATTATCTTAGAACATCGATGAATATTTCACCCAAGTGAATATTTCAGCAAATTCCTCATATAACCTTTATTCAAATATTAAGTTTGAAATTTATGTATCTCATACATAAATTCCAAAAGAAGGTGATGAGTTGGAAAAAAATCTTGTTGCCCCTTTCATTCACTACTTCTCCAAAGATTCACAATATCAACGTAATATAATTTCGACATCTTTTTCATCAGAAGGTAATTTTCTCCTTAATCCAACATGTTTAGAACACATGGAGTAAATGGTGGAAATTTACTAGCAATAAACTTATTGGTTTTATGCAAAACCTTTTAATCAATTGTGCTTCATGCTTGAGAAATATTGATTACTAGGAACTTATCATTCAAATAACTCTAAGTTAATTAATGACATAGTCCCAAGTTAAACAAAACAAATAATTATTTAGCGGGTCTGAGAATTATTTTCGTTTCACGCTATCACTTTACCACACAAAGACATTTGACAATTATAACATTTCTTAAATCCTTGTCTGATACATCTCCAACGTATCTATTATTTCTTATGTTCCATGTTGATATTATCCCAATTGCTACATGTTTTGTATACACTTCATAGCATTTTTATGCATTTTCTGAGACTAACCTATTGACAAGATGCCACAACGCCACTTCTTGTTTTATGCTGTTTTTTTTATTTCAAAAAAGTTGTTATGGAAATATTCTCATAATTGGACGAAACAAAAGCCGAAGTACCTATTTTCTATCATATACACGGAGTCCGAAGGGACTCGAAGGGGCCAGTGAGGCGGCCACACCATAGGGCGGCGCGACCCCCCTTGGCCGCGCGACCACGTGGTGTGGGCCCCCTAGGCGCCCACCGACATCACCCTTCCGCCTATATATTGCCTTCCTCGGGAAAACCCTAAGTACCTGAGCCTTCATCCACAAAAATTTCCATCGACGCAATCGTCATCAATCCTAGTTTGGGACGGTTCTGAAGCTCTTCCCGGCACCCTGCCGGAGAGGAGAATCATCACCGGAGGGCTCTTCATCACTATGCCTACCTCCGGATTGATTCGTGAGTAGTTCATCCTTGGACTACGGGTCCATAGGAGTCGCTAGATGGTTGTCGTCTCCTATTTGTGCCATCATGTTTAGATCTTGTAAGCTTCCTAACATGATCAAGATCATCTTATTATAATGCTACATGTTGTGTTTGCTGTGATCCGATGTATATTGAATACTATGTCAAGTTGATTATAGATCTATCATATATGTTATTTGTGATCTTGCATGCTCTCTGTTGCTAGTAGATGCTCTGGCCAAGTAGATGCTTGTGAATCCAAGTGGGAGTATTTAAGCTAGATAGTGGGTTCATGCCTCCAGTAATCTGGGAGAGTGACAATAACTTCTAAGATTGTCGATGTGTTGTTGCCACTAGGGGTAAAACAATAATTCTTTGTCTAAGGATAGTTGTGTTGTTTATAGTACGCACTTTACTTAATGCAATAATCTGTTGCTTGCAACTTAATACCCAAAGTTTGCTCGGATGACGTCCTGAGGGTGGATTATTAGTCATAGATGCAGTTGGATAATGGTCTATGTATCATGTTGTAATGACCAAATGAATATCATAGTAGTCATCATGTCATCTGTATGCATTACGGTGCATACTCTATTTTGTCAATTGCCCAGTTGTAATTTGTTCACCCAACATGTTATTTATATGTTATGGAGAGACACCACTAGTGAACTGTGGACCCCGGTCCATTCTTCTACACTGATAAGACAACCTATTGCAAACACTGTTCTTTTTCACTAGAAACACAGTTCTTATTTCATTCACTGCAAACAAACATCATTTTCCTCACTTTTCGTCTCACACTTTGTTTTCAGCAAGACCGGTGAGATTGACAACCTCACTGTTTTGTTGGGGCAAAGTATCTTGGTTGTGTTGTGTGAGGATTACACGTTGCTGCTGAGGCTGCTAGTGCGTCCTGCCAACATCAGCTGTCAACAACCTTCAGAAGTGATTTCTTTCTCCTACTAGTCCGATTAAACCTTGGTTTCTTACTGAGGCAAAAACTTGCTGATGTACTCATCATAACTTCCTCTTGGGGTATCCCAACGAACGTGTGTCCACACGCCATCGTTGTCTCACAAAGATTTTATTATCGTGATAATTTTGAATCTCTAAAAATTCATCATGACTAATTATTGACTAAGAAAATATTCTTTGTCAATCCATGTTATAATTTCTCTTAGGTCATTTTTATACTTCAATCAGATTGCTTTGATCTTAGTTTTTGATTTAAAATTTACTCCCATTGAATTCTATGAAATATTGAAATTTTAATTATTTCATCTATTCCACTTCATCAATATGATTAACTTATCATATTGAATCTACAATGGAATTAAGTTAATTGAGAAAATATCCAAAACTTATGTGAATTTCGAAATTCACAAGTACCTAGCACTTAATGGATTTTGGCCATATTAAATATTTTGGAGGCAGTCTTTTAAACTTGATAAATAAAATAAAAGACTTATTTCTAATTTATTACTCAAACTTGAGAAATAATTTGAATCAAAACATTCAAGACTTGATAACAAAACTAATTGATATAACACAATAAAGAAGATCACAAACTATTAATTCCCAAGCTTGGAATTTCCACACATATCTTATAATTCAAACTCAACATGGTTCACGTACATAAAATATTCATTACATAATGATCAAACTCAAAATAACAATTATTTCGAAGTCCTAGTGTGGTCCTCTTTATTGACGTAGGGATCCGCAGATGATGCGGCTGGTGTGGCGCCATTAATGCGTCTTCCACTGTGCCCTCCATGCTTCCCACCTCTCTTGCCTCTTTTCCTTCTCACTCTGCAAAATACCTTTGAGACAAGAAAAATGTCAATAAATGGTTTAGCTCTTATACCTTGTGTGGACTTGCAATTGTCTTTGCCTTTTGGTGTAGTCATCAGGCGTGAATTAAAACATCCATATCATCTAACATGAGCATCTAGAAGACTTCTTCAACTGTCTTCTCCACTTCATTCAGATTGTAGCAAGCCACAAATCCAAAGTAAGGCGATGGAAGTGACATGAGGAGTGTGTCAACTGCTAGCTTTTCTGGAATTGAGTAACTAATGTCTTTAAGCTTCTGTTGTATCTCTGTGAACTTGTTCTTGTGATCCCTCAAAGGCCCAAGGCAATTGAGTTTGCACCTTAACAGTTCAACATAAAGTTTGAGATGACCGTTACAGAATTGCATAGAGAACCGAGCCTTCATGAGACGGAAGGGGCGATAGTGTGGATAACTATCACTCAACTCATAACTTAGCCTTTCCATCATGATCATATAAACTTGATACTCTTTGATTGTGCAGATCTTGCACTCGTTGGGATACACCAAGAGGAGGGTGTGATGAGCACAGCGGTAGGAAGTTTTCCCCTTAGTTAAGAACCAGGGTTATCAATCCAGTAGGAGAAAGAGAATCTTCGGAAGGTTGATGCCACTAATTGTGGTGCTGGCACTTCACCGGTGTCAGCAACAACGTGGAACCTGCACACACCACAACCAAAATACTTTGCCCCAACGGTATAGTGAGGTTGTCAATCTCACTAGTCTTGCTGAAAACAAAGATTAGACGTATAGTGTGAAAAAACAATGTATGCTTGCAGAAAGTAAAGAAAGCAGGAAATTGTTGCGGTTTGTTTAACAGTGTGGAAAATGGACCGGGGGTTCATAGTTTCACTAGTGGTGTCTCTCCATAAAAGATAGCATGCTGGGTGAACAAATTACAGCTGGGCAATTGACAAATAAAGGTTGCACCGTAGTGCAAAATATGACATGAAGATTGCTATGCTATTTAGTGCGGGCATTACAACAAGATACATAGACCAACATCCAGCTGCATTTATGACTAATAATCCACCCTCAGGTTATCATCCGAACCCCCTCAGGTATTAAGTTGCAAGCAACACATAATTGCATTAAACAAAGTGTGTAATGTAAGCAATGATTATGCACGTGGGCACTCTCACCGCTGTTTTCTCCCTAATGGCAACAGAACATCCCCCCTTCATGTTTCTGTCACTGGAGCAAGGCAACAAGGAGGCATGAACCCACCATCGATCATAAATACTCCCTCTTGGAGTCACTAGCAACTACTTGGCCAGAATAACCACTAGCAACGGAGAGCATTCAAGATCACAAATAAATATGCAAATATAGACTATAATCAACTTGGCATAAGGTCAATATTCATCGGATCCCAGCAAACACAGCACAGAGAATTACATAAGATCAATCTCGATCATGATAGGGAGCTCACGAGATCTAAACATGGAGGCATTTGAGGAGAAGAAAACCATCTAGCTACAGCTACGAACCCGTAGTCCAAGGAAGAACTACTCATGTATCACTCCAGAGGCAGGCATGGTGATGAAGAGGCCTCCGGTGATGATCTCCTCTCCGGCAGGGTGCCGAAAACAGCTTCAGAACCCCCTGATCTGGGGTTGACGGTGACGGCGGCTGCGGAACTTTTTCGGGGACTTTGATCAGGTGCCTAGGGTTTTCCATCCGGGCGACTTAAATAGGCGAAAGGGCGAAGGCGGTGGAGGCCGGGGGGACCACACCCATAGCTGGCGCAGCCGGGGGGACCGCGCCACCCTATGGTGTGGCCCCCCTGCTGCCCCTCTTCGGCTCCTCTTCAGTCTTGTGGATTCTTCCGGGGAAAATAGGACTTCCAGGCTTCGAATTTTCCAATTCCGAGAATATTTCCATAACAACTTTTCTGAAACTAAAAAACAGCAGAAAACAGGGAACGGGCTCTGTGGCATCTTGTTAATAGGATAGTCCAGAAAATCGATAAAAATGACATAAAGAATGGAGAAAACATGTAGCAATTGGCATAATATGATCATGGAGCATCAGAAATTAGGGATACGTTTATGACATATCAAGCATCCCCAAGCTTAGTTCCTACTTGTCCTCGAGTAGGTAAACGATAAAACAATAATTTCTGAGGTGACATGCTACTAACATAAACTTGATCAATCTAATGTAAAAGCATATGACGCTGAGATCATAAAACTTTAAACACAGGCATGATAAATAAAACTTTAATAATAAAGAATAGAAATTACTTTGCATCACGAAAAGTAACTCAAATAAAGGATCATGAATAATAATGCAAAGAAAGGTAAACGTTTGTTTCAGGTATAGAAAAAGCATGGTAAAGTGATATTTCGATAGTCCTTAAGAGTGGGGCAAAACATAAATGCCATGACACCTTCAAAGTTTAGGAGAAAGACTAGAACAAATAATTTAAGAGCAAATAATATCACATCATGAAGTAATTATTCATTCTTATGGGACAAATGCACATAGAACTCAGAATGGAAAAAATGCTCTCTCAACTGTGCATAAAGTTAGAAGATGGAGGCTCAACATAAAAGTAAAAGAAAGGCCCTTCGCAGAGGGAAGCAGGGATTACTCATGTGCCAGAGCTTCTATTTTATTAAACAGAGGTATTAAAAGTTTGACATTTGTGGAAGAATGTCTATATTTTGGGAGATGTATGCTAATGTCAACGAATGGTAAACAGGAAAATACAGTACGTCACAAGTCAACTGGATTCAGAAGAGCATCTCCCATGGTGAAGGACGCAACTGGTGTAGAATGTCATCCCTCTTTCTCTTTTGTTTACACAATTATGCTTTGACTGATAAATCAGGGGCAAAAATAGTGAAGAGAATTTGTATGCATTAATTTGGGGCTGGGAACCCCGCTGTCAGCTCTTCTATCAGTTGGATAAGCGTATGAAGCCACTAGTCCAGGGTGTGAAATTCAATCAACAAGTGAGATAAAGATTCTCTATTTACGTCCTCATGAGCAAAAACATGAACATAAAGCAGGAGTAATTTTGAAGATTTTAAAGGTAACACATGAGCAATTTACTTTGGAATGGCAGTTAAATACCACATGTAAGTAGGTATGGTGGACACAATGGGATTTTTTTTGTCTTAAGGGAGTTTGGATACACGAGTAGAGCTCATACTCAGTAGAGGTGGAGGCTAGCAAAAGACTGGGAGCGACAAATCAAGAGAGCATAAGAGCCATAATCATGCATAGCGACATAAGCATCATTAATTAAAACATACGCAGTATCACAAGTTCAAAAACTAAGTGGTCATGGAGGCTATTCGTGACTGGTTTGTAGTCATAAACATGGTGTGAGCATGCGCCAAGTCAACCAAATAAATCATTCGAAAGAGAATACCATATATTGATGCTTTACTATGACAAGAACAACTCATGAATCTTTCAAGACATATTAAACACTCTCAGATATTTGAGGCTAATCATGCTACTCAATAACCACAAGGCTTGAAAACTAAAATAACATTTAGCATGGCATAAAAAAGTTCTAGCCACAGTCTATACAAGCTTCTACTTGTACTGTTATAAATTCTACTTCAAGCAACAGTTTTCTTTCTCCCAACAAGCACCATACAAAACATGCTTTAAAAAATAATATGTATGATACAGCAAGCAAACATGAGAGTACTCAAATAATACTACTACAACTAACAGATCTAATAAGAGATGCATGCAAAATAGGAGCTAAATAAATGTAGCAGCTAGACAGAGACTAAGAATACAACACATTCTCAAGAAAAAGCGGAGTGTGCCACTCTCCAATATAAGAATGTTGGGGTCAAACCAAGCTTATTATGAAAGTAAAAACAAACTGAAAGCAAAAGAAAAAGCAAACTGAAAATAAAAATAAAAGACGCTCCAAGTAAAGCACATAAGATGCGACCGAATAAAAATATAGTTTCATTAGAAGTGACCTGATAATTTGTTGATGAAGAAGGGGATGCCTTGGGAATCCCCAAGCTTAGACGCTTGAGTATTCTTGAAATTTGCTTGGATGTACCACCGGGGCATCCCCAAGCTTAGTATTTTCACTCTTCTTGATCACATCATATCATCCTCTTCTCCTGACCCTTGAAAACTTCCTTCACATCAAAATTATCACAATCTTCATTAGCAACGTTAGTTCAATTGAAATAAGATATTCACATTGTTCAGTTTCAACACAATTCTAGAACTCAAAAACACATTAGCTACTGTCACAACTTATTTCAA
This sequence comes from Alopecurus myosuroides, assembly GCA_028641055.1. Classification (NCBI taxonomy): domain Eukaryota; kingdom Viridiplantae; phylum Streptophyta; class Magnoliopsida; order Poales; family Poaceae; genus Alopecurus; species Alopecurus myosuroides. The sequence continues at coordinate 29,983 of JAPCYS010003160.1, forward strand.
AACTCTTTTTCTCAAAATAACACCAAAAGAAAGAGATTAAGATGCAAATGCGATAAATGGCAGAAATCTGTCAAAAACAGAACAGCAGATAAAGATCGATTTTTTTTCAAAATTATTCTGTTACTCAAATAAAAAAGTGGTCTTCTAAGAAAAGTTGCATATATAACTCAGGATTAAGAACAAAAAAGCTCAGGTCATTTTGATTTTTCTGTGATTTTTAACCGAATTAACAGTGGACAGCAGAAATCTGTTTCCTGCGCAGAAATCCGAAATATAGTGTCAACTTTCCACTAGAGGCTTTACTTGGCTAAACAAAAACACAAAAGAAAAGATACAATGGGGTTGCTAAGGAAATATAAAAATCCCAGGTGCAAAGCACACCAAATAAAACAAAGAAAAACAGAATGAAAACAGAGAAATAAAACGGGTTGTCTCCCAGTAGCGCTTTTCTTTAACGCCTTTCAGCTAGGCATAGAAATGTGGAATCAAGTAGATGCTCACATAAGAAGTATGAATTGAAGAAAAAGAGAGCATCAAGAAGAAAGTATAAAACAAATTTAAGTCTAACCCACTTCCTATGCATAGGAATCTTGCAAAGAAATAAATCAAAGAAGCTCAAACTAGAGATCATGGGAAGGTAGAACAACAACAACTTCAAAACTTTCAACAAAAAGAGAGGTGTTTTAATAACATGAAAATTCCTACAACCATATTTTCCTCTCTCATAATAATTTACAGTAGCATCATGAAAAAACTCAACAACATAATTATCACATAAATCATATTTTTCATGGTTTAAAATCACACAATTCATATCAAGCTCAAAAATAGTGGGATCAAAATTTAAAATCAACTCCTCTTTTTTCCCACTTTTAGCAATAGAAAAACAAGATGATTGATCACTCATCAAAGATTGATGACACATTATAGCAATCCTATTATCTGTAGCATTATGATTTATAACATCAAGTAACATAGGACCATCATCAAGAGCATTATCATATAAATTTTCTAAACAAACTTCCTCATTATCATGCATATCAATAGTTGGAATAAATAGAGGATTATCATAGAATTTATCAAAGTTGCATGGATTATCGTAAATAACAGTAGCAATATCATTCTCACAAGTTTCATTCATAGTAGTATCAAGGTCACAAGTATAGCAAGTATCAACTTCATCAAAAAGGGTTATTTCAAAAGAGTCAATAGGATCATCACAATTATGAGTTAAAGAGTTACTATCATTAGGAGGTAGACATGGGTAGCTCCATTCTTCGTCCTCTTGATCATCACTCTCCTTCTCTTTTTCATCCAACGAGCTTCCAGATTCAACAGTTTCTTCTTCCATAGGTTTTTGCAAGGCATTAGTCTCTCCCTTTGGGGGAGAGAATCTATTAATATAACCCATTATGTAGTAATTACAATCCTTTTAATTATCAAAGCAATATTCAAGTATAGCATAAATCTCATATTTATAAGGTGCATCATCAAACTTTCAAGCAAATAGGCAATTTCGAATGCACCCTTCCAAGCAATAAATTATTCAATTTGTTCCACATCAAATAATTCATAATTTCCATTAACATAAGAAGATATGGTAACATCATCATTGCACTCACATTGAAAAGGGAGGTGTTTATACCTCCTACAGCAGCAAGATTTATCAAAGAAATAAGTAACATTATAAGTAGAGCACAAGTTTTTAGCATAGTCATGTAATTTATTAATTTGCTCCCATAAGTGTATCCCTTTTTGTGACAAGCGGTGTTCCTTATAATGTTTTTGTTATTCATCTGTGAACCCACTTTGCCTATAAGATCTAGTTTCAAAGACATCAAACATTGAGAGCAAGCATAATAAAGCAACTAGAATAAGAACTAATTTGTTTGTGTTTTTGAAATAGAGAAATAAAAACAAGACAAAAATAAAAACAAGACAAAAAACAAAATAAAGAGATTGAGAGTGAGAGACTCCCCTTGCCAGAAGACTTCCTTCTCCCCGGCAACGGCGCCATAAAAAGTCCTTGATGGTGCAGATCTTGCACTCGTTGGGATACCCCAAGAGGAGGGTGTGATGAGCATAGTGGTAGGAAGTTTTCCCTTTAGTTAAGAACCAGGGTTATCAATCCAGTAGGAGAAAGAGAATCTTCGGAAGGTTGATGCCACTAACGGTGGTGCTGGCGCTTCACCGGTGTCAGCAACAACGTGGAACCTGCACACAACACAACCAAAATACTTTGCCCCAATGGTACAGTGAGGTTGTCAATCTCACCGGTCTTGCTGAAAACAAAGATTAGACGTATAGTGTGGAAAAACAGTGTATGCTTGCAGAAAGTAAAGAAAGCGGGAAATTGTTGTGGTTTGTTTAACAGTGTGGAAAATGGACCGGGGTTCATAGTTTCACTAGTGGTGTCTCTCCATAAAAGATAGCATGTTGGGTGAACAAATTACATTTGGGCAATTGACAAATAAAGGTTGCACCATAGTGCACAATATGACATGAAGATTACTATGCTATTTAGTGCGGGCAATACAACAAGATACATAGACCGACATCCATCTGCATCTATCACTAATAATCCACCCTTAGGTTATCATCCGAACCCCCTCAGGTATTAAGTTGCAAACAACAGATAATTGCATTAAACAAAGTGTGTAATGTAAGCAATGATTATGCACGCGGGCACTCTTACCGTTGTTTTCTCCCTAATGGCAACATCACATCCTCCCCCTTCACGTTTCTGTCACTCGAGCAATGCAACAAGGAGGCATGAACCCACTATCGAGCATAAATACTCCCTCTTGGAGTCACTAGCAACTATTTGGCCAGAATAACCACTAGCAACGGAGAACATGCAAGATCATAAATAACATATGCAAATAAAGACTATAATCAACTTGGCATAAGGTCAATATTCATCGGATCCTAGCAAACACAACACAGAGAATTACATAAGATCAATCTCGATCATGATAGGCAGCTCACGAGATCTAAACATGGAGGCATATGAGAATAAGACAACCATCTAGCTACAACTACGAACCCGTAGTCCAAGGATGAACTACTCACGCGTCACTCCGGAGGCAGGCATGGTGCTGTAGAGGCCTCCGGTGATGATCTCCTCTCCGGCAGGGTGCCGGAAATAGCTTCAGAACCCCCCTGATCTGGGGTTGACGGTGACGGCAGCTGCGGAACTTTTTCGGGGATTTTGATCAGGTGCCTAGAGTTTTCCATCCGGGGGCTTAAATAGGCGAAAGGGCGAAGGCGGTGGAGGCTGGGGGCCCCCACACCCATAGCTGGCGCGGCCAGGGGGGACCGCGCCACCCTAGGGTGTGGCTCCTCTTTGGCTCCTCTTCGGTCTTCTGGATGCTTCCGGGGAAAATAAGACTTCCAGGCTTCGAATTTTCCAATTCCGAGAATATTTCCAGAACAACTTTTCTGAAACTAAAAAACAGCAGAAAACAGGGAACTGGCTCTGTGGCATCCTGTTAATAGGTTAGTCCGGAAAATCGATAAAAATGACATAAAGAAGGGAGAAAACATGTAGCAATTGGCATAATATGATCATGGAGCATAAAAAATTAGGGATACATTTATGACGTATCACTCCTCATCTCCATGTGGATAATACTCTACATAAGGTGTCGGAACTTCACTGTCCAACACATTCTCTACCACAAGACCTCGGAGAGTAGATCTCAGATCGTGAACCCAATCACAGAAGACCCACGGCTTGTTGAATCATTGAAAAGGCGGTGTATTTGAGTTGGCAATCTATCACTTCTCTTCTTGTCAAGTTCTTGGGATCATGAGAAGAGTATCCTTCTTGATTGATCCTCCATAGCTCAATACAAGAAGAGTTCAAGTGAGTTTTCAAGGTTGGAAAAAGCGCTAGGTGTAAGCGAGGCGGTTGGCATTCGCCTAGCGCTTAGGCGACACTCAAGCGCCTTGGCGCTGCCTAGGCGGGCATATGTTTTCACCACCAGGTGGTATTTATGTTATTATATGTCTATACAGATGAACATATAGAATGACAATGAATAAACTACCAAAACTACCATTGTAGTATGGACCATCTGGTTAATCAATGAAAATATGGCGTAATTTATTATTGCAGGGGAAGACATCTTGGTTGCACTTCCTAGAGTTGCGCTTATGACCTAGGCGAGGCGTTTGTCCATTGCCTAGTGCCTAAGAGTGCTTAAGCACCACCTAGGCGCTGGCTAATCCAACACTAGTTTCCATATAATATTGCCATTGATCAAAATTATGTGCATCAAGTTTAGGGGGGTCGCCTCTAGGATTAATATAAGGATGTGGGATAGGAGGATCGGGAGAGTACCGTCCTTCGACATTGTGGTACTCGGATTTCCCATCCGATCCCTTAGAGGCTTTATTCTTAGAGTGATATTCACTTTTAGTTTCTCCACCATCCTCCTCCTCATCTTCCTTATTCTTCGGAATTTCTTCCGAATGAATAAATGATGAGGAGTCCGGGCCATTGGCTTTCAAAAGTTGCAACAACATATCTTGCAACTCCGTCATTTTTATATCCATAGATGAGGTCAAGGAATCTTTCAATCCCTTAAGATCATTCATAGTGACACTTGCTATGGGCTTGGCGGCTTCCCCTCCGTTGACCATACTATAACTCTTAGACGGTTAAGCACAATAGAAGAGCCGAGGCTCTGGTACCAATTGAACAGATAATATGGGCACCTAGAGAGGGGGTGAATAGGTGCTAAGACCAATTTTAATTTTTCTTCGAATTAAGGCTTGACACAAAGGTAAATTCTCTAGATATGCAACTAAGGTGAATTTACCTATATGACAACACCAATAAACAAGATACAAACACAAAGTAAATGAGAGGGAACGAGGTAACTGATACCGGAAGCACGCGGAGACAAGGATGTAATCCCGAGTTCCTCCTTTTGAGGGTAGTACGTCTCGTTGGAGGGGTGTGAGTTTCGCCACGAAGGTCTACTCAACCCCACAAAGGCCTCGCCCTATTCTCTAATGAATCTCACCACAAATGCCTAGTTCACCTTCCACTATGGATTTCCTTTGAGGCGGAAATCGAGTCCTTCACAATGAGCTGGAGGCACACACCCAAATACAAATTGGGGGCTCCCAGGAATCACCAACAAACAACAAGTAGCAATGGAGTCTAGGTTTTCCACAAAGAAACCCTAAAATCGAACCCCTCAAGCAAATGAGGGGGAAATGAAGAGCGGCTTGGTGAAGATGTAGATCGGCGCCTTCTCCTTCAATCCTCCAAGTATCAACAAGTTTTTGTGGAGGGATTGGGAGAAATCTAGCTTTTGGAGGCTCAATAAATACTGGAATTGAATGCTTCACGAGCTACCTCTTGGGGAAGAAGGGGATGAGGTATTTATACCCCTCTCCCCAAATCTAGCCGTTTGATCCTTTTTATGTCTGGTGGTAATACCGCTACCTCGGTAACCTGAGCGGTACCAGGGAGCACCAGCAACTGGGGGAAGGCGGTACAACCGGAGCAGTACTGCCGTGCACCAGCGGCGGTACTACCGGTAGAGCCAGCGGTACTACCGTTGGCCACGTACTCGATATAAAACCAAAGTGGCTGGCGGTAGTACTAGGCCACTACTGCCCTAGTACCATAAACATTAACGTGAGCAAAATTACCCCGGCGATACTTTGACCGGTACTGCCAGCGGTACTACTGCGTCCTGGAAGGAGCGGTACTAACATTGACGGTAGCGGTATTACCGCCATGGATAATTTTGCTCCGAATTAAACTCCATATTAGCGGTACTACCAGGCCAGTACTGCTGGACCCAGAGAGCAAATCTTATCTGGCGGTAGTACCCGCGGTACAACAGCTTCCTAGGAATAGCAGTACTACCGCTGGGCGGCCAGTACTAGCGCTGCACAGAGTCAATTTCGTTGGTTTTGGCTTTCAGCACTCTTTATTTTTGCGTTATTTTGATTTTTCCTTAAAGTACTTAGACACGATGTTAGATCCTTAATCGTCTGGTTATCAACTCCAAAACACATAGAGAGATCGAATGCACTTTCAACTATTGTTTTGTTACATGTGCGTTTGTTCCCGTATGTGCAGCCGGCCGGGTCGGCGCCGTAAGTGATGAGTGCCCCGGCGGCAACGTAGCTGAAGGGTGCCCTCAGGACGACATAGCTTAGGGATGGCGGCACGAGAATAAGTGGGGCCGGCGGTGACGTAGATAAGAGGTTACAACGCGGGACGAAATAGGGTCGGCGGCGACGTAGCTCACGGGTGGCGCAAGTATAAGTGCGGCCGGCGCCGGCGCCGGCTTAGCCGAGTTGATAAGAGGGGAATAGGTGGGGATCTGGATTTGTGACTAGAATGCTGAAGTTCTATGGAGGAAAGTGTATTATTGCATAATTGAATTTAATTAAGTAGATATATAGTTAACTCAAACACAAATTCGTAGTGACGTAAACATGCCTCCCCAAATTCTTAATTCGTCCACCAATGTAGACTGCCTCGAGCACCTTAGAAACCCACACATTGCGATTACAACCGTGATGAGTATAACGATAGCACCGACAACATATTGGAGATGCAGTTATTTCGAGAGCATATCTTTTTTATCGGGCTTGATATTGTGTTCATGGAGGATATCATCCAAATGAAGTTCACTTTACATGTTTTCATTCTCGATTTTCTTTATTGCTTCCTCCATCTTCCGGGTTGAGATTGTGCTAGTTCTGCTTTTATTTTGGCCTTCTTCATTGCTTCATCCATCTTCCGGGTTGACTCGTGTGCTAGTTCTGGTATTATTTTGGCCTTCTTCATTGCTTCCTCCATCTTCTGGATGGCCACATCTGCTAGTTGTGCCTTCTCTACGGTCTTCTTCATTGCTTTCTCCATCTTTCGTGTCACCTCTTGAGCTAGCTTTAGCGTCTCTTCGGTCTTCCTCTTTCAGTCTCTTGTTATGTATAAATCTTGCTAAATAAGAAATTTGACTTTTAAAAAATGTTAATACTCCGCACATCTACCGGCATACCGAATTCACACGTCGATTCCGAGAAAACTCTCAAAATGAAAGGAAGCGGTAAAGCATAGTTTGCGGGCCAAAAAGATTTGGTGGGGCCAAGGAGATGTGGAGATCACGTGCATAGAAGAAGTGCAAGATTTTTCTCTGCCTGGCGCTCAGGGGAAGGTGTTGGACGGCGGATAGTCTGAGTCGTTGGGGGCTGCCACACCGAGCTTCATGCCCACTGTGTGACTAACACGAGAAAAACATTGATCACCTACTGCTAGATTGGAGAATTCATTGCCAACTATGCAGAGAGGCACAGACGAGTGGACTGTCACGGCTCTGGTTTGTTGGTGCATGTGGAAACACCGCAATGACATTGTGTTTGAAGGTGCTCGTCCATCGGTAGAGATAGTGCTTAGGCAGATTAGAGACGAAGCTGAATGTTGGCGTGCGACGGGTCTCTTTAGAGGTAGCTTAGCATCAGCGATAGGTGGAGGGTTGGTGAGTGATTATCTAGAACTCTTCGCGTGTGGTGGTTTGCTTGTTTGGCATTTGGGCCACTTGCATTTGTGATCGATCTCATGGCCTCTTTTTCTATGAATACGATATACCTCTCCTAGGATGCATCATCAAAAAAACATATACATTTTTCTTCAAAATACATGAGTATTGATTTTGACATAGGTGTATGTTTTTTTGGGGAACCCGTGATTATTCTTTTTTAAACACGAATAAATTTTAATAATACATGAATATTTATTAAAAATACACAATCAAAAATTGGCAACATTTTCTTTTACAACACATAAAATAGTTCTCCAAATTATTAAACTGATTGCATAAAATATAACAGCTAGTGGGCCAGGTCAAAGTCAGCCCATATTCCAAAGAATTAAAACTGAAAACCATACCTGCTAGTGGGCAAGATCAAAGTCAGCCCATATATGAGTGATGCGGTGAGTTCTCCTAACGCTCGCTACCAGAGACACTTAGACAGTTTAATGTTTTCTGTAGACCGGTTTTGGATTCAAATATGGGTAGGCGATGTTTTTTCCGCTAGGTAACTAGGAGTACATACTACCCACGTTTTAAAATAAATGTCGTTTAAAATGAATGTATCTAATTTTGCAATATATCTAGATACATCTGTTTGAGCGATATTTATTTTGGGATGGAGGGGGTATTTGTGTTGTTTTTCCTATTTCAATTAAAGGAAGACATAGCTCCCAGACTCTCCACTCTCGAATGCACACAACAACAACAATTTCATTAAGAAGATATCAAGCATCAATGACGCGCATGCCCACTTACAAAAGAAACATGAGGCTAACCGTTTTACCAATCCTTGCAAAAGTTATCTCCAACATTTACCACGATGTATCGCCCATGACAAATAATCCATTAAAGGACACAAGACTAGTTGTTGAAGCCCTATGTTTACGTGGTTTCGTTGTTGGGAGATCCCAAGGCCCGCTCCCAACGCTGATGACAACGTCGGAAGCGAGTTGAAGCCTTGCCACCATTCATTGGACACAATTATACCACCTTCAACCCCTCTTGGAGAGGGGACATTGGATAGAGGGTTTTGACTATTTCTAAATTCCCGTTTTCCAACCAGATTGGAAATTCCTCATATCTTTGCAACATCCTAGAGATGGCGGCCGCTGCAGCAAGGGCAAACCTAACCCAACATTCTACCAGGTGCATGCTTGCGAGGAAGGACATGTCATCAATTCTGGGTTACTACAGTAACCAAAACTACACTAAAAAATCTATGACAACTAATTTGGGATGGAGGGAGTATATGTGTATTTTCTCCTCCCCTTTGCATTCTCTAGACAACTGAATCGGGTAACCACAACGATCTGCTCAGGCATGAGCAAGTCCAAGTAGCGCGTTCGGCTTCAGCTTCTCCAGTGCCCGGTTCTCGAGCTGACGGGCTGCACCTTGTATAGTTTTCCTCTTATCGAACTTTACAGGATGGATTTTCAAGTTTTTTCTTAAAGTTGCTTGTACCAAGAGAACGGCTCCAAATCAGATAATTTTAGTGACCACTTCACCTAAATGTAACACCCGGTAAATTTTTGTTCGGGGCACGTGAGAAGGCCCAGCGACTGTGTGTGTCCGCATTAGTAGGCCCTAGCGGCCCATATGTCGGTTCGGAAATGCAATCGCATATTCTGGCATATAGTTTGGTCCTTCTATATACCGCTCCAGTGCGGCGGGGGGCGCTCCAGCCACCTGCACGGATTCTTAATGGGCTGCACTGATGCAGCCCATTTAATAGGTATGTTTTGTTCTATCTGTTATTTGATTTTTTATATTTAATAAATAGGAACATAAAAAAAATGAACAATTTTTGGATATGAACCATTTTAAAAATCTAACCATTTTTCTGCTATGAACAATTTTCAAAAACTCTATTTTTTTCAAATGTGAACACATTTTTATTTCAATTTTTTTCAAATGTGAACTGAATTTTTTGTTTGAAAAAAAATCAAATGTGAACATTTTTCATATTTGAGAGAAAAATTGATTTGAACAATTTCCGAATATGAGCATTTCAAAAACACAAGAAAAAGAAAAGAGAATAGAGAATAAAGGAAAAACTAGTCGGAATGGGCTGCCCACCATATAATGCCCACTCGCCCGTGTGCGGTTTATGATGGGAAGGCCCATTAAAGTTCTCTTTCTTCTTCATTCTTTATTTTCCTTTTTTTGTTTGTTTTTTCCTATTTTGTGGGACTTACTCTTTTCTGAGGTGCACGAATAAATTTTCCAAACCTGTGGGCACTTGATTTATGATTATGTTTCAAATGTAAGATTTTTTTAAAAAAAAATACATAGAAATTTTTTCTTGAAAATACATGTGCATTTATTTTTATATAGATCAATTTTTTTGGGAACCTGTGAACATTCTTTTTAAAACATGAAATTTTAAAAATATATGAATATTATTTGTAATACATAAAGCCTTTTTTCATATGGGACATTTTGTTTTTACAACAAATAAAATATTTCTCCTAATTTTTTGAGGAAAATTTCTCCTAATTATTAAACCTATTAGCTAGTGGGCTAAACCGAAGTCGCCCTTAAATGAGATTACCAAAGAATTAAAAATAAAATTGTACCTTTTTTAAATGGGGAGCGTTGCCTCATTTTAAAAAGTTTCAAATAATAAACAAAAAAATTACATCTCACGGATCAGAGAGCGTGTCCACAAATACCAGCCAACGATATACAAAAAGAATGACACCCTTAAGCACAATCTATTCTATTAAAAAGTTGCCGGCCAACCTGGTTGTATAATGCCCAAGCTAACATCTCTAGCCCTGCACATCCAGTATCCATAGACAATAGACTCCCCTTGTCTCCACCGGGAGGAGGACAGACCATGCACGGACATGGTGCGTAGCCTTGAAAGGAAGACATAGCTCCTAGACTCTACACCCTCGAATGTACACAACAATAGTTTCATAAAGAGGATATGAAGCATCAATAACATACATTTCGGCTTACAAAAAACATGAGGCTACCTTTTGAACAATCCTTGCAAAAGTTAGCATCTCCAACATTTACCACAACCTATCGTCGAGGACAAACAATCCCTTAAAGAACACAAGACTCGATGAAAGATATGCCCATTGTTGAAGCTATGTTGTAACATGGTTCCGGCACTGAGAGATCCCAAGGCCAGCTCCCAACGCTCATGACAACGTCGAAGCGAGTTGAGGCCTTGCCACCCGGAGAGCGGGGCGTTGGACGGAAAGGTCTTGACTATTTGAAAAAATTCCCATTGTCCGATCAGACTGGAAATTCCCCATATATGCGCAACACCCAAGAGATGGCCGCCGCTGCGGCCAGGGAAAAACTAACCCTCTATTCTACCGGGTGCTACCAGGAAAGGCCATATCATTTATTCTCAGTTACTAGGGTCTAGGGTAACCATAGCCACACAAAAAACCTTAGAAGCATCGGTTGGATGTCAAACCGAAGAAACACAAAAAAGAAATGAAGACAGAGAGATGAAACCATTTTGTAGTGTGCCATGTTTGTTTTCCTCTGTCACAAACGGTATAGCATTGAAATTTTTCTTTAACATTCCTATCCTACAAGATTTATATAGTACTTCTTCTAAGTTCCAAAAGGACCTCATAGTTCAACAACCACAAATTAAGATCGAACATATTCCAACATCTGAAAGCTTAGTTGGATGCGCGGCCTTGGTTGCTAGGGCAACTTGATCGTCGGCTAGTTGGATGCGCGGCCTTCGGGCCGGCGTGGATGGCGAAGCGGCGGCTGCGGGTTTCTTCTTGCGTTGAGTTTATCTCCGTCGTTGTAGTGTCGGCTTTGGTTGCTAGGGCGACATGGTCGTCGGCTAGTTTAGGGGCGTGGCCCTGGGGCCAGCGTGGATGTCGGAGCGGCAGCTCCGGGTTTTCGTCTTGCGTGAGGTTGCCTCCGGAGTGGTAGTGTCGGCTATGGTTGCTCGGGTGATATGGTTGTCGAGTCGAGTTGTATCTTTTTTTCTTTTTAGGCCTCGTCTTTCCTGTTTGCTCCTTCCATATTAATATAAAAGGCAAAGCTTTTATCTCGTTTTAAAAAAAAGAAAGCTTATGTTCCAGATTAGTGCTATAGTACCGTCCTGATTTATACCGCAATAACGTGCTGATCATTTACCCGTTTGATCGCATGAGATCTACCTAGCTGCAACATAAAAAAAATTCCATACCATTATCAAATCAGCAGCACGTCGATCTCCAGTGGTCAACGTCTACCCACCGATCAGTAATTATACAGCTAAGTGTCGAGCGTAGACTGAGAGTAGTTTAAAATCCTACACCACACACATCCATGGTCTGCAGGCAAGCAGCACTGCAGTGCAATGCATGGGTTCAAAAAGCATGGCTGCCGCTATCCAATACCAATCCACTTCGACGCTCGCACTGCAGTTCAGCGTGTCTGCCCGCCCGTCGGTGTGTCACTGCTACCTCGCATTTCCCGAGAAAAGGCAATTATTCTATATATCAACACCAACTGTAGCGCCTGTCATTTCCAAGGCGAAAGCACGTTGGCGCCACCACTGCCAGCCATCGCTGCCGCGGCAGGAGTAGTAGACAAAATTAAACAAAAGGCAGCGGGCACTCCTCCTGCCGGGCAGGCCAGGCCAGTGGCCACACCCTCGGCATCTCGTCGCCGTCGTTAATTAAAAAGGCGCTGGCGAATCCAGAGACGGATCAACGATCTAATCGGCCATGTCTCCGGAGTGGAAAGAACATGTGCTCGACGAGGAACGTTAACCCATCATTACGTTGTACCACGGTAAATTATTAGGTTAAGAGAAAGGTCATTGGCCTTCCGCTTTGGCTCTTATGCCACTGCGTGCGATATGGCCCATGCAGCCATGATTAAGGAAAAGGGTAGGGCGCTTTGCTTTGGAGAAGCATGTACCTACGCGGGGACGGAAACAGGAAAAGCTGCAAATGTTTTTGCTTCTTCTATTACCACTAGTCACTCACTAGCCTATGTTTTTTCAGGCGCCAACAGTAAACGCCTCCAACAGGAAACAGGTACGCCTGTAATTGACGTCTCGCATTGAATGCCAGCACAGTAGATTTTTCACTTGCCCTAGAAACTCAACTGTTTTCAACTAGTTTGAAACATGTCTTTGAAACCTTAATTCCCATACAGCTAAAAAGGTTGAGACATGACGGAACGCCCATTTAAGACGTCTGTTTCCTGTCGCAAGAACAAAGCATCTAAGAAAACAAGCACACTCGGTCCCATCACCTTTTTCTTCAAAAAAAAATACACTAGACGCCTAAAAATATGCAGGGCCGGTCCTGAGGGGGGAGGGGCGGCCGCCCCGGGCCCAGAAATTTTAGGGGCCTCTTCCAGAAATTTGTACACTAAACGTTAAGCAAAAATAAATAAATTCAGATATGAAAAAAGACCCTGGGTAACGATTGGGCCCTTCCATTCACCTGGGAGAGTAGTACGCGACGTGAACGGGGTTGCGAGCAGTTTCTCTTGTGCCCTCTAGTTTCAACTATTCAGCCCTAATTGCATCTGTGATCCATTTCTACACCTAAAATCCATCGCCCATCGCTTCCTCAAGCCTCACCCTGCGGCGGCAAATGGCAACCTGATTCCCCAAATCCTTCGCATATTCTCGATCGCCAAGGCTCCATGCCGCCTGCAGGTTCAAACGGCCAGTGTCGTCCAATCCAGAGGAATAAACGGTACAATGTCTCTAAGTAGGCTAGGTGATATCTCCTTTTCTTTTGTACTTTCTGAAATCTCTTTGGTGGCTCTTACTTCTTAGATCAGGGTTAAGTATCTCAATCATCTGCCCCGACGAATATGCATATATAGTTTTACAATCTACCATAGTGTGTCCTTTAATTTTATATAAATTTAAATAACCAAAAATGGTTAGCGTTTAAAGATTTGTGGTATGAAATGGGATGATACTGATATTGATTGCAACCTGACCGACTTTGCATAATTTTAAGGGTAAATTGAAATTGCAATAGTCAATTTCCCGAAAAGGGTTTTCGCCATAAAACTTCAATATCTCGTTTCTCTCTTTGATCTCTACTTAGCTAAAATATATTTGTTTTAATTATTTATACTAAGGGGCCCTAAATTTTACGTTCGCCCTGGGCCCCCGAAATGTCAGGACCGGCCCTGGAAATATGGCACGCTAAAATAGTTTTGTAGCTTCATTTTAGCAGTTTCATCACCGTGTAACCCACTTTAGTTTATCAGATGCACAAAAATATGGCGCGCAGCCTACAGTAGTTTAACTGACGCATTAAAATAGAGCAGCACAAGATGTTTTTTAACAAACAGGTTCCCGACTTTTAAAAAAATGACCCTATACAATTTTTGGGAAAAGCAATATGGTCTTAAAATCGGAGCCAGTGCATCATGGGTGTCAGCGGGCAATGGCTGTACGACCCAAGGACCGATGGCGACGACCCGCTCGGGGCCACGGAGCCGCCTGCCTCGCCTCATCATCCCAAGGGAGGCATGTACACAACAGGTACGCCTGCCACCGCCTCACCCGCTCGGGGCCTCATCGCCGGCGCCAAGGCACGACACGGCCATGCCGACGTCATCGACGCGTCAATGGGCGGTGAGATCCGTGCACGTCGGCGATGGCAACTAGGAGGAGGTGTTCGATGCCATCGTGGTGGCCACCAGTCACTACTCGTCGCCGAAGCTCCCGAGCATCAAAGGCATGGAGGAATGGCAATGGAGGCAGATGCACAACCACAGGTACCGGACTCCGGAGCCGTTTCGTGGCGAGGTGGTGGTGATGGTAGGGTGCGTGGACAGCGGCAAGGACATCGCACTGGACCTCCGTCGCACCGCCAAGGCAGTGCACCTCACTGCCACGTCCACTTTGGAGGCCATGTGAACGGATAGTATGGGCACCTAGAGGGTGGGGTGAATAGGTACTACTTTCAAATTTTAATACTTTTCGATTTAAGTTTGACACAGAGGTAAATTCTTTAGATATGCAACTAAGGTTAATTTACATATATGACAAGAGCAACAACAAGCAAGATACAGACACAAAGTAAAGATAAAGCATAGAAGTAACCGACAACAGAAGCGCGCAGAGACAAGGATGTAATCCCGAGTTCCTCTCTTTGAGGGGAGTACGTCTCGTTGAAGAGGTGTGAGTTTCGTCACGAAGGCCTACTCAACGCCACAAAGGTCTCACCCTATTCTTCGATGAATTTTTTCACAAAGGCCTAGTTCACTTTCCACAGTTGATTCTTTTCGAGGCAAAAATCGGTGCCTTTACAATGAGTTTGAGGCACACACCCACAAACGAATTGGGGGCTACCAAGAACACCAACAATCTTGGTCCAATCAACAAGTGAGCAACAACGGAGTCTAGGTTTTATATAAGGAAACCCTAGACTTGAATCCCTCAAGTGAATGAGGGGGAAATGAACAATGACTTGGTGAAGTTGTAGATCGGGGTTTTCTCCTTCAATTCTCCAAAGATCAACGAGATTGGGTGAAGGGATTGAGAGAAATCTAACTTTTGGTGAGCTCATCAAATGGATCTTAAATGCTTGGAAGAACTAGAGATATTGGGAAAGAAGGAGTGGGTATTTATACACCCTCAATAAATATGGGCGTTGGAGTGCAGGAATTGGACAGGAATTTCCGGTTCAAACTTGAAACGGATATTCCGGTTGCTTGGTTCCTGAACTGGTTTTGGGACTTAGCTATTTTTTGAGTCCTTCTTATCCAATCGGATATTCCGGTAGCTTGGAAATTTTTGGCTCACTTCTGCCCCGGACCGGTGAAAGTGCAACATGGTCAACTAGAGGGGGGTGAATAGGTGACTACCAATTTTTCTCCTTTTCCTTTTAAGTTTGGGCTAAAGAAGTAAACACAAGGTTATCTAGATGTGCAACTAGGTGGGCAACCTAAGTGATACAATACAAACCACACGACGGAAGCAATATGTAAGGTAACAAGATAAGCCACAAGTGTAAACATGGAGACAATGATATGTTTCCCGTAGTTTCTTCCCAAGGGAAGCACGTCTACGTTGGAGAGGTGGGGAGCCACCTAGACGCTTCTCAAATAGCACGGATGTGGGATATTTTCGTTGAGCTTCTCCGGTGAGGGAGATTCTCGTTTCCATTATAAGGTCGATTTGAAGGCGTTGACCGAACCTTTACACAAGGTTGAGGCGTCTCCACAAGATGTATGGAAGTTCTCAACAATCTGAACTTCTTGCAACAAGGTGGAAGCTCCAAGCACAATGGTTCTACTAGGGTTTCTAGGCCCCAAATATATTTCTAGATCTACTAGGATGTGGTGGATGTATTTAATTTGCAATTCCTTTGGTGGAATCACAGATCTAGGTATCCTCAAGCACTCCACGAAATATGTTGTTGATTGGATGTGCGGAGTGAGGGATCTAGGAGGTTGAAGCTTACATTAATGGACGAGAGAGAGTGAATGTAAAGGTTAGAAAACTAGGAAGGAGGTAGGTGTCTTAAATACTCTCTCTCCACGAACATAGTTTTGCAGAACCTGCACAGCCGGTACTACCGGACTAAATCCCGGTAGTACTGGGCCTTCTCTCTTGCAACGGTCGAAACGCCCAGGTGCTCCTCCTTCGGCAGCCTTGGTAGCATCGGAGGGTATGCCACTAGTACCGTGAAGATAGTACTACCGTCCTACTACCGGACTGAAAGCAGTACACCATAGTACCGAAAACAAGCGACCCCGGTAATGACCAGGGTAGTACCGCGCGATCCGGTAGTACTACAAGTTGCACCGGTAGTACCGCGGAGGTAGCACTACCGGACAACTACCGGGCCCAAATCAGTACACACCAGTGCTAGAAAACGTCGATCCCGGTAGTGACGGTAGTATTACCGACAACCCGGTACTACCGGGCGAAACGGCGATACTATCACGTTAATCAGGGCCAAAATGATCTCTCCATGAATCGTCGCGCTCTTCTTTTTGGGAGGAGAAAACCCAGGTGAACATGTAGACTATGAGAAGCACAAAACTATTAGATACCCTAACCGTGTTGTCATCAAACTCCAAAACGGCTATAGCATAAAATGCCCTTTCAATCTCCCCCTTTTTGGTTTTTGATGACAACACAAGTTAGTACGCAAGGAGGTTGCAATAATAGACATAATGAACCAAGACCAACGGATAGAAGTTCATACAAACTGAATAGATAGGTATCGCAAATAAGAACAGAGTTTAGAACGCAGGACAAGATAAAGCAAACAGCAAACAACGAGTTCACAAGCTAACGAGAAAAACATCCAAGAAAGGGGCTTGTGGACCTCCCATGCAAACTCCCGCAATCTAATAGATCACTTCTCCCCCTTTGGCATGAAAGACACCAAAAAGAGAGAAGCGCGATGCTAGCGTCCCTAGAAGATCACCCCTGAGCACTCGGGGTAGGGGTACGCTCCAGATCATCATGGCCGTCCTCAGGAGCCTCAGTCTCAACATCATCATCATCGCACCAAGAAACACCATGAGCACAAAGCCAAGCATCCTTCTTAGGAGGGGGAGCAGACACATGGGAGTGAGGGAGGTGCAGTGCAGCCATGATCTCTTTTTGACGTATCTCTGAGTGGTGGGAAGCAAGGTGAGCATCATAGAGGAAATCATTGTGAAAGCAAACTGAGGCATTGACCTTGGAAACAAACTTTGCAAACCACTGATACATCCAAAACGTATCTCCTTTTCCGAACACTTTTCTTATTGTTTTCCTCTAAACTTGTGAGTTTTGGATACCACTAACACGGACTAAAGCTGTTTTCAGCAGAATTACCTTGGTGTCTCATTTTTGTGTAGAAAAATCAACTTTCGGGAAAATGCCCAGAAAAAACTCCATTGGTCTTAAAAGATCAGAAGACCCCGGGAGCCAGGAGGGGGCACACCACCCCCCGGCGCCGCCTGGTGGTGTGGGCCACTCCCACACCCCCTCGGACTCCCCTTTTGACTACATATTTCCTTCAACCCTAAAACGCGAGGGGGTTCTTCATATTCCATAGAAACACAATAGAGCGTCGCCGCCACCCCGAACCTCGATTCGGGGATCAGAAGTTCCTGTTATGGCGCCCTGCCGGGACGGGGATTCGAAGGAGATCATCGCCATCGACACCGCCACCTCTTCTCCGTCAACCATCCATGTTTCCCCCGTCCATGAGTGAGTAAACCCCGCTGTAGGATGAGAGGGATGGAAGGGATTCGATGAGATCGATCATGTAATAATGCCAGATTGTTAGGGCATAGTGCCTAGTATCCGTTGTCAGTGTTTTCTACCGTTGTTGCAACTTGTTATGCTTAATGCTTGTCACTAGGGCCCTTGTGCCCTGATTTTAGCTCTAAACATGTTATTATTTCATGAGTATAATGTTGTTTCTTGATCATATCTGCAAGTTGTTTTACACATGTAATTGTCCGAAACCCGAGGCCCCAAAGTGACCAAAATTGGGACAACCGGAGGGGGTGGCTGTGATGTGAGGATCACATGTGTTCACGGAGTATTAATACTTTTCTCTGGTGCTTTATTAAAAGTAGCATCTTAATTACCAGTAGTTTTCCTAGAGGCCCCGCTGCCACGGGCTGGTAGGACAAAAGATGTTGTGCAAGTTTCTCATTGCGAGCATGTACGAATATATTGGAACACACGCATATGGTTTGCCTATATGTTTGATGCTTTATTATTATTATCTGCAATGCCCAAGTTATAATTATTACATGACCTATGTTATCCATGCAATGCCCGTCCATCCATTCCCTATATGCCTACGGTACCTCCCATCCTGATGTTTTCCGCGATTGCTACTGTTGTTACTATTTTACTACTGATGTTATTTTATTTCTACTGCTGCTATAAAACTGTTACCACTGATAAATTGTTGCGAGCAAGTCTACTTTCAGGTGCAGCTGAATTGAAAACTCAGTGGTTAAGGCTAATAAATATTCTTTGGCCCCCCTTGTGTCGAATCAATAAATTTGGGTTTTACTTCCCTCGAAGACTGTTGCGATCCCCTATACTCGTGGGTCATCAAGACTATTTTATGGCGCCGTTGCCAGGGAGCATAGATTTATTTATTTGCTCACTTGATCGTGATATTTTTGTTGCAAGCCATTCATCATGGGCAAGACTCGTGATGGAAAAGTTTCTATATTACCATCCACTACAAGAAGAGGTACAACTCTGAACACGTTCGCTGCTCTTGATTCACCGTCTGTTATGAGTAAGCTTCTTACTCCACCACATGCTACATGTATTGTTACTTCTGCTGAGTCTGAGAATGCTTCTGATACTTTTGATGATGCTTCTACTGTGCTTGATGATACTGGTTCTCTAGGTCCTTTCCTAGATGCTACTATTGCTAGATCCAAACAAATTAAAAATGCTGAAATTTCTGTTGAAAATATTGGTACACCTGTTAATTCAACTGGGCTTATTGATGATCTTGATGAAACCTATATTGAACTTAATGATGCTTTTATTGAAGAAGCTCGTGTTACTACTGGTGCAAGTGTTCTTAAGAGTCTTCTTGCAAGATATGTTGTGAAATATAAATCTTCTCTTGATGCTAAGTTTGCCACATCTCCCATACACATTATAGAAAAGGATTATGATTTCTCTTTAGATTTATCTTATATATCTATTGTTGAGCAGGAACATTTTTGTGGAACAGAAAGTAAAAGTGTTATGGAACACATGAATGAACTTTCATCTTTGAGTAGTTTATTTTCTGATGATACTAAGCTACGTACTTACTTTGTCACCAATATCTTCCCTTTCTCATTGAAAGATGAAGCTAAAATTTGGTTTAACAATCTGTCACCTGGGTGTATTATTGATCCTATAGATTTGGTTAGTGCTTTCTTTCAAAAATATTTTCCTGCTAGTGCCCAACATGCTGCTGTGCAGGACATCTTTAACTTTGAGCAAATTGGAGGAGAAAAATTGCCTGAATCTTGGACAAGGTTTTGTTCTTTGATAAGACCTAGCACTGGATACCAATTACCTAAAAATGAGCTCCTAGATATATTTTATAATGGACTAACTGTTGAATCTAGGACATACCTGGATAGTTGTGCTGGTTGTGTTTGCAGGAAAAAAAAACTCCAGAAGAAGCTGAAGAAATAATGGCTAAAATAGCCAAAAATAATGATGACTGGAATATACCTGATCCTACACCTACACCAGAGCCAACACCCAAGAAGAGAGGGATGATTGAATTAAATGATGAAGTGATGAAGGAAGCTAAGAAATCTCTTAAAGAGAGGGGTATTAAATCTGAAGATGTGAAGAATTTACCTCCTATAGAAGAATTGTGTAAGCCCATTCCTCATCCATCAATTATTGAGGTACACTCTCTCCAATACTTTGATAATAGAGATATTCCCTATTCAAAACCACCTGATCAATGCTTAGATGAATTTAATAATTATGTTGTTAAGCAAGACAACTTTAAATATGAGATTGCAAAATCAACTTATGGAAAACTCTAGAGCTATTGATAATTTGCATGGTATTGTTGAAAGAACCTCTAATGATGTTAAAATGCTTGTTAAACATTTTCAAATGGTTCAAACTAAAATTGATCAACTTACTAAAGAGAAAAAATATATGCTAGCTAATGCTTCTAGAGATAAACATGTTTGTGAGATAATTACTAGAAGTGGTGTTTCTACTAAGGACCCCTTGTATCCTGAAGGACATCCTAAAAGAATTGAAGAAGATTCTCAGCAACCTAAAAACAATAGTTCTCCTTCTAAGAAAAAGAAGAAGAGACGTAAAAATGTTGTAGAATCTCCTGAACCTTCTAAAGATCCTAATAGTATATCTAATTCTGATGCTGAAACTGAAAGTGGTAATTATAAAAGTGATGCTTCTGATAAAGAAGAACCTGTAGCTGAACCTGAAAATAAAATTAAAACTGCAAGGTATACTAAGGAGGATTTCATTACCAATAAACATGGTAATGAAAGAGAGCCTTGGGTACAAAAAGCAATGCCTTTTCCTAATAAAAAACAAAAATCAAAGGAAGAAGAACATTACAACAAGTTTTGTGAGTGGATGAAACCTTGACTGATGAAAGAGAGCCTTGAGTGGATGAAACCTCTGTTTTTGCAAATCCCTTTGACTGATGCTATTAAACTGCCTCCTTATTCTATATATATGAAAGATATTGTCTCCAACGAAAGGAAAATTCCTAATGAGCAAATTTCCACTATGCTTGCTAATTATTCTTTTAATGGCAAGGTTCCAAAGAAGCTTGGAGATCCTGGTATACCTACTATCCCTTGTTCTATTAAAAATAATTATGTTAGAACTTCTTTATGTGACTTGGGAGCTTGAGTTAGTGTTATGACTTTCTCTCTTTATAAGAGACTCTCTCTTGAAAAATTGATACACGTTGTTATATCTTTGCAAATGGATGATAAATCTACTGCTATTCCTGTTGGTATATGTGAGAATGTTCATGTGCAAGTTGCTACTAATTGTTTGATATTAACTGACTTTGTTGTGTTGGAAATGCCTGAAGATGATAATATGTCTATTATTCTTGGGAGACCTTTTCTTAGTACTGCAGGGGCTGTTATTTATTGCAATCAAGGAAAAGTAACTTTTAATGTTAATGATAAAGAGCATAATGTCTATTTTCCCAAGAAGATTGATAGAAGATATGGTTTAAATTCAATTGAAAATATTGGGACCATCAAGATTGGAGAATTTTATTTTTCCATTCTAGCACCACCAAAAGAATATGAAATTATTATGATTGGTACTATGTCTATCAAGGTTGAGGTGACATAATTATTTAGTCATTAGCAAAGTTTTTCTTGATATGAAAATTGTTCTGGTAACAAGACTTGATCACCCTTGTTAACAAAATGATTTTTGATGAAGAGGACAATGTTTTCACTATGTTTTCATCATGTTTACTTATGTTATCACATTGCTACTTGAGTACAATCATGTTTTCCATCATCCATGTTCATGTTTTCACTCTGATTATTGTGGTTATGCATGTTTTCACCACCCATACTTTTGTTTTCATTACTTCCACCTTTGTTTTCTTTGGATATTTTTCCATTAGAGTGTCATAGAACCTCTGTAGTTCTGGTTTTAGTTTTCTTTTCCACCTTTTTCACCTTTGTTTTTCTGGTTTTTATTAATTATTAAAATTCTTGAAATAGCTCTAAAATAAAGTTTCTCGAAAAATTCCAGAAAAATTATAATAAATTTTTACGTCAAAAATGAGGCAGAGAGCCACCTGGGAGGCCCCAGGGGGACCCACAAGTCAGGCACACCATGGGGTGGCGCGACCTGCCCCTGGTGGCGCCAGCACATGGTGTGGGGCCTCCTGGCCCCCCACTAACTCTTTCCCCTGCCAAAGTCTGATCTCTCACCCACCAAAATCAACACATTTCCAGGAACCTGAGTTCTTGCTGTTCTTCCTCGAAATTTTTCGATCTCTTTGCTCAGCCCATCTTTTGTGCTGAAATCTGGTGCATTTGCTCTCCGGTATGTGACTCCTCCGATGATCCAAGTAGAATTTTATTTGGTGAAGTATTTCTTGGGTATTTTGGTGCTGTAGGTGACAGCTTATGTGAGTTTGCATGCTTGATTTGAGTAGAAATAATGCAGTTTCGATGTATGTTTAGCTCTCATATAAGTCCATATGGTAGTTTCCACCTTATAGTAGCTTGAAATTAATTTTTATGATGATTGTTGAAAATTTCAGAGATGGATAATTATAATTTTGGAGAGATATTTAGGAGTGATGCTCCAGAAGGACAAGGCCCTCACGCTCATCCACTTCAGTGAGGCCATCGTACAATGAAGACGTTATTGCACCGAGTATTGACGATGCGGGAGGTTTTGGTATCGTTAACCCATCTAGCTTTCCTTGTATTACATTTCTAAGAAGTGCAGGTCTATTAGATGACTTTCGTATGCTTATTGAAAGAGTTGGTCTAACCAACTATACGGAGGATGAAGGGCCTCAGTATGCAGCTCTCACAAAATCTTTTGTTAAGAGTTGTCAATTTCGGAACACACATTTTGGCTTTAAATTATATAGTAGATCTTTCTCTTTGTACTTGGGAGATTTTTGTGCCATTGTAGGTATCAACGCAACTGGGACAGCGTGACGGATTCAGAAGAAACCCGCGGATCTTGCGGCGCTTTACCGAGAAATCAACAACGATGATGGTCGCTCATCCCAGCGTGGGAAGATAAGGAACATTCAACTTCCTGCTCTTAGATATTTTACTTACTATATTGCTACTAGTATCCTTGGTAGGGAGAACACTAGCAACATTTCGGGTTACCACCTTGCTTTCATTGATGATGCGCTGAACCGTAGCACGAAATATAACCTTGATGCACTTGTTGCACGCCGCCTTGCTGCTAAGGGGCCTATTTTGGGGGGCACTATTGCTACACGTATAGAAACTGCTTTAGAATTTTCTATTGCTCCTGATGGTGAATTGATTGCTTCATATAGACTTAACCTCCCTGCCATGAAGTCCCATCAGTTTGTTACTGCTAACTCTACTGATGAACGTTTAGTATATAGAGTTTTATATATAGATGGAGAGGAGCGAAACGTTACTTTGCCACACCCTATTTTGTTTAAGATTAACAGGTCACCATGGTCTCTCTCTAAGGAGGAGGTATATGAGCATTTGAGCACTACGGAGTTTTACCGGCAGCAGGAGAGGCGAGACGCGCCTCCCGAGAACCACAACACGCAGTACACCGGCGCATCCTCGAGCACATATCAGGAGGAGGGTTCCTCCTCAGCATATTACGGGAGCGCCACCTCATGGCCCCTTGTTGCTTGATCTCCACTTAGGCCAAAAGCATAAGCTTGAGGGGAGGTATACCGACATCACACTCATTTATATATCATGTTCGGTCGGTTCTTTGTATATCCATATTTTCATTTCTTTCGTTTGTTTTCGTTTTCTTTCGCTTCTTTCGTTTCTCTTTGTTTTATTGTTTTGTTCTTGTTTTCCAAAACACAAAAAGACCAAAAATATTTCTATTGTTTCTCTTTGTTAGCTTCTTTATTTTCTTTTATTTGGTTTGCTTTCTTTTCTCGTTTCGGTTTATTATTCAAAAATCCAAAAATATTTTGCTTTATTTGCTTGTTTCTTTCTATTCTTGTTTTAAATCGAGAACCCAAAAATATTTGTTGTTCTTCTTTGGTTTTGTAAAGTTTGTTGCAGAATTCACCGAACTTCCGAGTCTCCATTGGAGCTTGATTATCCTTCTATATTATTCAATCCACAAGTGAAGAGCAGTAATGATGATTTACGACAATCCGAGTTGTGGTGAGAGGCTGGTATGAAGTCTATTTGTTTTATTCTTGTACATATCCTCATCGTGTGAACATGCTTAGTCCGTTCATGTAAGGTGTATGTTATTTAATTGATGCTTGGTAGTTCGTGCTCTCGCGTGTTAGTTCCAACTTATTAATATAAGATAGCATGTCGTATGAATGTTTGCTTGCATTGTTTTATTCATAGAAGGTATGACATTGTGGTATCTCCCTCTGATTGTTTCGCTTGAATCGACTTGGTACATGCTCACGCATGCTATGACTGAAAACAAAAACTCCCTTAAGCCTCGATGATTTATTTTGCCTCAGCGTATTTGTATCATTTTTATGCCCCTGTTAATTTTGTTTGGTCGCAAGCATGATTATGACAGTTGTTGCTCTCTTGATTGTCGCTCCACGTCTATTGCTAGCCTCCACTTGTACTAGTATAAGCTCTACTCATGCATCCAACTCCCAAAAACCAAAGTTTGCCAAATGTGTCCACCATACCTACCTATATATGTGGTATTTAACTGCCACTCCAAGTAAATTTCTCGTGTGCTACCTTTAAAACTTGCTAAAAATTATTCCTGTTTTGTGCCCCTGTTTTAGCCCATGAGGACGTAAATAGAGAATCTTTATCTCACTTGTTGATTGGATTTTACACCCTGGACTAGTGGCTTCATCCGCTTATCCAATGATAGAAGAGCCGGCAACAGGGTGCCCAACCCCAAATTAATAACACAAATTCTCTTCACTCTTTTTACCCCTGATTTATCAGTAAAAGCATAATTGTGTAAACAAAAGAGAAAGAGGGGTGACCTTCTAGCCAGATGCGTCCTTCTATGGGAGCCGCTCTTGTGAAGTCTAGTTGGCTTGTGACGTACTATATTGTCTATTTACCATTCGTTGACAGAAGCATACACCTCTCTCAAAAATGTTCTCAATACCTCTGTTTAATAAAATAAAAAGCTCTAGCACATGAGTTAATCCCTGCTTCCCTCTGCGAAGGGCCTTTCTTTTATTTTTATGTTGAGTCTTCATCTTCTCGCTTTATGCACCTTCTTGAGAGAATGGCTGTTATTCTTAGTGTAATGTGTGTGTCCCAAAACATGGTTGATAGTGGTATAACTTTGATGCTTGTATCTTTGATATCTATATTTCTAGTCTTCATTTGAACTTCAGAGGTGCACTGAAATTTATGTTTTGCTCCACTATTAAGGGAAACAGAGTACACTTTATCATACCCTATTATGAGCATTGCAATCTTGTAGATTGAAGTACTTCATGTTGTCTATTATTAGTTTGTTGGCATCTCTTCATGGTTTGCATAACTGTTGGGTGACTTTTATTTTCCATATATCTTATTATGAATTGCCTCAGCACTTGTTTATGAAGTGAGTATATTTACATCATATGAAACAAATTTGTTCGTAAAAGTCTTTTATCGCACTCAGTTGTCACTGAATTGCTTGAGGACAAGCAATAAGCTAAGCTTGGGGGAGTTGATATATACGTCCAAAACGTATCTCCTTTTCCGAACACTTTTCTTATTGTTTTCCTCTAAACTTGTGAGTTTTGGATACCACTAACACGGACTAATGTTGTTTTCAGCAGAATTACCTTGATGTCTCGTTTATGTGCAGAAAAATCAACTTTCTGGTTAATTCTCAGAAAAGACCCCATTGGTCTTAAAACATCAAAAGACCCCGGGAGACAGAAGGGGGCCAGGAGAGGGGCTAGGAGGGGGCCACACCACCCCCCGGTGCGCCCCCCTTGGCCGCGCCTCCTGGTGGTGTGGGCCACTTCCACACCCCCTCGGACTCCCCTTTCGACTACATATTGCCTTCAACCCTAAAACGCAAGGGGGTTCGTCATATTCCACAGAAACACAACAGAGCGCCGCCGCCACCCCGAACCTCGATTCGGGGACTAGAAGTTTCTGTTCTGGTGCCCTGTCGGGACGGGGATTCGAAGGATATCATCGCCATCGACACCGCCACCTCTTCACCATCAACCATCCATGTTTGCCCCGTCCATGTAATAATGCCAGATTGTTAGGGCATAGTGCCTAGTATCCGTTGTTAGTGTTTTCTACCGTTGTTGCAACTTGTTATGCTTAACGCTTGTCAATAGGGCCCGAGTGCCATGATTTCATATCTGAACATGTTATGGTTTCATGAGTATAATTTTGTTTCTTGATCATATCTGCAAGTTGTTAGACACATGTCATTGTCCGGAACCTGAGGCCCCAAAGTGACAGAAATTGGCACAACCGGAGGGGATGGCTGTGATGTGAGGATCACATGTGTTCACAGAGTGTTAATGCTTTGCTCCGGTGCTTTATTAAAAGGAGCACCTTAATTACCAGTAGTTTCCCTAGAGGCCCCGCTGCCACGGGCTGGTAGGACAAAAGATGTTGTGCAAGTTTCTCATTGCGAGCACATACGACTATATTGGAACACATACCTATGGTTTGCCTACATGTTTGATGCTTTATTATTATTATCTGCAATTCCCAAGTTATTATTATTACATGACCTATGTTATCCATGCAATGCCCGACCATCCATTCTTTCTATGCCTACGGTACCTCCCATCCTGCTGTTTTCCGCGATTGCTACTGTTGTTACTATTTTACTACTTATGTTATTTTATTTCTACTACTGCTATAAAACGGTTACCACTGATAAATTGTTGCGAGCAAGTCTACTTTCAGGTGCATCTGAATTGACAACTCAGTTGTTAAAGCTAATAAATATTCTTTGGCTCCCCTTGTGTCGAATCAATAAATTTGGGTTTTACTTCCCTCGAAGACTGTTGGGATCCCCTATACTTGTGGGTCATCAACCACCCGGGCTTATCATCAGTTACCCTCGAGGAGGAGGGAGTGGTAGTATCAGCATCATAATTTCCCTTCAGCTTGGTCCTCTCCGGAGGAAGAAGATGATCTTTGGCACGGAGACTCTTAGGCTTGTGGGGAGTCAAGGTGAGTCCATCCACAAGATTGGCGCCATTCTTGGCCTCAGCATACACGGTAATGAGGAGCTTCATCACATAAGGGCCATAAGCAGAAGTCCTCCTATCAAGCACGATGAACCACATCTCCTGGTAGATGAAATCAATGACATCGAGAACCTTGCCTTTGACTTGTTGTTTGAAGGACATAGCCAGAAGATCGAAGACATAGCCATGAACTTGATCCCAGTTACCCATCCGGAGTGCAATAGTCTCACGGTAGATGCGGTGCATGATCTCAAAAGTGGGCACAAGATCCTCAGTTTGCCCACAAATACCTCCCACCATGGTGGCATCACGAAGCACCTTCCTCCCACCGGACGCGCCCTTGTCATGACAACTCCATCCATCATCTTCACCATTGATATTGTACCCAAGAACAACCGCGAACTCAACCCAAGTAGCAGTGAGCTTGGTGCCCTCGGTCATCCAACTGAAGGACCTCACATCATCATCATGAAAGTACACGGTGGAATAGAACTGGTTGATGTAGTAGTCATCATAGTCTTGTCTAGCCTTCATGATAGGAATGAGGTTGAACTCTTCACACATGGCGAGGGCCTCAGCAAAGTAGGTAGCATGCTTCTCGAGGCGCAAGTGAGGAATGTTGATGAAGCACTTCTTAGTGACCTGGGTACCCTTAGCTTGATAGACTTGTTGATAGATGAGCTCTTGGCCATTGGTATAGAACTGAGGATTGGACACACGCCGGTTGTGTTGAATAGCATACATATTTTTCTCCCTCGGGTTCTTGTAATCCGCCCACTTCCACTTGTCAATTGTCTTGAGAGAAGCAGGCGAACGAACGTTCTTCTTGACTTGAGCCTTGCCGGTCCGCTGAATCTTGTGTTTGTCAAGGGAAGCTTGGCGAGTGGAACGACCGGTGAGAAGAATCTCATCTTCACCCACGTCTGAGGCAGATCTAGAGTTACTGTCAGACTCAACGAACTGAGGACGTTTTCGCCACTCACGGGAGTACACTTTTGAAGGCTCGGATCCTGTGAAATAACAACAATACAGAGGTAAAGGGGATAATTGCACAAGCTCAAGGACAGGAAAGAACCACACGAACACAAAGAAGTTCAAAAATAAATCTCAGATTTCCAAAAATGCGGTAGTACCGCACCATCATTCGGTAGTACCGCGCATCCGGTAATACCGACCTAGAAGGGGCGGTAGTACCGGAATTTTGAGCAGTGAAGGACTATCCATGGGGATTCACACCATAGTCTTAGGAAATCGAAATCTGCTTGAACTAAAACATGCTACATGGCCCACTAGCCTAGATGGAGGATGGAAGAACGACATGGCATCTCTAAGAAAATAGATCGGCACAATCCAAAATCTCCAGCCATTCATGGCACATGAAGAGTAGGGAGAGGGGAGGAAGGTATCAGACGCCATGGAGGGAGGCTCCTAGCCGGAGCAGAGTGCGGACGGAGCGAGGGGACGTCTCCGGGGACCAATTGGAGGAGGGGAAGCATGGAGGGCCGGCTCGACGAGGCTTGGCAATGGAGGAAATGCAAGGGGCGGGGAGAAGAAAGGAAAAAAAGGATCCCTTCGTCCGCGCCCCTGCTATATGTGGGAGACGGCAGTTCCGCACTCCCGGTAGTACCACAGTGGAAGGGCTGGTACTACCGGGCCTGCGCAGAAATCAAAAAATTACGCAGGGCCGGTACTACCGCCCTTTCTGCCGGTACTACCGGGTGCCAAGCCAAAAACTACTCAAAACTAGTGGACAATGGAAATGAACTTGTGCAAGATTCTTGGAACGGAGTGTTATGGGATTGGGAGGAGGGCTTAGGTTAGAGAGAGACAATGATGTAAGAGAGGGAACAAACACCCAAGTTTGCAAGATCAAAAGAGAGAGGCCAAACGTGTGTGTTTTCCCAAAAAAGACAAATGCAAGACCTCAAAAGGTCAAGATATGCAAATTAAGAGCAAAAGAGAACCAACTCCTCGCATGGGGAGGTCGGTGGCTGTAGCCACTATCTTTGAGTGTGTGCCTTGGCACCACAAAGATATATCTTGGGCCCAAAAGCACTACTCAATATTGAAGCACAATAAGTCACAAAATTACTAGATATGCAATGAAGATTTGATTTACGCATAATAAGAGGAGTGTTTGCTCATGAGTTGAGTTAAGCTCCCCCTATGTCCATGCCTACATCCAATCCTAATAACAAGAATAATGGAGATACTTATGCAAGGTATCAAGTGAAGCTAGACAAATCGATGACATTTAGTTAATTCCTCAAACCTCGAAATCTTGGTTCATCAAGGGCCTTCGTGAAGATATCCGCAAGTTGATCCTTGGTTGACACATATGAGAGATCAATATCACCCTTCTCAACATGATCCCGAATAAAATGATGATGAATCTCTATGTGCTTTGTCTTGGAGTGGAGAACGGGGTTGTAGGCGATCTTGATGACACTCTCATTGTCACATAGAAGAGGTACTTTGTCAAAATTGACATCATAATCCTTCAAGGTTTGCCTCCTCCAAAGAAATTGAGGACAACAACTTTCCGCGGAAATGTACTCAGCCTCGGTGGTGGAGAGAGCAATGCAATTTTGCTTCTTGGAAGATCAACACACCAAAAGCGACCAAGGAATTGGAAACCCCCGGATGTTGACTTCCTATCCGTCTTCTCTCCCGCATAATCCGCATCCGAATACCCAATGAGCTGAAAACTTGAACCCTTGGGATACCAAAGACCGAAGTTTGGGGTATGAACTAAATATCGAAAGATTCGTTAAACCGCTTCAAAATGACTTTGCCTCGGAGAGGCTTGAAACCTTGCACATTTACCAACACTATACATTATATCTGGTCTAGATGCACAAAGGTAAAACAAAGAGCCAATCATGGAGAGGTATACCTTTTGATCTACCTCTTCACCGTTAGGGTTGGGTTTCAAGTCAAGGGTTGTGGACATGGGAGTCCTCATAGGCTTGGCATCATGCATGTTGAATCTCTTGTGTATGTCTTGGGTATACTTGGATTGTTTGATGAAGGTTCCTTCATGATATTGGTTGACTTCAAAACCAAGGAAGTACTCCAATTCTCCCATCATGGACATCTCAAACCTATCAATCGCTAGCTTGCAAAACTCTTCATTGAACAAAGTGTTAGTAGACCCAAAAATTATGTCATCCATATAGAGTTAGCATATGAACAAGTCACCTTCAACCGTCTTGGTAAAGAGGGTGGGATCGATTAAACCCACGATCTACTAGAAACTCTTTAAGGTGCTCGTACCACGCACGTGGAGCTTGTTTAAGTCCATAGAGTGCCTTATCGAGTTTATAGACATGATCGAGGTGGTTGGGATCTTCGAATCCCGGAGGTTGCTTGACATATACGTGGGACCATTTAGGAAAGCACTTTTCACATCCATTTTTTGTAACTTGAAATTATGATGAGAAGTGTATGCAAGCAAGATACGAATGGATTCAAGACGAGCTACGTGGGCAAAGGTTTCAGCGAAATCAACACCTCCGACTTGAGAAATCCCTTGAGCCACCAATCTCACCGTTTTGCGAATGACGATTCCATCTTTGTCTTGCTTGTTCTTGAACACCCATTTGGCGCCAATAACATTCTTGCAATCCTTGGGTCTTGGCACTAACTTCCAAACCTTGTTACGCTCGAAGTTGTTGAGTTCATCATGCATGGATTCAAGCCAATCTTGATCTTTGAGAGATTCATAAACTTTCTTGGGATCAATGAAAGAGACAAAAGCACGAGCCTTGCTAAAATCCGCCAAACTATTCCTAGTGAAAACCCTTCCACGAACTTGCCCAAGAATCTTGTCCTCCATGTGTCCCGCACGCTCGAGGTTTTATAGCCTTCTCTTTGCTCTACGAGCTAGCGTCTCCTCCAAAGATTCCTTGGATATGGCCTGAGAATCACCTTCTTCATTGGAGTCATGTCCATCTTGATCTTGGCCTTGATCATCAGTGGGTGATGGATCACCACTTGGTTGAGCTCTCTCAACAATGGGAGGATCTTGATCTTGGCCTTGATTTATGGCTTGGCCTTGTTCATTAGCTTGGCCTTGATCATTAGCTTGACCTTGTTCATTAGCTTTAGGGCTTGGTGCATCTTTTTGGGTAGCTTGTGTATCAATGGGTGTAGTTAGTGGCTCCACTTGAGTAGAGCATAATCCTTCTCCCTCTGTCATCCGGTAACCCTCAATTGGAATTATTTCACCAATACCCATTCTTCTTATGACTTTGGGAGGAATTGCATCTCCTACAAGACCATGATCTATGTGCCCCCCTTGGGACCCGTTATCCTCATCAAATATCACATCTATAGCTTCTTCAACTTGTCCAGTGGACTTGTTGTAGACTCTATAGGCGTGGGAATTTGTGGCATAACCAACAAAGATACCCTTATTTGATTTTGTCTCAAACTTTGACAAGTGTTTACCTTTCTTGCGAATGAAGCACTTGCGACCAAAGACTTTGAATTAACATACATCCGGCTTCTTGCCCATGAGAATCTCATAGTGAGTCTTGTTCAAGATCTTGCGAAGATATAACCGGTTAGTAGCATGACAAGCAGTGGAGACGGCTTAGCCCCAAAAATTATAGGGAGAAGAGAACTCCGCAATCATTGTCCTAGGTGCATCCATCAAGGTTCGGTTCTTCCTCTCCGCTACACCATTTTGTTGAGGGGTATAGGAGTGGAATATTGATGATCAATGCCCTCTCCACAAAGAAAAACCTCAACCGTGTAGTTCTTAAACTCCGAGCGATTATCACTCCGGATGGCCATAATGGTAGCATTGTGTTGGCGCTCAACCAAAGTGATGAACTCGATGACTCTCTTTTGAGTCTCAATCTTCCTCCTAAAGAAATACACCCAACAATATATTCAGTAATAATCCACAATTACCAAGCAATACTTATTGCCTCCAAGACTATCATAGGATACTGGACCAAAAAGTTCCAAGTGAATAAGCTCGAGAATTCTTGTGGTGGAAATTGTGGTCTTGGTGGGGTGAAGTTCTCCATGTTGCTTTCCAAAGGCGCAAGAGCTAAACACACAATCTTTAGCAAACTTAGCTTTGGTTAGTCCTAGAACATGATTGCCACTTTGAAGGTCCTGCAACATCCTCATATTGGTGTGGGCTAGCCGGCGATGCCAAAGCCAACCCACATCAACTTTAGCCATTAGGCAAGTCACGGCACACGTGTCTCCTTTAGAGAAGTCCACTACATACATGTCATTCTCGACAAACCCAACGAAGGCTACTTTAAGAGTTGTTTCCCAAGTGAAAATCACATTCTCTTCATTAAAGAAAGAGGTAAAACCACAATTTGCAAGTTGAAGAACGGACATCAAGTTGTAACCAAGGAATTCAACAAGAAGGATATTATCAATTGATAAATCATTTGAGATAGCCACCTTGCCACGTCCCAATAACTTAAGCTCGGAATTAACATCAATAGTGAAAAAATTGAGATATGGATATGGAGGTTCAATATTACTCATTGCGTCCTTGCTTCTGGTCATATTTTGGGATGCACCACTATCCACCGTCCATCTACCCGACCCGGGAGAACTTCCCTACAAGAGATCAATTTCTTGATTTAGGTACCCATCCTTAAATGGGTCCTATTTTGTTAGTAACAAGGGTCTTAGGTACCCAAATAGTCCAATGATAATCATCACCATACGAAGTACCAACATATTTAGCATAAACATGATCATCTCTAGATCTCATAAGAACATAAGAGGGATTATATTTTCCGGCAAAGTCATTGTGAGTTGGCTACCCCTAGAGATCTCACCACCCACAATGGTGTTGGTCTTCTTCTCCTTGATCACCTCTCCTTCCTTCATAAAGACAATATTTTGAGAAGGAGAGGTGACCTTCTTCTTCTTGATCTTCTTCTTTGACTTGGAAACAAATCCAAGTCCCCCCTTCCCATTCTTAACTACTTAAGAGGTTATGGCATCATTGAGACTTTTCTAACTTCCTACAATGTTAGGAGTAGCACAAGAGCTAGGCGATATAAAAATGCTAGTAGAGGAAGGCATCACTTGCTTATTAGATTGTTGAGCTAGGAGCTTATTACGAGACATGTTGAGCTCATCATGAATTTCTTTAGGAGACATAGACTCCTTTTATAGTTTTTCATGACTATGAACAAGTCTCTCATGAGAAATTTCTAGCTCCAAATTTTCATTTTCACGACTTTTAGAAAGAGCAAGAGACTATTCATTATCCTTCCTAAGTTTAGAAACACAAATAGCATCTCTCCTAAACTTGATAGTCTCTCTTCAAGAGAGGCTCTAAAGGATTGCTCTTTCTCAAGAGCTTATACAATCTCTTTGTAATTGCCACAATGGCCACCACCATAACTCTCCAAGGTCACGGAGAGTTATCATCATCAAGTTGCCTCAAAAGGGCTTTTACCTTTTGTTTGGTCTCACCTCCAAGGCTAGACAACCAAGAGCCTAGATTATTAGACTCCTCATCCTCCTCAACAATATTTTCAACACAATCCAAGAATGAGGGAGAGCTAGTTGAAATAGACTTGGAGGTGGAAGAGTTTACCGAGGTGGCTTTTGCCATGAGACATGTAGGTCGGATAGTTGCATTCTCGTTGGGGGATTCAAATAGAGAGACCGATGAAGAGGAAGACGTAACTATGGCGACATGGGCCACACCTACGACTTTATCTTCTCCTTCATCTCCAGAGTAATATGTTTCCAATACGACCCCTTCTTGAACATATAGAGCTCTTGGGACTCTTCTTGCGAGGTTCTTATTTTGTGGAGCTTTGGTCTTGTCTTTCCGAACAAGCTTGCCTTCATTCTCCTCTCTTGGCTCAAAAGGACACTCTTTGACAAAGTGATTTGCACTTCCACAATTGTAGCATGTCCTTGGCCGCTCCCCCTTCTTCTTCTAGACCTTGTTCCTTGAAGGTCTAGGAGCACCGACCATATGAGCTTCCCATCTCTTCCAATATCCATGCATGGTGAGACCAATGCACTTGTGAGAATCCTTGTATGTTGATACGTCTCCAACGTATCTATAATTTTTTGATATTCCATGTTGATAGTATGCCAATTGCTACATGTTTTCTATACACTTTATATCATTTGTATAGATTTTCTGGGACTAACCTATTGACAAGATGGCACGGCGCCAGTTCCTGTTTTCTGCTGTTTTTGGTTTCAAAAAAGTTGTTCTAGAAATATTCTCGGAATTGGACGAAACAAGATCACAGGGTCCTATTTTTCTGTCACGTACACGGAGTTTGAAGGAGACCCGGAGGGGTGCAGGGAGCAGCCACACCATATGGTGGCGCGGCCCCCCTTTGGTCGTGCGGCCACGTGGTGTGGGCCCCTGGCCACCCACCGACATCGCCCTTTCGCCTATTTAAAGTCTTCCTCGGGAAAACCCTAAACGCCCGAGCCTCCATCCACGAAAAGTTCTATAGCCGTTGTCGTTGTTGACCCTAGTTCGGGAGGGTCTTGAAGCTCTCCCCGGCACCCTGCCGGGAGGGGAAATCATCACCGGAGGGATCTACAACACCATGCCTGCCTACGGAGTGATGTGTGAGTAGTTCATCCTATGACTACAGCTCCATAGAAGTAGATAGATGGTTGTCTTCTCCTCCTTTTGTGCCATCATGTTTAGATCTTGTGAGTTGCCTAACATGATCACGATCATCTTATTGTAATGCTACATGTTGTGTTTGCTGGGATCCGATGAATATTGAATGCTATGTCAAGCTGATTATAGATCTATCATTTATGTTATTTGTGATCTTGCATGCTCTCCGTTACTAGTAGATGCTCTGGCCAAGTTGATGCTTGTAACTTCAAGAGGCAGTATTTATGCTCGATAGTGGGCTGATGCCTCCAGTAATCTGGGAGAGTGACAATACCTTCTAAGATTGTGGATGTGTTGTTTCCACTAGGGATAAAACAACAATGCTTTGTCGAAAGATAATTCTATTGTTTACATTATGCACTTTACTTAATGCAATAATATGTTGCTTGCAACTTAATACCCAAAGTTTGCTCGGATGACGTCCCGAGGGTAAATTATTAGTCATAGATGCAGTTGGATTATGCTATATGTATCATGTTTAAATGCCCAAATAAATCTCATAGTAGTCATCATGCCATGCATATGCACTACGGTGCAGCCTCAGTTTTTGTCAATTTCCCGGCTGTAATTTGTTCACCCAGTATGTTATTCATCTATTTTGGAGAGACACCACTAGTGAACTGTGGACCCCGGTCTATTCTTTTACACTGATAATACAATCTACTGCAAGCACTATTCTCTTTTACTGCAAACACTGTTCTCATTTCATTCATTGCAAACAAACATCATTTTCCATATTATATGTCTAATCCTTCGTGTTCAGCAAAACCGCTGAGATTGACAACCTCACTGTTTCGTTGGGGCAAAGTATTTTGGTTGTGTTGTGTGCAGATTCCATGTTGTTGCTGAGTCTAGTAGTGAGCCCTGGCAACATCAGCTGTCAACAACCTTCAAAAGTGATTTCTTTATCCTACTGGTCCGATTAAACCTTGGTTTCTTACTGAGGGAAAACTAGCTGATGTACTCTTCATACCTTCCTCTTGGGGTCTCCCAACGAACGTGTATCTACACGCCATCAAATGTGTCCTCATAATCCTCATAATTCTCTTCAACTTCTTCTATCCGAGCAACCGCTTTGGACTTCAAGGCTAGGTTGGGAGACTTTCCCATACATCTTGAGCGAGCAAGAGAATCATCCACACTCTTGTGAAATATAGATATAACGATGAACTCAATAAGGACACCAATGGAGTTGAGTGAATTGTAGTTCTCTCTTATTCATATGCTAGTGGAGAGATTCTTCTCAAAGGGAGTTATTGCCTCGACAAACTTCCTCTTATCCGCTCATCGGAGATTTCCTCTTTTCCAAAGTCCCTCAATTGGTTGGAAAGGGTGACAACTCTTCTATATAGTTCTTCGGGGCTCTCATCCTCTTGCATGAAAAAGTTCTCAGACTTTTTCAATGGAAACATCATACTTGGAGGATTGGATGCTTGCATTTCCTTTAAATAAAGTGTCAAGTTTATCCCAAGCTTCCTTGACGGTCTTGATACCACGGATGTGAGTGAAATGTTCTCTTGGGAGAGCCTTCTGAATGGTGACAAGAGAGGTATTGTTGAGTTGAAATTCAATATCCACTCTTGGAGTCAAATTATTTGCATCATGAGGATGGATCCATGAAGAACACTTCTCCACAAGGCGATGCAGGAGACGGAGATATGAGACTCCATTTTGAACTTCCAAGAAGAAAATTCATTAGTGTTAAGCATGAGAGGAAGTCCAACATTTAAAATATTTGGCATTAAACAATGGGATGGATAGAGTCAAAGTTGGGAGGTGGTGCAACTCTTGAGTTAGACCCCGAATCATTAGCCGTTTGAGACTTAGAACCTTCGAAACACTTCCTGCCCTTAGCCTTTTTATCGGCCTTCGCCTTGGCTTTGGCAATGTTAGCCTCCATTTCGGTAATGTACGGAATGGAATCATCATCCGAGCTAACATCATCGGCGACAAGGGGAGGTTCCTCAGGCCCCTGAGGTTTACCCATCATGATCTACAACATCTTCTTTATGCTAGAAACCTCCAAACCAACACTAGAGCTAACCTTAGACAATTCGTCTTGGATGGTTCCAACCGTTTCATATAGGTTAACTATAGTGTCGGTCGTCTCGGCAATTTCCGCACTAGAAGAATCGGGATCACTTTCATTGACCATTATACTCTTAGGAGGTTAAGCCTTTAGTAAGAGCCGAGGCTCTGATACCAATTGAAAGTGTAATATGGTCAACTAGAGGGGGGTGAATAGGTGACTACCAATTTTTCTCCTTTTCCTTTTTAGTTTGGACTAAACAAGTAAACACAAGGTTATCTAGATGTGCAACTAGGTGGGCAACCTAAGTGATACAATACAAAGCACGCAACAGAAACAATATGTAAGGTAACAAGATAAGCCACAAGTGTAAGCAAGGAGATAAGGATATGTTTCTCGTAGTTCCTTCCCAAGGGAAGTACGTCTATATTGGAGAGGTGGGGAGCCACCTAGGCACTCCTCAATAGCACGGATGTGCACACCTTATTCTCCTTGAGCTTCTCTGGTGAGGGAGATTCTCATTTCCACTATGAGGTTGACTTGAAGGCATTGACCAAACCTTTACACAAGGTTGAGGCGTCTCCACAAGATGGATGGAGGCTCTCAACAATCCGAAACTTCTTGCAACAAGGTCAAAGCTCCAAACACAATGGTTCTACTAGGGTTTTTAGCCCCCAAATAGATTTCTAGATCGATTAGGATGTGGTGGATGGATTTGCAATTCGTTTGGTGAAATCACGGATCTAGGTCTCCTCAAACACTCCACAAAATATGGTGTCGATTGGATGGGCGGAGTGGGAGATCTAGGAGGGTGAAGCTTACAATAATGGAGGAGAGAGAGTGAGTGTAAATCTTAGACAACTAGAAAGAAGGTGGGTGTCCTAAATACTCTATCTCCACGAACATAGCTGTGCAGAACCCGCACAGCCGGTACTACCGGACTAAATCCCGATAGTACCGGACCTTCTCTCTTGCAACGATCGAAACGCCCAGCTGCTCCTTCTTCGGCAGCCCCGGTAGTACCGAGGGTACGCCAGTAGTACCGTGACGGTACTACCGGCCTACTACCAGACTGAAAGCAGTACACCACAATACCGAAAACAAGCGACCCCGGTACTGACCACAGTAGTACCGCGCGATCCGGTAGTATCGGAAGTTGCACCGGTAGTACTGCGAAGGCAACACTACCGGGCCCAAATCAGTACACACTAGTGCTGGAAAACGTCGAACCCGATAGTGACGGTAGTACTACCGACAGCCCAGTACTACCGGGCGAAACGGCGGTACTACCGCTTTACATGGCCAAAATGATTTCTCCATGAATCTGCGTGCTCTTCTTTTTGGGAGGAGAAATCCCAGTTGAACCTGTAGACTATGAGAAACACAAAAAAAACTATTAGATACCCTAACCGTGTTGTCGTCAAACTCCAAAACAGGTATAACTCCAAAACAGGAATAGATTTAACGACCCGCATCACTTAACACCTGATTAAAGTAACACTAGTATTGTTAAATAACACACAAAACACTAGAGATTAAGAAATGTTTTTTCACCATGACGCCGGCGATGTCCAAGATGCTGAAAAACCACGCCAATCTACATGTCCACCCGCAGGTAGACTAGCTACATGCTAACGGCCGCATGGTGTTCCCGTTCCTGGATAGGGGCAGCGCGGTGACCGTGGAGATAGGCATGCAGACAAAGCGCGGGTGAAGTTTCCTTTGGCAGTTGGCCTCGCTTCATTATGCAGCGCGTGGCACGCAGCGCAGTATATATTGTGGGTAGCACCCCTCGCGCAGGGAGCTTTTTTGGGGCGCGACCTATTTTGAGAGTCTGCTGGATTACGGTTTGAAACCCCGCACGTGCTAAAATAATTGTTTTTTTGTGCTGGGCTATTTTTGGGCGTCTATGCCGTAAGAGCATCTCTAGCGGTCACGGCAAAAAACGGCGGGCTAAATCCTATCTACAGCTCGTTGCATCTGCCACGCGGTGGCAAGGAATTCTAGAGGCGCTAAAAGGGAGCACCACCATCGTGCACTCTTCATGCTCGTTGGCGAGGATGCGTCGTTGCTCTCTCGAGGCGCTCCCGATCTTCCTTAGTGACGAGGCGCGGAGGCGGCGCCAGCTCCTGCGCCTGCTCCACCGTCCACATGTCATTAAAATTCATCTTCGATACGGGCTGGTCGAGGCGCCACACTGCCGCGACGAACGCGAGGGCGCAGTGCCGAGGCCGAGCCTCGTCTCGCCGCTGCGGATTTTCGCGTAGAACGTACCATTGGGCCGGGTGCGGACGCTGCGGCACCCGCTGGCTCCTCTCCGGTGCGGCGGTTGTGGGCTATGCAGCGGCTGTCGGAAGTGGTGGATAAAGAGCGGGGAAGAGAGGAGAGAAAAGATGGAAAAAAATGTTCGCGACGGTTGACGCTAGCGCCACGTTTTATACCGCGCGCGATTCGCCATATATACCGCGACTGCTGGACCGAGATGCTTTAGAGCTGAAGCTGTGTTTGACGTGAGGTAACAAATACCAGTACGTGATTTTGATTGGACAAGACAATTGAGGTGCATGCCTGCCATGTCGTCTGGTTTTCTTTCACCTCAAGAACAACAAGAGCAGGAGGAAAGAAAGAATATACGTCTTGGCATGCGCGCGGCCTTTCTTTCCTCTCTCGAACATAAAGGGCGGAGCTCCGAGTTAAACTCCAGTTCCCCTTCCATGAGTGGCAATGATAACCCATACGCCATACCCCTACCAGGACAGCTTTATCCACGGAGGAAAAAGGCGATGCATCATATTTTCTCCGGTAGGCATGCAGAATCAGAGGCCAATAATATACCCGAGCATGCAGGTGACCTAGTAGAGCCTGGCTGGAAAAGAAAGCGTTAGCAGCAGCAACAGTGCCCTTTCTAAACGAGAGCAGCTCGGTTTAACTTTTTGGTGAGAAGAAGTAGTAGCAGTAGTCAGTGACGTGCATGGATTCCATCCACGCAACAAAGAACGAAGCTAGCTGCATGGAGCTAGCCCATCCGCCCGCCCAGCTGTTCACCTCACCAAAGCGTCCTACATCAAATCAGATGCTCCGGAACCGAGGGCCGTGGATAACCGATCCCGGATAACATGGGCTTTTCACCCTGGGGAGAAGTAAAAGAAGCAGCTCGCCTCCATCATGGCGTCTCCCCCCATGATTGTAGTACTACTGGCTAAAAATGAGCGATTTGTTTAGTGCATTGATCAAGGAGCAGAGATAGCCTACAGTAGGCACACAGATCAGCCCTAGCAACAGATAAGAGATATTCTTAGGGTAGTGACAGAGGATGCATGCCAGTGAAAGGTTAACAGATGGGCAAATCATGGCTTGTACAAACTTTAGGAGGCTTGTCCAGACTAAGGATGCAGGATCTAGAACCGTTAAACACCCCACTAGCTACTCTGATTAATTAATTTCTTAGTTTAATACGGTTATTACATGGGAAAGGCTAACTAGTAGTATGCGAGATCACAAGATAAGGCTATCCAATCCACAGTCATATTTTACTGCTACAAGACATATATATATACACACAATGAAGCTTCGCGCGGCTAGCTGTGTTGTAGATTACTGACAAATAAAACTCCAACCCTGAAAATATTTGATAAATGGAGCACCCTTTATTTTGCCACGGTGGGGGCACTCGCATGCATGCGCAAGTCAATGGGAGTACAGGGTTAAGGCAGCTTAATCTAGGATCAGAACAAATAGGGAACTGCTACAACAGGGTACAGCTACGCATGCTCTCCATAGCCCCACTGTGTCAAATGTTGACAGCATTCCAGGATCTACACGAGAGGCATATATACCATTTTCTTGCATCATCCTACTTCTAGTACAATACATGTGGACCATATCATCATCGAACATCTTCAGCAGGCTGATGAGCCCGGCAATCATATATCCGTCCGTCACCCAACGAAGTCATGGAGCAAATGGCCGCCGATCTCCTTGGTGAAGTGCCGGTCCTGGCCTCCAAACGAGGCCATCGCGTAGGCCTCGCTGACATCCTCCAGCCCGAAACGGTGCGCGAGGTTGAGCGGGAGCGCCGCCGGAAGGGGTTCGGGAATGTAGGCCCGGTTGTTGTTCTGGTGAAGGCCAAGGGTAAGGGACACGCCGCCGCTATTTCCGGCAGCACCGCCGACGCCTTCGACCTGCTGCTGCTGGAGGTGTGACATTGCAATGTTGTGGTGATGGTGGTGGTGCGCGGCCAGCCCCCCGTTGTACGCGAAGCTCACCTGTCCCGGCATGTCTTGGGTCATCGGTGAGAGCTCGTTCTGGATCTGCCGAGAGGCCTGCGTGCTGCGGTTCCGTGTCATGCTGCTACTTTGCCCTTGCTGCTGGGAGTTTGAAGGATCGGAAGGCCTCCCGCTGCTGTCCGGCGAATGTTGTTGGGAATGCTGCTGCGGCACGCCAAGCTGACCCTTGTCGGCAGACGAGTTCTTGTGCCCCTGCCGCATCTCCAGGTTGTGAATTTCTTCCACCATTGGCTTCCACAGCCTAACCCTTGCGTTGATAAACCAGTTTGAGACCTGCCCACGAAATGGAATGTGTGAAATTATCAGACAGGCAAATTTTCAAAGAAGTTCTTTAAATCTGAATGTATACATGGTGCATAAAATGGTGACTTGAATTAAAGTAGTAGACTGGAAACATAAAATGGTCACTTGCCTGGTTCCTTGTTAAGCCTGTCTGTTTAGCCAACATCTGCTTATCGCTATCTGTTGGGTACCTGGAAAGCACCGAACATTAGGATGCCAGCAAACGCAATCATTCTGGTAGGCAGCAAGCCAGCAACACATATAGCCTTAATAGGTTAGAGAAAACTTCATACAGAAAAAAGAACTGGGACATTGTTTTGAAGTTACATTACACCATTCGGAATTTTGGACCTAAAAGCCAGTGTGTCATTATTTGTTACCTCGTAGCTAGCCATTTAGGTTAGGATACTATGACAAAATACTAGTCAATTACACCAGCGCCTTATTCCGATAAAAAGATCACAAAACTAACATCAGAGTAAACTCACTCCACGGACGTCTGATGTATATATAAAGGTGTATAGAAGTTTACACTACGAAATATAAAAGAAAAAAGAGTAAGTTATTACAAGAGCAAGTTTTAAGATAGTATATAAGTATTTATTTAGTTACTAACTCGGTGCACAAGGCCGATAGGCATGCATGCGCCCTATTTGACATGTATACGAAATTTGCAGAGCAGTCTCAATCAAATCAACCAGAATAGACCACCACTAGAAAAGACGGCACATATCGGTGTTTATGAGATTTGGTACCTAGCCTAAAGTTAGATGCAAATAGAGCCCACTACTAAGTCGTGGTACTATCGTCACGAACTAAGTTTCAAGGAGGGCCCCTACTAGATATCTAATTAATACTATAGTTGAAAGTTCTTCACATCAGACGGTACTGTGGAATGAACACAGATGTAACGCTATGCAAGGACTG
This sequence comes from Alopecurus myosuroides, assembly GCA_028641055.1. Taxonomy (NCBI): domain Eukaryota; kingdom Viridiplantae; phylum Streptophyta; class Magnoliopsida; order Poales; family Poaceae; genus Alopecurus; species Alopecurus myosuroides. Next base: position 72,048 of record JAPCYS010003160.1, read on the forward strand.
TTTCCCCTCTTCTACAAAATTTATTTCTCCTGTTAGATGCATGCACTAAAACAGTGGCGAGCTAATCTGCAGTTTTAGTGGATGCCCACGAAAATAAGATTAGAAACTTTCGGTAAAGCAAACGATTTCCAGCCATTGGTTTGCTCCACAACTATCTTAAGCATTGATCCCATGTCTCGGATCTGTGGATGATCCTCACACTATGAGGAATCATGTTAATAGCACTTGCAGCATATCATAATGGCATGTCATGTCACTGCTACCCTGTGGATAAAACATTCGCACTCTCCAATTGCAGGTCCAGTATAGATACCGTGGTAATTTCAGAAAGCTGATTATCCATATTAAAAACACAAAACACACCTTTCTCAGGATATGTCATGTACTTACGGGTGCAAGAAGTGCTCGAACAGCCAGGCGCGAAGAACCGACACGGCACGCTCGGGAAGACCCCTTTGTGGTCGCCAAATGTTGTGAGGCTGGCTGAACGCATTCGCGTTGGCTCCCCTTAGGAGGGCGGCGCCGCCTCCCATGAGCCCGAAGTTCGCCATGTCTTCCTTGCCGAGACCGTCTTTCCCTGCGGCGACCTTGCTGTTTGTGTTGCGCAGCTGGCTCTGTATGGTGCTCTTCAGGTACTTGAAGTGCTTTGACATCGTCCGAAGAGCGATGGAAGCAAACGGAGCGGCGTTGCTCAGCCCGGCAACCGTCTCAAATGAGGTGATCACGGATTGGAGCTGCTGGTAGTATTGCTTGTATCGCTTGCAAACCTACAAGGTTGTTGTATAGTTGTATTAGAACACAACAATAGGCGGGCTTGTGTTAGTTAATTGTCGCGGTGATAAACACCTGGAAATCTTGGTTAGAACTTGTTAGAGAGAATTATATGAACTAGCTCATAAACACCTAGTTTAGACTTTAGACAGTACCAGATCATGTTTCACTTCCTAATTGAGGACCTAGCTAGAATTATATGAACTACTTTCATGAGTTAAATTTTAGCCGGTGGTTTCTATTTTTACAAGAAAAACAAGAAGCTGCAACTATATGGGACAGAATCTTACAGCTTTACGTGGATGGGTATACACCCATTCTGAAAGAGGACAAACTCTAGGAATCTTATAAAGTTGCAACTTGAAATTTAATATGAAATTAAATTAAAGAATCATGTGGAAATTTAGATGTTCTAATTTCATGTCCATGAAGTGCTGCTACTATGTGCTCACTCTTTGATCATGGACTCGAGATCAAGTTGCTGCAAGTTTAGGAGAAAACCAAAGAAAAGAACTGTTTAACATCAACAGTGCAACAATAAGTGAGGTATATATAATAAGAAAAGAAACATATCCAGAAGAGCAGATATGATGATCCATCAACCACCATCAAATCGGAAGCACAAGAAATAAGCTGTGGAACCACAGTGAATAAGCGGCATCCGGCCATGATGTGACCATGAGTTGTTGGCTAGATTCTTCTCCACGAAGAAGAAATAATAATTACGATCGACATGAGAAACGGAAGCGAAAGATGCAAGCTCGGGTATAGGATATAGAAGAGGGCAAAATTATACTGTACATAGGTTATGAATGATGGACACTTACTTCTTCCATGAGGGCGATGAGCCTGGTCTTCCTCCACTGCTGCTCGGCGCCGGAGACCGTGACCGCCTCAGCGGCTGCCCGGTCACTGCTGTCCATCTCGTGGCCGACGTCGTCCATGGCGTCCATGTCGAGCAACCCGTCGTCGGAGCACCGGTCTAGCTGCGCGGGACGGCCGCCGACGTCGCAGATCTCTTCGAGTAGCTTCTGCGCGGGGCCCAGGAACCTTGACCTGCCGAGCACGGCCGCGTAGCCCGTGAAGGGCCCGTACGGTCCGGTGGCGCCCGCGCCGCCGCCGCCGCCGCCGAGGTGCCTCCGGGGCTGGGGCGGAGGATTCGAGGATGACGAGGAGAGCGAGAGGCCGAAGTTGTGGCTCGGGATCTGGGCCTGAGCTCCTCCTCCGGGAGCTGGCATCCCGTGGGGTAAAAGCTGGGCGTGCGTGTGCGCCAGCGTGGGGCTGTGCGGCGAGTAGGATGAGGAGGAGGACGCGTAGGAGTAGAAGGGCGGGGGCCAGGAGCCGGGAGTGGGCGAGGAGGATTCCGCCGGGTCCGGCGGGAACCGCAGCTTCTCGCGGCGGCTTTGCTGCGGCACGTGGTAGAGCTGCCCCGACGCGGCCTGGCCGAGCAGCAGCTGGTGCTGGTGCTGGTGCTGATGCTGATGGTCGGCGCCGGCCCCGTAGCCGCCAGCGGCCGATGACATGGCGGCGGCAGGCCGGACACGCAGGCGGTTACGTAAGCTCGCACCGCACGTAGCCTAGGTAGAGGCCCTGGAGAGAATAATCGCGCGCGGGGCGAGGGAAGGGAAAAGGACAGGAGAGGGATTGAGGAGATCGAGGAGCGGCTCCGCACTTTGCGAGCGCCTGGCCGGAGCAGGCCAGGGGCGAAGGCGCACTGGGTGGCAGCAGCGGCAGCTCGCTGGATCGGCCGACCTGATCTGATGTCTCGCTGCTTTGCGCTCGCTTTTGTGCGTTTTTGGTGGTGGTGTTGGGTTCGGGGTGCCTTTCTTTTCTTTCTGCAAAGGTAGGCTACCTCTGCGGAGGATGAGGTGAAGGGCCGGCCGGGGGAGGAGAGCGACGCGAAATGGTGAGCAGTGAAAGCGAAAGGCAGAAAGGGAGTTGGTGCTGGTCTGCTCCTGCTCGTGTGCGTGAGGAAGAGGAGGAGGCGAGGCGCCCCTGCCTGCGAGCGTGTGTGTGTGTGTGTGAGCAAGCTACGGAGGCTGCCAGCCAGGGGGTGGGTTTTGTACTTCGGCGCCGGCCAGGAGGGTGAGAGTTCGCCAGGTTTTATGGATGCCGACGACGGTAAAGGGAGACGACGCGGGGACTTTATATTTTTATTTTTGTATAGGAGTCTCTCTACATACGATTGGACTGAGATTTTTGCAGTTAGTAACACACAGGAGGGACCGGGCCTGGTTGTGGTTTATCTCTCCAAACCTCTCGGGTCGCTCCCCCTCGCGCCGCTCCAGAGGTCTCCCCAAACCCTAGAAAAAAAACACCTCTCGGGCCGCTCTCCTCCGGCCGCTGCCGTCGCCGGCGCCGGTGGCGGTGGCGGCGCCCTTCGATCGACGGAGGGATGGTGACGCTTCGGACATATCTTCTGCGAGCGGGGCGGAGGACCTGGATCGGGGTGCGGCGGCCTTGGAGGCGGGGTGGCGGCGGTGCTGACCTCCGGAGCGGCTGGCAGCCTCTGGCCGGTTGCGGCGGCGATGGGGATTGGCTGAGGAGGGCCTTCCGGCGGTGCGGCGTGGAGGAGCGGGTGGGGTGCCGGCTGTACTCCACATATCTGGATCTTTGCGTCCTTGAGTGGAAACGCACGGCGTTCCGGGCCCTCGATCCCCGATCTCTCCGATTTGGGCGACGGGGTCCGGCCATGGTACTTATGGTGGCTGGTTGTGGCCTTGCCATGCCGGCGTCGACCAGGTGTTGAGATGGTTTACCCCTTCCTCCCATTGTCGGTACTGCTGGGAGTGGCCTCGCGGCGTCGGGGCCTGCAAGGTGGTAAAATAATGGCGGTGGTCCTAGGATTCCTCCGGCGCCAAGACGAAGAACTTCCTCACGCTTGTCCTCTTTGATCTGGCCAGTGTTGGGTTCCGGGAGGCTCCGTCGGCGATCTCCCATGGGCATTAATGTCTGGAGACTGCTGGATCGGGTGGGATTCGATCGCAATGCAAGGAGCGGCGCGAAGCTCTGCTTCTGTTGCCATCATGGCAAATCCATGGTGAAGTCAGAGGCGGAGAATGACATAGAAGCTGAGATTGGAGGACTATCAAGGGTGATTGGAGCCTTTGTGTCGGATATATACCGATTAGGGGTATATCAGATGGTGGTCTAAAGTGCCGGATTACCAGGGTGGCCTAAGTGGTAATGGGCTACGGTCCATTGGACGGCCCAGTAAACTGATGCACGGAAGCTGGATTCTAGAAGAACCCGGATCACGGCCCACTCCGGCTTGGAGTAGAAGGCAGATTCCTTACACGTACCGTAGTCATCTAGGTTTCTTTCTCTGTATGCCCTAACCCGGCTATTATATAAAACCGGGCGGGAGATAAGATAGATAGACAAGAAGCTATAGGCTAATTCGACGAGAGGTGGATCCTTGTCGAATAGCTAAACCTAACCTCACATTGTACTCTGTATTGTCCACGCTTTAGTCCTGAATAGTGAGATTGCAGGAGTAGGAACGCCGCAGTACTGCGCCGTACCGAACCTGTGTAAAACCCTGTGTCATTGTTCATCATACGATCACGTCCCCCCCACCCCCACTTCTCTATCGGTAGTTCATGGCACCCCCGTCTATGAAATCTACTACGATGTCTCGACACTTTGCGTCAATGACGAATTGGCTTGGAATTCCAGGAATCATGGCAGCAGTAAGTACGGGGGCGATAACACAAGTGAAGTTCAATGTCCTACCTTTCAGGGTGAAAATTCAAGGTCTAGCCTTAATTAGTTATGCCTGATAGTGATCTTGTTGGAGTCATTGTTTTGAGAGCGAGGATTATCTTCAGGGTGAAAACCCAAGGTCTGTCCTTAATTGGTTGTGTCTGGCAATGTTCTTCTTGAAGACGTTGCTTTTGAAGAATTGGACATCAGGTGTTGTTATGATGGTGGTTGTGCGGCTGCTGCAAGGACTGTAACTCTGTAGCGGGACGTTTCCATTCTATTTCTTCTTCTTATTGTCTTTCGGCTGTGTGCATCCGCAATGGCTCTAGCTATTGCGTTGTTCCTGAGGCTGGGTGTAATTTTTATCTCCTCGATATCAATATACATTCTTTATCTAAAAAAGAGCATCACCACTCGGTGACCACCACGAGCCGTCCGGATTGACGCCGGAACGAGTGCTACAGGGGCGTAAGGCGTTTACGGGTGGCCCTCCACACTTGTCGTCCCCGAACACTTTTTATATAATATTTTTACTTCTAAAATATTTTGAAGTTCCATATAAGTAGCTACAAATAAAAGTTAAATTATTCATATAATAAAAAGAACTTGAAGTTCAACTATATTCCGGCCGATACTTTGCGCACTAACAAATGCTTCACTAGATCATTTTGAAGTTGATAGTGAACAACTTTATCTTGAATCTCCATATGCATGGCGATGGGATTAGTCCAATCCAAAGGATACTGTGATCAACAGCGGGAGAGGATCCTTAAACTCATACGTACGAGTATCATGCACTAGATTTGCATACTCATCCTCAAAGATAATGTTGTGCATGATCAGACGTGCATTCATGACCTCTCACATCTACTCGGTTGACCAGGCAAGAGCGGGGTACCGGACAATGGCAAAACTCTGCTGAAGCACGCTAAATGCATGCTCGACATTCTTTCTTGTGCTCTCTTGTACCGAGACAAACCAAGACTTCTTGCTGCTGAGAGGCACAGAGATAGTTTTCATAAATGTAGACCATTTTGGATAGATGCCCTCTGCTAGGTAGTATCATTTGGTGTATTCGTGGCCATTTATTACAAAGTTCACCGAAGGAGCACGACCTTCTATAAGTTTTGTAAATACGAGTGAGCGCTGCAACACATTGATGTCATTATGAGATCCTAGAATGTCAGGTCTTCCGTAATGCATTGTATCTTACCGCGCTATCCTAGGTATGACTTGGATCTAAGAAACAACCATCCTAATGCATTGTTTGTTAGAGGTTGTTTCTAAAACAAGTTGCATTAAATGATTTGGGGCTAATACTTGATTGTGATTGGGCTAGCAACTTTTTTTGCCTATGATCTCGTGCTAGAGCCGTATGTTATATAAGATACAACTACGCTCTCTTTCTTCATTAACTATGGTGCCACATAAGCAAGTTGCCTATGATACCGCGCTAAGATACTCCCATTACGGAAGGTCTCAAAGAAAGCTTGTCAATCCATAACTCCTGATCGGTCACGGCTTCCGGTATCACACTGCTAACTCCATGACGTATCTTTTGTACAATCATTGCCAACCAAATCAAAAGTTCTTCTAGCTCCAATGCATGCGATCGATGCTACCTGAAACATGTGATGTTTCTATTCGTACAATTTTTTTATAATCATCATATACCCAAGTATACTTTGCACTTAGATAATGTGTTCTGCTCCGTGCCACTAGGGGTGGGGTCTGATCCACTTGACATTGGCACGGGGTGGGGCAAATTGTCAAAGTGAAATGGGGAATGTGGCCAAATCACCAAACTCAAAGAGGCCCTAGATTTCTTTTTTCTCTTGAGGAAAACCCTTCCTAGAATGCCACCACTGACTGAATAACGCAGGGTGTGAAACTGGCCGAAACTGTTGATGGGCACCTGATGGAATTGCTGGTGGAAAATGTGGTCAGAGATATGACTAGATAATTGACAAGGAGCACTTAACCTTCTTTGCTCAAATTTTATCGTGTAAGTTCTGCTACAAATAGTGCTATAGTATATGAGACGTAGCTTTAAGAAGGGTACACCAGAAGTTGCAACAATCAGAATAAGAATATGACGGTGTAATTAACTTGGGTGTATTTTGGCAAGTCTAGTGGAAACATGATCAAATAAGTTTTCCCCCAAAAAGATGACCCAAGTCGGAACAAACAAGGCCATCTTCATATCACATGACCAGAATAAATCTGCGGGAGATGGTCTGTTATAAACTGTAATGGCGACAAAAACTTTCAGTGGCTTATATCGCACTACATCCCACTTCTGGAGCCTCATGCCGAATGACCCAGTACTGCATTTCAAACGTCATGCAAGCAAACAAAGTCTAGAGAAATGGCTTCACCACCACCATGATCCAATCCAATATATTTTCTTCTACTTACGACCGCACAATGTGTGGCAAGCACATACCTCTTCACGAAGTCGTGATTTTTTTGGGGTTGCCCGTGGCTCTCCAACCATGCAAACGGGCTTGTCTTCGTCCTAGCTAGCAATCAAATCGCATTTCGGCGCATATCAGATCTTCAGGAAAGCCAACACTCATTCAGGTGACGAGCTCCTGCTAACCTGGAGGATTGGATTCATACTATGAGATTTGCATATCAAAGATTTGGATTCTGCAGAAGAAACGCGCATCAGTTCCTGCTAAGCTGGAAGAGAGATCATGTGTTCCAGGCTGTAGCAGATATTATTGGGTGTACTTGCGTTGGATCTAGCCTAGCAAAACCAGAGGGTTTAGGTTCTCTCTACCTTGCAAAAGAAGTACGGGCGGTACAATCCTCCTCTTGTCACCACCAGCTCAGCGCCGATCGAATCGACTCAACTCCCAGGCCGAGATTAGATCGACAAATCATACGTACGCCTCGCCATTAAACCGCTGCCCTAGAACCAGAGCTCCGCCGGCACGTGCCCGTGGTACGTACGGCGACAGGGCAGGCCAAGCCCCGGTAATAATTGCGCGCGCCCGCTACTAGTAAACAAAACATCCCGGAGCGAGGCCCCAGTGGACGCGACGTAACATAGCAAAGCCATGGCCCGCGGCCCATCTCCGTCACGAGGCCTTTCGACGCCGACACGCGGGGCCGCCCAGCCCGTCCCGTCGTCCCCGGCTGTGGTACGCGCGCACAGTGGCAGGTGGGGAGGGGGGATAGTTACGTAGATTCCCCGGGATACGGGGGGCGCGCGACGCGCTACGGTCGTCACGTCGCCGGATTGTCAGTGAGGGGACGGGGTACGTGTCAAATCGTCATACGGCGCGGGCATCATGCACCCATTCATCTTGGCAATTTTAACAAGTTTAACCCTTTTGCCAAACTTTAACTCGAAATGAACCGTATTCAATTTTTTAGCCAGATCTAGCCCATTTTAGTACCGCTCAACATTTTGGCGGTATGATTAGTCATGATACCGCCACTGCCATCTTAACGGTAAACACGACTAAGCCCCCGCCCGGACGGTAACACGTACAAGGCTACCGCCGGATGCTCTGGCGGTACCATGTACAACTCTACCGCCAGAATGTTTGGAGGTAGGCAAATGGGCTAGATAAGACAATTTTTGTGAAAATAGTTCATTTGTGGATGAAGTTTGAAAGGAAGGCCAGATTCGTCAAAATTGCCTTCATCTTGACCTGTCCACCTCCCATACCAGGACGGTTACGTACGCGAGATATACGGTGCGGGGAAAAGGATGAGATACGCGCGCAGGCCTAGCTCTAGCTACGCCGGATCTAGACCAAAACAAATAATACCGGCTCATGTTGTGCGGACATGTGAAGTTCTAGGTTTTCGGCTCGACTCTGACGATGGTGAGTGCGCTGATGTGCATTTCAGTTTTAGGTTTTCGGCTCGTCTCCGACAATATATTAGGAGTTGTTCTGGGGAAAATATCTCAAAATGTGATAAAGATTACAAAAGAAGAGGAAAATTACATTTCTACCAATACCACTAATTCGATGCCACCCCGTCCCGTGTGGTTTTTTTTTCTGTCCAATGTTTGGATTATATTTTCCTTGATGCGGCGTTGTCGCGGTTGAGTATATAAGGGCATGTACAATGCAAGACGCCAACATAGGCGATAGACGAGCCGAAGAAAATAATTTCTCTATGGTTCCAAAGGGTAAGCGCCGCACGCTCCAACAGAAAGCGCTAATTGAGGCGCTTACGACGAATTAATATTTGCATAGGATAGTTCCTCGCTGTGGGGCTGAAGTGGTTTTTGCTGGGAAATAAACTTAAGCGACGATGCGGCGACGCTAGCATAATTCCCGACGTAGGGAGGGATTTAGGCCTAACAGCCGGGATTTCTATCCTAGCGTCTATCCTAAACGCCCCCATTGTACGTGCTCTAAGGGCATCTCCAGTCGTTGCGCCCCCCAGGGCCCAAAACGTCGCCGTTTTGGGGCCGCCGCGGCGCCAAACGGCGTTAATCTCGAACCTGGGTGGGCAGGCTTCCGAGTCGCTTCTCGAGCCCAAGTTTCGGCCCAAACAAACAAAATTCGAAAACTAGGGCGAATTTTATTGAATTTAGGCGAAGATCGTACATATTCGACGCGAATTTAAAAACTAGAACGGAAATTTAAACTAAACCTAATCTACTGAAGGCCGAGGCTGGCGGCGATGGCCTGGCTATAATCGACGTCGTCGTCGCCGTTGTCGTCGTCGTCGGGGCCGTCGCCGGGGCGCTTGCTCGGCCCCTGTCCGGCGTCGCCGCAGCCATCCCACCTGCTCGCCGCGAGGGCTTGCTGGATCTCGTCGTCCTCGTCGGTGTCGGGGTCGAGGACGATGTAGGCGGCCTCCTGCGTCGGCGGCGGGGGAGGGACGCGGCGGCGGGCCGTGGCGGCGGCGGCCTCCTTTTCGCGCGCCGCCTTGAGATTCTCGGCCTCCGCGAGCAGGCGGCGCTGGAGCTCCAGCTCCGCCGCGGTGCTATCCCGCAGGCTCCAAGTCGCGGCGGCGTCGGCGTCGAGCGGCTGGAGCGTGTTCACGGAGAGTTGCGGCGACCTTCTGGTCGGGCCACTCGTCCTCGTCGTCGCCGGCGTCCTCGGTCTTCGGGCGAACCACGCGTTCGAAGCGTGGCTCGCCGATGCGAAGGGCGCCGCCGCTACGCCTGCGGGCTGGCGCGCCGGAGTTCAGAAAGGGGGGAGGAGATAGAGAGGGAGTGGGCGCCGGAGGAGCTCGACGTGGCCGAAGACGAGGAGGCGCCCGTCCGACGCGCTTCCCACGCCTGGTTCTGCCGGGGTGGCATCTCCAGGCGCGGCTCGTCGCCGGCGTGGATGTGGTCCACAACCCACTCAATGATGCGGTTGGGGCCACTCCACCAGCGGCGGCGCCCATTGGCGTTGAAGCGGCTGTCGACAGCCCGTTGTCGTTCAGGGAGGCGAGCTCCCTGTCGCGGCGAGTGGCGAGCTGCTGCCACCAAAACTCGTCGAAGCCCGACTCCGGGAAGCGGTCGGCCTCCTCCATGCCGGCGCGCATCTCGCGGATTGCGCGCCGGAACTCGGCGTCCGTGTTGGGGAGCGGAGGCACAGGCACCCCGCCGCCGCTGAGCGCCCAGCGGCTCTGCCCAGCGCCGGAGCTCGGGAGGCGGCTGTCCGGCGGGCACGGGTAGCCCGCGCGGTACAGCGCCATCGCCTCGCTCCGGCGAAGGTGGCGGCGTGGGAAGCCGTTGGCCGCTGCGTCGTCCTTGTAGCTGGCCATTTTTTCGCTGCATGGAGAACGGGGGAGAGGGAGAGTGCCGATGGGGAAGAAGAGGAGATGAGAGCGCCGGTGGAAGAATGGCGAGCGCGGCGAGCAGCGGGGGGATTTTTATAGGCGGCCGGGCAGTTACTGCGCGCGCGTCCACTCGCTGCCGCCCGCCACGCCATTACGCCGGCAGCCTTTGAACGGGCGCATGCACTGGGCGGCCGCCACGCCATAAACGCCGGCAGCCTTTTGACCGCGCGCGAGCCGAGAAGACGATCACTGGCGGTTCTGTTCGCGCGCTTTTTCGTCGGGTCACTGACAGAGCTGGCCCGCCCGCGCGACCGCGCAGTTTCGGGTTTGGCCTGGGTACCGCGGCGCGAAATAGCGCCGAAACAGCGCTATTTGGGCTTCTGGGGGGGCCGAGTGGTGAGGAAACGGCGCTATTCGCCGCTTCAGGCGCGAAAAAGGCCGCCTGGGGGGCTCTGGGGGGGAACGACTGGAGATGCCCTAACGAATTATGTTTTTTGATATACAAGGAATAAAGGTCTATGTTTTTTATGTACAAGAAATAAAGATCACATATATCTATTAGGCCTTCTTGTTCGGTGAGTCCCATCATCCAATCCGCTCAAATTTCAATATAGCCCCGATCCTCAATCCACTAGAAACGGGTATAGTGCATTGGATATCCGAAAAAACACACTAGGGTTCGAAAAATTATGGGAAAATGGAGATAAAATCGGCCCAATACATTAGAACCAAATATGCTAGTAGAAATATATTGGGTTTTATAATTTGACCGGGATATTTCCGTAAATACTAACAATACACTTGTAACGACTGGGTAGATTTTTTTATGAGGTAGAATTGGGTAGATTCCTTCGGTTACAATGGCTTTGCCTTTGACGAGAATTCGGGTGGAGAGGCGATATGTTCACTTCCCCTTGGGTGACCCCTATGGGCTATGGTGACGCGGTTGGTGAGTGACCGGCGTTGGTATCTTACTCATTGTTTTTTTTTTTAGAAATGGAGTTCCGACCCTAAGGGCATCTCCAGCCGTTGCGCCCCCCCAGGGCCCAAAACGCCGCCGTTTTGGTGCCGCCGCGGCGCTAAACGGCGCTATTCTGGAACCTGGGGGGCGCGTTTCCCAGTCGCGTACCGAGCCCAAGAATCGGCCCAAACAAACGCAAATTTAAAAGAAGCGAAATTTTATTGATCAAAGCGAATTGCGTACATTTTCGAGCGAAATTCAAACTAAAACAGCGGAAATGTAAACTACGCGACAACTACCCCTACGCCTACGCATCGTCGTCTTCATCAGCGGCGTCGCCGTGGCGGCGCTGGTTGGAGGGGCCAGCTTCGCTCTGACGGCGTTGCTCCGCCCGCTCCGCTCGGGCTTGCAGACGCAGCCGGTGCAGCTGCGCCTGCTCGGAGGGCGGGCGGCTGCGGTGCTCGCCCTGCAGCACCACCTGCCGCCGGTCGACCTCGTAGAGGGCGATAATGCCCGCCTGCTCGGCCGAGGCAGCGCGCGCGGCCATCTGCCGGCGCACCTCTCGCGTCGCCTCCTCCCTCTGGTGTGACTCCAGAGAGGCCTGGATGGCGGCCGCCTCCGCCGCCTGCGCCGCCTGCTCGAGGACGCCGCGAACCTCGCGGTACGCGCCCTCGTTCTGCGCCGTCTCGAACGAGTGCAGCCCGGTGTGCTGCTCGGGCCATATCGGCTGCCGCCTCACCTCCCGCCTCCACTGACGGGCAGCCCGCCGTGCTTCTCGTGCCTCGTCCTGCTGCGGCTCCGGCGCCACCTGCTGCGGCTCCGGCGCTACCTGCTGCGGCTGAAGCGGCTCCGGCGCCACCTGCTGCGGTTGAAGTTGCTCCGGCGCCGCTGGCTGCAGCTCGTCGTCGTAGTCGCTGTCGGGCCACGCGTCCCAGAGACGATCCATTGCGGCGAGGGTGAGGACGGAGAAGGTGGAGAAAGAACGGCGAGGGAGGAGACGAGAATGTGCGTACGGGGAGTGGGCGGGCACCATTTTTATAGCTTGGCGGGCCAGTCGCCGCGCCGCGCGTGTCACCGCTGCCGCCCCGCCATTTAATCCGGCAGCCTTTGACAGGGGTGCATGCACTGGGCGGCCGCCACGCCATAACTCCGGCAGTCTTTGACGGCGCGGGCGCCGAGAAGGAGGTCACAGGTGGTGGCTTCTGTTCCCGCGGTTTCCCGTCGCGTCGCTGACAGGGCTGGCCCACGCGCGCGGCTGCGCAGTTTCGCCCCCCTAGGCCGAACCCAGCGGGCTGGGTTTGGCCTGGGTGCCGCGGCGCTATTTAGCGCCGAAACGGCGCTATTTTGGCCTCTGGGGGGCCGAGTGGTGAAGAAGCGGCGCTATTCGCCGCTTCCGCCGCGAAAAAAAACCCCTGGGGGCTCCGGGGGGACGGCTGGAGATGCCCTAACCACCTCTACACACAGCCGGATCTTGCTCATTGGTTTTTTCACTCTAGTTTATAATTTTCTTTGTTGGCTACTTTTTTTATGAAAGTTGTTCTTAGTTCTGTCATGTCCGCGTTTAACTTGATCTTCATTCTATAATGAATGCGTCACGTATTACCTTTGAAAAAAAAAGCCTAGCTACGCCTCGCTATCTACGCAGAGGTGACGTGGCAGCTGTTTCCATTTAACGTCCCATCCAGCCATCACCAGCGACAGCTAGGTGCCTCCGAGCGAGAGAGGAGAGAGAGAGAGGTAGGAATGGCGATGGAGTACAGGTACTGGACTGGGTGAAAGGAACTAGTCCTCCGTGGGCGAGCTTTTGTTGTCACTGTAGCCTTTCCTGTAGCTGCATGCAGGAAGGCATCCATGGAGATGGAGAGGCTACGTAGCTTAGCATGGTTCCCATGTCTATCCCGGCTATAGCTACTTGGAGTAAAACATGGCGATCGATGAGAGCTAGCACAGTGGCGCAACAGTGCCGTGGCACGTGGACGTGGGCCGGAAGCCCCCTTGAGGCAGTGGCTACACTATGCAGGCTTGCTGCGACCGGGCCACTGTTTGGAGCTTTGGCGCATGGCGTCACCCTCGTGGATCAAGGGTGCGTCGTCGTACCGGCGTAGCCAAGCTCGGCTAGCTGTGGTAGCTCGTGGTCGATCGATGGACGCGCGCAGGGCCATCATAAGTCCCCGTTTTCGTGGTACGTTCACGCCTGGTCAGGGCTGAGCTAGCCATTATGGCGACGTACGTACGGTACCTCTTCTCTCCTGCCGTGGCCCGTGGCCCGTGGCCGTGGAGTTATATTCTCGCCGCGCCGCCCCCGCCCCCGCCCCCGCCCAGCAATTCAACGAGGCACGGACGAGCCAGCCGGTCTAGGTCCGTGGATCGTGATCAACTCATGCACACAGACACAGCACACTGTGCGTGCGTTACGCGCGCGAATTGAATCGACTCGGTTCGGTTTAGTGTCGTTACCGTCGCTTCCAAACTGAACCAAATCCTTGGCCCTGTGACTGATCTGTCAGGCTGGACGAGACCGACCTCTCACGGTCTCATGCATTCACGGCGCAAATCTCCGGTCCGACCGTATACACAGATGCAGACTGTGCACGCGAAAATAAACTTCCCCGATCGATCGAGCGTCTCATCAATTCCGCGCGGCAGTGGCCGCCTCGAGCGGCGACCGGTCGTGGTCGTCCGCGCACGCACGGGCACGACGACGACAAACGACACGAGGCCGCGCTTGGGAACATGACTCTAGCACTGCTGCCCGCTGCATGGGTGTCGATCGATCACAGGGCGCGATCGATGGTGGTGTGGCTGTGCTGTGCTAGCCCGTACCACCATGCGGCTGTTCGCGTGCATGCATGCTTGCTTTCCTTCTTCTCTCTCACCCCCCACCACGGCGACCGTCGGGCCATGGCGCCTTTTGTCTTGCGCGGCAGAGGACAGATGTTTTAGCGAGTGGACACTGCCACGGCCACACGTTTGCGAGCAGAAGGCGCCCGAGTTTCCCGTCGAACCCATGACGCGACCTCCCAGGGGTACTGCCGTGCCCGTGTCCGTGTCCTTGGCTCATTGCGTGTGTATTTGCATGCATGCCGGACCGGGTCTGTGCCCAGGGCCGGGCCGGTAAAATCCGGGGCCCTGTGCGGAACTCTAAAACGAGGACCTATCTCACACAAAAAATAAAAAAAAATCTAATATATATGACATAATATTCTACATCACAATTGAATACTGAGAATCATACATATGGAACTCCAAGTTGCATAATATTTATTTGAATATCGTCATTTTTGTGTGTTTTTAAATGACATCTTCAGTGATATCCTCATAATTAAATCATGTTACTTTTATTTTCTGTTGCGCTTGTGTGAAGCAGACTCATGTTTCCCCTAATGTGTCAAATCAGTATTATTGAAACATAAGATACAAAAGATGAATAAAATAAAATTGAAGTGATACGCCATTATATATTAGTTGGAGATTATGCGTCAATGTTTGACAATTAGATGAACTCTCTAACTCACCTCGTGTCCTCTCCGGTTGAACTATTGTAGTGTGATCTTTGACCGAGGAGGTAAAAACCAAGAACCCATCTATAATGATCGCTGCCAAAAGATAATTAGGATTAGGAATTAGGAGTCAGCCCTAGTATAATTAGAAAGAAACGATGACTTGCTAGTAGTAGGCTATACCAATTTCCGTTTTTTGCGATCAGATTAGCCGATCAACAAAAGAGAAGGGTGACCGTCGCGGGCGCTTAGATGCGAATATGCGATCAATTTTGCCTGGGTTTGCTCGTAATAATCCGTCGCCCTGGTAGCAAACTCTGGATAGGAAGACGGAACATGGACCGGGCAGGCGGCAGGGGCTGGACTATTTCCATTGGCAGGCGCCTTCCGTTCTCCGTTGGATGCGATCGGTGGGTAGCAGAGAGGTCCCAGGCAGGATGCTATCCACGATCGTGTTGGAGACTATTTCCGATTGTGTGCAGATTGATTTTTTTCCCTTTGTGACTCGTGAGGGAGAGGCCCACGCTCCACTCACGCGCACGGTCTACTGTGTGACATTTTTTTTCTTACGTTCGAACAACGCTAGAATCCGACGATACTTATACTCTGCATATAGAAATTTGGGCCCCAAAATTTTATGGGCCCTGTGCGGGCCGCACAGTCAGCACCACTGTGGGCCCGGCCCTGTCTGTGCCCAACAAGACCCCACGTTCATCCCCCGCGGTTGTACGGGCGTTCGCGTGCAGGAGGAAGACGGAGGTGGGTTTCACGAGCTCACAGGACCCACACGTACGCTCCACGTTGATGAGCGTGAGCAGTAGTCGTACGTGCTTGAGGTGGGTTTCTCCAGAGTCACATGTGCGCACACCACTACAGCATCCACCGTACTCCCCGTTTGGTCCCAAAATTAGCGAATCCTTAAAAGATGCTAGTACTCCTGTTTTACAAAGTTTTTTTTTGGGTGTAGTTGTACAATATATGTTCTGGGGCAGTAGGGCTTTGGGGAGGGAATTATTAGGAGTGACAAGTGATAACTGAGACCGAACAGTTAAAGTTCCGAGGCCCCAATCATCTTAAAAACCACTAACTAGTCTGGGCGGAGTACTGGCGTCCCTCCTGACGCCGTCAGGTCCCTCTCTTTCTTTTGCCTGGTGTAAGAAACTGCTGTGCGAAGACAGATGTTCCGTAATCATGCGTGCCGTGCCGTCTAATCGGAGCTAGTAATCCTCACGCATGGTTGTCCGGCCGGAACTGCAGTAGTACAGTCGTAATCAAAGCGTAAAGAAGCGTAACGTACTGTAAGTCTGTAACTGTATCTGACATGCAGCTAGCTTGCGCCGTCGGTGACGTGAAACACAAGCTTGTGATGTCTTGGTAATTTTTCGCAGAGCTCTCTCTGCTCATCGTCTCCGACGTCACCTTCTCGTTACAGCTAGTAGTAGTAGCCAGCTACCGCCGTGATTTGACGCCCTTTTCTTTAGTTCCTTCTCCGTCTCCCACGCCTGCACGGGCGACTCCATAACCATAAGATCCGTCCGGGAGATATTGTTCTACTACTGCGTGAGTATGTGCAGTGTTGGGCATGATGAAGCAGTTTGCAACTTTATATAGCTCAGCCCACAACAGTAGCCTACACTCACGTACTACTCCTGCTACTCGTACGTGACTTCTCATACGTACCGTGCTCCCCGGCGGCTATCAATTAACTTCGCAGGGGTGCACCAGGCTGCCTTCACGCCATGTTCGTCTCCTGCGATAGCTAGCGCTTAGCAGTATTTTGTAATTAAAAAAAAATAGATAACGGGAGATATACTCTTTCTGCGCTAAAATGTAATTTATATTGGGTTTAACCAAAGTCAAACTTTGTAAAATTCTACTACCAAGCATGTAAAACAGAAAACGGAAGAGTGCACGAACAACAATTCTTGTATAAATGATATCGTTGTATTTGTCTCTAAATTACTTTTGTTTTGTGTTTATATATTCTAGTTTTGCATACATACATAATATAAGATAAAACAAATTGTGCATTCCCAGCAAGGAAAATGTCGAGTTCCTTACGTTTCGTGGTGGGAGGAGTATCAACTTCAAAATATGAAATACATATAACGTGAAAATGTATTTCGAAATGATTCTAAGAACATTGATTAGATGTTATGATGCTAACGTTTTTCATATTTGTTCAACCTTTACAAAGTTTGAATTTCACTGGCATGGAGATTGCTTCCATTCAACTCCATAGATATATTAGGTATCTCTAGTACTTTTTTTTTTTTTTTTGTACAAGTCTCTAGTACTTAATTCTTACACAATTCATTACTTGGACTCCACTTGTTGTCCTATAGAAAACTTAATCACCCACAATGCTTATGTACAATCTGAGCCTTAAGGTGGAGGCCACCTAGCACATTTTTTTTAATCAAATTATGACTCTTCTCTTCGAGATGGATCGTGCAAGGACAACTTTAAGTGTTCGCCGGTCAATCCGAGAAAAATACGGCGCCTCTCCCCGACCATTAATTCTCATAAAACTCATTTTTTCCCGTCTAACCCTGGAAACTTTACACAAAGAACCACTTGAGCAGATGAAAATCCAGAAAAGACCACCTTTGAAACAAATTGACAAAACTACCGCGACGGCAGGCCAGCCAAGCGACACCGTGTCTCCTGCCGCCAACACTGCAGGCGGCATGTTAGCCAAAACGGGACCCAGCCTCTCTACCAAATGCAAAACGGAGCTCTCTGGGCCTTGCCGCTGATACGTCTATTTTGCATAACTATTTAGCATAACTATTTATATCATAAGTTGTTCTTATTCATCGATATATTTTATATTAGAATGCTTTTCTTATGTTATTTTTCCATATTTTGCCTGTTTTGTAGTTTCAGGGATTTATTTATCAAAGTTATAAAACAACATGAAAAGGCACATGTCAAGTGGTCCCACTTCTGGAGATCCGAAAATCATGAAAAAGTATAGAAAATACCGTTTACAAGAAATCACCAAAGGAGACCAAAATTCTCCCGGAGGGAACCCATCGGTCGAGGAGGCGACTAGTAGGCGCGGTTTCACCCCCAGGCGCGCCCCATTGTAACAATTAAGGTTGTAACTTGTGATGTTCATTGGGATCTATTTACTAACGTTGATTACTTTGTTGTAGTTGATGCTATTGGGTTTTATTGGTGAATTCTTGTTATGATCATATTGTTGTTGATACATATATCACCTCTCATCATGATCCATTTGATTTCTTGTGAGTAGTTCGTTCAGTTTTTTAGGACATGGGAGAAGTCTTGTTATAAGTAGTTATTTTTATTGAGAAATATTTAATGGTTTGATGTTTAAATTATGGTGTTATTCTTTTATGGTGTTGTGTGAACGTCGACTACATGGTACTTCACCTTTCATGGGGCTAGAGGAATGCACTTGTCGGAGAGTGGTCTGTCACGTGACAAGAGCTCTCTGGAGGTTCGAACACAGGGGGCTAACCACACTTCGTACACCTCTCGCAACTCCAGAACCATAAGATCTGTCCGGGAGATATTGTTCTACTACTGCGTGAGTATGTGCAGTGTTGGGCATGATGAAGCAGTTTACAACTTTATATAGCTCAGCCCACAACAGTACCATAGGCTCACGTACTCGTACTACTCGTACGTGACTTCTCATACGTACCGTGCTCCTCGGCGGCTATTAATTAACTTCGCAGGGTGCACCAGGCTGCCTTCACACCATGTTCATCTCATGCGATAGCTAGTGTTAGAAGTATTTTGTATAAATGATATCATTGTATTTGCCTCTGCATTACTTTTGTTTTGTGTTTATATATTCTAATTTTGCATACATAATATAAGATATAACAAATTACGTATTCTCAACAAGGAAAATGTCAAGTTCCTTACATTTCGTGGCGGAAGGAGTATCAACTTCAAAATATGAAATACATATAACATGAAAATGTATTTCGAAATGATTCTAAGAATATTGATTAGATGTTATGATGTTAACGTTTTTCATATTTTCTCAACCTTTACAAAGTTTGAATTTTACTTGCATGGAGATTGCTTCCATTCAACTCCAGAGATATATTAGGTATCTCCGGTACTAAAAGCTAGATCGTTTTTTAGCTATTGTTGAGTGTGAGCAAAAATATCCATTGGTGTCGGTGAGCTCTCTTACTAGGACAAATTCAGATCATGTTCATTTGCTTATTGATTTGGCTTACTAGCTCAAGTGGGGAATACGTCGGCATTCTCTTTTGAGTTGGCATGGCTTTCGAGATAGGGTTTTTTTATACGGTTAAAGCTGAATGGAATGCTGTGACCATCGGGTCAAATCCCATTGAGACTTGGCAAAATAAGATTAGACATCTGCGGAGTTTTCTTAGAGGTTGGGCCAAGCATATTGGTGGGGAATACAAAGTGCAACGAGATTGTCTGTTGTCACTTATTAATGAGCTTGAATTAAAAGCTGAAACTACTCCACTGAGCGAGGAGGAGAGAGCTGCTAAGAGGCAGACCGATGATTTTTTAACTAGACTCTGTAAGGAAGAAGAGTCTAAATGGGCCCAACGGGCTAAAGTGAGGCATGTGCAGCAAGGATGTAATAATACTAGGTATTTTCACCTCATTGCTAATGGTAAACATAGAAAGAAGATTTTTTTTTCAATTAGAACAAGATGAAGGTACTACTGTGGGGCAAGAGAATTTGAAATGTTTCATTTCGCAGTATTATAAAAAATTGTTTGGGGCATCGGCTGCTACTTATTTTTCTCTTGTAGAATCCTTCATTGAGGATTTGCCTCAAGTTTTTCCGGTTGAGAATCAACTCCCAACCTCTCTGTTTTCAGAAGAGGAGGTGTTTTCAGCCATCTCTCAAATGGAGTATAATAGGGCCCCTGGTCCTGACGGGTTCCCTGCTGAATTTTATCAGCACTTTTGGGAGGTCATCAAGGTTGACTTGATGGGTTTGTTTGCACAGTTGCATGAAGGAAATTTACCTATGTTCAAACTCAACTTTGGGGTTATTACTCAATTACACAAGAAGGAAGATGCGTGTAGGATTGAGCAGTATAGACCCATTTTCCTACTTAATGACAGTTTCAAGATTTTCACTAAAGTTGGTACGAATAGGGTTACCTCTATCGCTCAGAAAGTTATTAAACCATATCAGTCTGCTTTTTTTCGTGGAAGAAATATTCTCGAGGGGGTTGTGGTGTTACATGAAACCATCCATGAGCTTCATAGGAAGAAAATGGATGGGGTTCTTTTCAAATTTGATTTTAAAAAGGCATATGACAAGGTTAATTGGGCGTTTCTCCAACAAACTTTGCGTTTGAAAGGGTTTATTTCACACGGGTGTGATTGGGTTGCGCGTTTTGTTCAAGGAGGTAGTGCTGGGATTAGAGTGAATGATGACATTGGTCATTTTTTCAAACTCTAAAAGGTTTGCGACAGGGAGATTCGTTGTCTCTCATTTTGTTTAACCTGGTGGCGGACATGTTGGCAGTTCTTATAGCTCGGGCAAAGGAGAATAATCAGGTTGGTGGCTTGGTGCCACATCTAGTGGAATGGGAAATATCGATTCTTCAATATGCTGATGACACTGTTCTTTTCTTAGAACATGATCTGGACAAGGTGGTTAACATGAAATTGATTTTTTTTATGTTTGAACAATTGTCCGGGTTGAAAATTAATTTCAACAAAAGTGAGATCTTTTGTTTTAGTAATGCTCGTGAGCATATGGATGAATACCGATGCATCTAGGTGAACTTCCATTCAGATACCTTGGTATTCCGATTCATTATAGGAGGCTTCTTAACAAGGAATGGAAATGTGTTGAGGATCGCTTTGAACAGAAATTAAGATCATTTGGTAAATTGTTATCTTATGGGGATAGGCTGGTGAACGGAAAACGATGTCGCCTAGAGGGGGGTGAATAGGCGATTAAAACATTTCCGGTTAAGGCTTGCTAAATGCGAAAATAAACTAGATGTTTAAATTAACAAGCACACAACCTAAATATTCTAGGGTCAACTAGGTGCACCAACAACTTATGCTAAGCAAGACAAGTAACAAGGTGAAAGCAAGATATATAACTTCAAGCACGAAGGCTATCACAATGTAAATTGCATAAGTAAAAAGCTAGGGTATAGAAATAAACGAGGCACACGGAGACGATGATGTATTCCCGAGTTCGCTCCACAAGGAGAGTACGTCTTGTTGGAGGGTTGTGAGCTCGCCACAAGAGGATTACTCAAGGCCACAAAGGCCTCAGCCTATTCTTCGATGAACCTCGCCACAAAGGCCTAGTTCACCTTACACTATTGGCAACCTTCAATCTCGAGGCACACATTCACAACTTAATTGGAGGCTCTCGATGTCACCACAATCTTGGGGCACGCATACACAACTCAATTGGAACCTCCCAAGAACACCACAAGTCGTCTAGGGTCCAAGACCCAAGAGTAACAAGCTCACAAACTTTCACTTCCATGAATCCTCATGGAGAGAACAACCCGATGCAACCGATGCAAATGGCAAGAGCACAAGTGTTCAAATCCTTCACTCTCAAATTCCAACAGAGCAACAAATGCTAATGGGGGAATAAGAGAGGAAGAACAATGGAGGAGAAACACAAAGAACTCCAAGATCTAGATTCACTAAGTTCTCCTCACAAAGAGGAGAGATGGATTGCTGGAAATGTGGATCTAGATCTCCTCTATATTCTCCCTCAAAGATATGCAAGAATCATAGGAGGGATTGGGAGAGGGAAATATTTTCCAAAGTCAACAATGGTGGATAGAGATAGGAAAAACGGGCTGGGAAAGACTTGGGAACTTTGGGGAAGAAAGCCCCTTAAATAGGTGCTAAAAAACTAGCCGTTTCCACTTTTTTCGTCGATTTCGGACTGGATCCAGAATGAATCCGGGTCCCGGAATGGCCCGAAATGAATCTGAATTCTAACAGATGTTTTCACGTTCATTCCGGAATGGATTTAGAATGAATTCGGGTCCTGGAATGAAATCCGTAATGAATCCAGATTGTCCCGGAAGGGATCGAACACCGATACGAGAAAAGCCATAACTTTTACATACGAAGTCCGTTTTCTATGTTCTTGGGCTCGTTGAAATCGCAACGATGAGCAATATAAGAATATGCAGATAAAAATCTTTTTACAACAATGGAAGATAAAACCAAATGGAGAAAGTTTTTGACCTCTCAAAAAGGAACAACCGGTAAAACCTACAACACGAAAACGCACATAACTTTTGCGAATGAACTCCGACTGAGGTGAATCCAACTGGGTTGGAAAGATAACAACAAGAACTATCCAAACAAAAAAGTAATAGATAATTTACCACACATGGAAGGTGTGGGAACATTCTCAAAGAAGAACCAGATATTTTCACCACTGAAAACTCAACAATTTTTCCTTACCATAACCGTTTTCGATAAACCTTGCCTTGCCATGAAGATCACGACAAGCACAAAAACCCCAAGGAGAAAAAATAAAAATAACAACCAAGAAATATGATATGCAAGTATGAAAAGGTTTTAGCTATCCACAACAATTCGATCAAGTTACTCACTTGAGAGCCCCTCTTGATAGTACGACTATCTATCCTATAACCCGGTCTCCCAAAGACATGAGACCGGTAAAATAGAAAACCTATGAAGACTTGCAAGTAGGTCCCCCATACACCATAATGGGATAGAACCTTTTTGGCAAATCTTAAAAAATCCCGAATCTCCAAAAAGGTGGCAAACATCAAGCATAGGATTTCTTCGATATGCTTCACTTGAGCTTCCGCGTCAAGCTTGATGACGAACACCGCTTGACGGCAAAGACCATGGGCTATATGAAATCTTTATTTTTATGCATGCCCGTGGAAAGATACCTAACCACACATAGATATGCCACACACACATATCATGGGTTAGCTCACAAAGCTATAGGGACCAATTCTTACCATTCCACGAGATACACAATCCCACTTGGTACATCTTGTAGCTTTATGTGTTGATCACTTGCTTGATCAACCTTGTATCTTTCTTCTCCCTTCAAATGATGATGTCTTGAAGACAATCATGAAGTACCATCTAATCATTGTCTTAAAGACACACTAGCAATATGCACAACCCAATACATGACCATTCTTCGTATAAATCCTTGAATATAACAATGGTCATCATGAAAGCTTCTAGAGTTCAACAAATGAACTCCAATCTTTCCTATGGACAAGATATACAAGGATAACTCAATGCAAAAATTAGTCCATAACGATTGCCATTAATTACCAAAACCACATATGGGGCACCATGCGCTTTCAATCTCCCCCATTTTGGTAATTGATGACAATCCCTTTTTACGAGGGTTTATATGATGAATTAAGAAACCACGAAAAACAAAAAGTAAGGATGAAATAGCATGGAAGGCAAATGCTTAAGAACAAAACTAAAGCATAAAACCAAATTCCCTTAAACCCTCTAAACTTCTCCCCCATTGGTATCCATTGTCGAAATGGAAAAAAAGATGAGAAGGACAATATAATAAGAGCTCCCCCATAGTGTACGCATTCCTCATGATATGAGTGAAATCAAGTGCATATATCCAACTATGAATAGATGGAGGGAGATCAAACTATATTGAGGATCCAAAGATTTTCAAAGAATATCAAATTGAAGATTACTTTTACAAAGAAGCAACCAACCTAAGGATCGATTTTTTTTTTGACCAAAAACAATATTATGATAAGATCAACCAAGTGTTCTAGAAAATCAAGAGGGAGCTCCCCAAGGTACATGCACAAGGTAGGATTTGTATTGCTATATTGGGTGCACAACATGGAATCATCACTCCCTTCTAGATCATTTTGAACACAAACAAGTGTAATAGAATTGATGGTAAACAAAGCAAAGAAACTTGCAACAAACAAATTTTGAGCAAATAAAAACAAGAAGTTACAAAGAAAGAATTACTCAACCGAAGAGGTGAGTGTGACAAGGAGAAACATTTTTAGGAGACTAATAGCATGATAAAATCATCATCATAGTCTTTCAAAATAAGAGGCACATAGTGCATAACATGTCTTTCCCATACACACAAACCAAAGAGGATAAAACACATAGGTCCACAATGTTATTAAGATGCAAAATGAATACCAAGTGAAAAGGAAAGCTTGTGCCTTTTAGGAACCATAAAAGAATATAAAGCAATAAAAGGTGGTTAATAAATAATTAGAATATCAACTAAAGATGTAAATATTCTCGTGTATAAGTTTCTAAGTGGACACCAATCAGAAAGACATATATCCACAAAGAAACATGCACACACAAAATAGGTACGAAGGAGAAGAACATGATATCCAAGAGAGGTTCATAAATATATCAATAAGATCTTTGCTTGAAAGCAAAGCACTAAGCTTAATTTAATATTAAAAGGATATATATGAACAACCAACAAACTCATAAAAGCATCACAAATATCGCAAGGGAAAAGTGATAGTTGGAATGCTTCAAGAAAGGTAACTCGTATCACAAAGGCAAATGGTTTTGAGAATTTTCAAGAACCACAAGAATTGCAAAAAAAAGGGATTCATGCCAAGATACAACCTACACAAGGTTGAATGAAATAAATGAAATCATGAGGTAGATACTTGTTACCGGGATAACATTGGTGATGAAGAAGATAGGAGTTTATGATCATCCATACTTGGCTCCAATAAGCAAATGGTGAAAGCACCCACCTTGAAATTGAGTCAAGCTTCCAATGCCTCTCGAGTATACTAAAATAAATTCAAGTATAACATGGTACACAAACTCATTGGGTCCAAAGTAGTTAGAACAACTACAATACATAGGATAATATCCACATAAATATGTGCATTAATACGGAATTGAATTTCATTCACATCTTCGCCATTTAGGATTTGATGGAGTTTATCGTATATATTGGATCAACGAAAGTAAAGCATGCCAAAAGATATACATATAGTAAATATACATGCACAAACCAAACAAGATACAAATTAGACGAAACACCAATTAAATCAAGAAGGCACTCACATGAGTGAAAAGCAAGACAATTATCCAAATTATATCAAAAACCAAATCAACACATGATTTTAGGAAACCAATTTGAGAAGATACCAAAAGAAAATAAAACAAAGGATAAACCAAAAAAAATCTTTAGCAAGAAACAAGACAATTTTCGAGCAAAGGCCAAAGTAAATATGATCAATAAACTTACCACAAATTATTATCACTTGTAAGAGACAAGAGATGCATGGACATATTTCTCGGTGGTAGATGATTTATTCACAATCATATTCACAAGACATAAGCATGTGGTAAAAGATAGGAATGAAAAAAACATACTTAAAAAGAGATTCTTGAAGGCTTCAAATAAGAACAAGAAATGCAAATCACCAAGAAACTCTCACGAACAAGATACCAAAAGAAGAGAGACAAAATATATTTTAAGCAAATATGGAACTTGTTTGAGCAACATGCCACATAGGAAAAAGATAACTAATAATATCAATTCTAGGTGGCAATACCTCATATGTTCACATTTTATAGGCTTGTAATATGCACATAGCTTATTACTCCCCCATATGTGATAAACCATTTTTCAACAAGAGGCAAGGAAAATATAACTAGGGGAACTTAAGGGACATTTAGAATTTGAGTTTCTCATGAGAAAGACATACCATATAGAGACAAGATAATATTGATGTATCAACACTAAGTGGTATTCCTCATGTTCACACATTTGAGGATAGTAAAGTGCCAAGAGCATATTACTCCCCCAAAATGGGATAGTCCATTAATCTCCCAAAGAGCCAACTAAAAACAAGTAAATGTTTGCAAGGAAAGGCTCAATACAAAACACACGAGTACATGGAGTGAAAACCAACAAACACATACTAGATTACTCAAGATAGGTAAGTAGTAAGCACACCATATACAAACACATCCTAGAAACAAAACCAACACATGCAAGGGGGCAAGTAACTTTCAATGAATATATGAATTAGATACAAGTTACCGCAAGGAGGAACATTGGATAAGAGATATATATAATCCAAGTGACTTGGCTTGAGGAAATATAATTGATGAAGATCCCTTAACTCTTCATGATATAGCCAAGTCTCAAATGCCCTCCACAACACCTATTGATCAAGTTTGAGCTTGTTGGTCCCCAACCAAGTTGGGTCCTAAAAGGTTAGTCACAATAGGTTTGGCAACCCAAATGGTTCTTTTCTTTACACCACTTGGAGTACCAACATACTTGGCAAACACATTTCCCACATTATCCTTCTGAATGGAATAAACATCATCAACAAGGATAGGGTTGCATAATGTACCATTAGTGCATGAAGAAGAAAAGTGTCCCTTCTCACGACAAAGGTAGCAACATCGAATATTTTCTTTCTTCTTGATAGGATCCTTAACTTGAGGAGCATTGTCTTGAGTCTTCTTAGGAGGTGGACTTTGTTTAACTCTTGGTTGAGCATGAGATTGAACAAGAGGCCGCTTCCCTAGTTGCTTCTCACTAAGAGGCTTCTTCTTCAAAGGGCAAGATCTAACATGGTGCCCTTCAATATTGCACTTGAAGCAACTAATCTTGGACGAATCTTTTACTTGTTCTTAACCCTTCTTCTTGTCAACATTGGACTTGTTCTTGATATTGGAGTTGAATTCAAGTCCACTCTTTTCATTGGGAAGTCTTCTGTAACATCCCAAATTTTGCTAACAAAGGGCTTCTGTGTTGTGCTCATGTCATTCATGCATGAAACAAAGTTGAACCAATTTAAATTTTGAATTTAAATGGGAATTGAGGAAAAAAAGATGTACCTTCTGTTTTTGATGAAGATTGTAAAGAAGCTTTTGAAATTTTAAAGAAAGCTTTAATAACTGATCCTATTGTTCAACCCCCTGATTGGAATTTACCGTTTGAAATTATTTGTGATGCTAGTGATTATGCTGTAGGTGTTGTTCTTGGACAGCGGATAGATAAGAAGTTAAATGTTATTCATCATGCTAGTAAAAATCTTGATGCTGCTCAAAAGAATTATGCTACCACCGAGAAAGAGTTCCTAGATGTAGTTTTTGCTTGTGATAAATTTAGGTAGTATATTGTTGATTCTAAAGTTACTATTCATACTGATCATGCTGCTATTAAGTACCTTATGGAAAAGAAAGATGCTAAGCCTAGGCTTATTAGATGGGTCCTTCTCTTACAAGAGTTTGATTTACATATTGTGGATAGGAAGGGTGCTGAAAATCCTGTTGCTGATAATTTGTCTAGATTAGAAAATATCTCTGATGATCCTATTCCTGTTAATGATAGTTTTCCTAATGAACAGTTAGCTGCAATAAAAGTGAGCTTTCAAGAGAGTCCATGGTATGCTGATTATGCTAACTTTATTGTTTCCAAGTAGTTGCCTCCTACCTTTACAACTCAGCAAGGAAGAAAATTCTTTTATGAATTGAGGCATTATTTTTGGGATGACCCACACTTATATAAAGAAGGTGTTGATGGTATTATGCGAAGATGTGTTCCTGAAAATGAACAACGAGAGATATTGAGAAAATGGCGTAGTAGTGCTTATGGAGGACATCACGCTGATAGAACTGCACATTAGGTTCTACAATCAGGTTTTTATTGGCCCACTCTCTTTAAAGATGCTAGAAAGTTTGTTTTATCTTGTGATCAATGTCAAAGGGTTGGAAATATTTCTAGACATAATGAAATGCCTATGAATTATTCTCTTGTTATTGAACCGTTTGATTGTTGGGGTTTTGAATTTATGGGTCCTTTCCCTCCTTCAAAAGGCTACAATCATATTATTGTTGCTGTTGATTATGTTACTAAATGGGTAGAAGCTATACCTACTAAAAGTGCTGATGGTGAAACCTCAATAAAAATGCTGAAAGACATTATTTTCCCTAGGTTTGGTGTGCCTAGATATCTTATGACTGATGGGGGTTCTCATTTTATTCATGGTGGTTTTAGAAAAATCTTGCTAAATATGATGTTAATCATAGAATTGCCTCACCCTATCATCCTCAAACTAGTGGGCAATTAGAATTATCAAATAGAGAAATCAAATCTATCTTGCAAAAGACTGTTAAAAAATCTAGAAAAAATGGGCTAAGAAATTAAATGATGCTCTGTGGGCTTATAGAACTGCCTATAAAAATCCCATGGGCATGTCTCCTTATAAGATGGTTTATGGAAAAGCTTGTCACTTGCCCCTAGAATTAGAACACAAAGCTTATTGGGCAGTGAGAGGCCTAAATAGAGATTTTAAACTTGCTGGCGAAAAAAAGGTTGCTTGACTTAAGTTCTTTAGATGAATGGAGGAGTGAAGCATATGAAAATGCTAAGTTTTTCAAAGATAAAGTTAAAAGGTGGCACGATAAGAGAATTATCAAAAGAGAATTTCATGTTGGTGAGAAAGTGCTATTGTATAGGTCTCGTTGATACGTCTCCAACGTATCTATAATTTCTGATGCTCCATGATCATATTTTGCCAATTGCTACTTGTTTTCTCCCTTATTTATAGCATTTGTATACGTTTTCCGGGGCTAACCTATTAACAAGATGCCAAGTGCCAGTTCCCTGTTTTCTGCTGTTTTTTGTTTCAGAAAAGTTGTTCTGCAAACATTCTCGGAATTGGACCCCACAAAGCCCAAAGTTCCTATTTTCCCCGGAAGCATCCAGAACACCGAAGAGGAGACAAAGACGGGCAACAGGAGGGCCACACCATAGGGTGGTGCGGCCCCTCCTTGGCCACGCCACCTATGGGTGTGGGCTCCTAGCCTCCACCGCCTTTGCCATTTCGCCTATTTAAGCCCCCCGGATGGAAAACCCTAAACACTTGATAAAAAATCCCCAAAAAGTTCCACAGCCGCTGTCACCATCAACCATAGATCAGGGGGTTCTGAAGCTGTTTCCGGCACCCTGCCGGAGAGTATATCATCACCGGAGGCTTGTACATCACCATGCCTGCCTCCGGAGTGATGCATGAGTAGTTCATCCTTGAACTACGGGTTCGTAGCTGTAGCTAGATGGTTGTCTTCTCCTCTTATACCTCCATGTTTAGATCTCGTGAGCTACCTATCATGATCGAGATTGATCTTATGTAATTCTATATGTTGTGTTTGCTGGGATCTGATGAATATTGAACTTATGCCAAGTTGATTATAGTCTTTATTTGCATATGCTATTTGTGATCTTGCATGCTTTCCGTTGCTAGTGGTTACTCTGGCCAAGTAGTTGCTAGTGAGTCCAAGAGGGAGTATTTATGCTCAATAGTGGGCTCATGCCTCCTTTTAGCCTTGCTCGAGTGACAGAAACGTGAAGGGGGAGGATGTGTTGTTGCCATTAGGGATAAAACAGCGGTGAGAGTGCCCGCGTGCATAATCATTGCTTACATTACACATTTTGTTTAATGCAATTATCTGTTGCTTGCAACTTAATACCTAAGGGGGGTCGGATGATAACCTGAGGGTGGATTATTAGTCATAGATGCAGATGGATGTCGGTCTATGTATCTTGTTGTAATGCCCGCACTAAATACCATAGTAATCTTCATGTCATATTGTGCACTACGGTGCAACCTCTATTTGTCAATTTCCCAGCTGTAATTTCTTCACCCAGCATGCTATCTTTTATGGAGAGACACCACTAGTGAAACTGGGAACCCCGGTCCATTTTTCCACACTGTTAAAACAAACAACAACTATTTCTTGCTTTCTTTACTTACTGCAAGCATACACTGTTTTCCACACTATACGTCTAATCTTTGTTTTCAGCAAGACCGGTGAGATTGACAACCTCACTGTACCATTGGGGCAAAGTATTTTGGTCGTGTTGTGTGCAGGTTCCACGTTGTTGCTGACACCGGTGAAGCGCCAGCACCACTGTCACTAGCATCAACCTTCCGAAGGTCCTCTTTCTCCTACTGGATTGATAACCTTGGTTCCTAACTAAGGGGAAATACCTACCGATGTGGTCATCACACCCTCCTCTTGGGGTCTCCCAACAAACGTGTGTATCACGAGCATCACTCGCTCAGATTTTTTCAGGAAAATTACTCTCGAGATGGGAAGGACATTTTTTTATCGAAGAGGTATATCGTTTGGGGGCAATTAAAATTGTTTCCCTTAAGACAACTCTTCACAAGTGTTGAATGGCCAAAGACTCAAGCATTATATTTCCAGAGATCCTTATAATGAAAATGTTGATTGTATTCGAGCCATGATCCCGGAGGAATTTATTAAGAAGCATATTTCAGAAACTGTAGAGTCAATTTTCGAATAGGTATCATTTTTGGTAAGAAAACGTTCGCCAAACATCTTCCAACTTTTATTTTTAATGTTTTTGGAAAATATGAAAAATTATGAGCCGAAAACAAGAGGGAGACGAAGCCCGGAGGCTCCACACCATGGGGTGGCGCGGGCCCACCCCTGGCCGCGCCACCCATGGTGTGGGCGCCCCGGAGCCCCTCTACGACTCGTTTTTGACCTGGAATTTCCTTTCGTTATGAAACTTTTTGCTATATAATCCCGCGGATCCCCTGAGGTCCGTATATCGTTTTCTCGTCGTGTTTCTATTTCGAGCTGTTTTCCTGTCACGAGTTCGGAGTTTCTAGGTCAAGATTTCCTCCTTCGGCTCTAGCATTGAGGATTACGCATCACGTCGTCTTCGAAAAATCCAGCAAGACATCATCGAGGGTGCTTTCACAGGATGGGTGACGGAGGAAGAGATAGATGCAAGGAGGGAAGACATGGTTAAGAGTTTGAGGGAAGAGATCAGGGGGATGCACCAGCACCAACGAGCAACCCCATCTTTGTGGGATCCATTAACCCTCAGCGTTGCTACTCTCATAATGTGCAGGGGATCGTGCCTCGGGATCAAGACCCCAACGTGTTCCCTGTGATAGCTGAAGCACACCGGGTTGCCGATCAATTCTGAGAACAATATCATATTCTCAAGGCCGAGGTAGCAATTCTGGAAGTGGAAAACATTGAGCTTCGTTGTATCATCAAAGGATTTCTCACTCCTCTCCGAGTGATTCCACCTTCACCACCACCGAAGAATTGATTCGTCATTGGTTTTGGCATCCCTTTGGCTTGTTCCAAGCTTGGGGGGAGTGCCGCGGTATCACATCACTATCTTTCATCTTTTTTACTTTTTTAGTATAGTCATATCATGAGTAGAGAGGTTATCATATAGTATGGTTTGCAGTATGGAAGTGTCTCTCCCTAGTTGGTTATCGTTGTATCCGTTGGTGTGAGTTGCCAGTTTGAAATATTAATGAGAAGTTTCATCCTTTACTTTGTGCACACGTTATTTTAGTTTTCAATTTTTGTCATATGGTTAAGCTTGTTGTTAGTATTTGGTATCACTCTGGAGATCATCAAGTTAATCTAGTTCGTTTTGGCAAACTTAGCTTGGGTCAGTAGAAATAATAATTTGAGATGCTAGTATAAGAAAGAGTAATTTGCCTATTAGCTCACAAGTTAATATCGCTTGGGCTTTCAATGAATATTGCATGCTTGGTTTCATCATATGTATATTTGTTTGTTTTCCCTCAACTCTTATGCTTGCTATCCAGCCTTGCTAGCCAAAAACCCTGTACTGAGAGGGAATGCTTCTCGTGCATCCATACCTTTAACCCCAAAACTTTGCCATTTGTCTCCACCATACCTTCCTACATGTGGTATTTCACCGCCACTCCAAGTAAATTGCTCATGTGCTACCTTTAAAACTTTCAAATTACTCCTGTTTTGTGTTCCTGTTTTAGCTCATGAGGACGCAAATAGAGAATCTTTATCTCACTTGTTGATTGCACTCACGCACCTGGACTAATGGATTCATCCTCTTATCCGAATGCTAGAAGAGCTGGCAGCAGGGTTCCCAGCCCCAAATAATAATATAAATTCTCTTCACTCTTTTTGCCCCTGATTTATCAGTCAAAGCATAATTGTGTAAACAAAACAGGAAGAGGGATGACCTTCTATACTAGTTGCGTCCTTCTATGGGAGCCACTCTTGTGAGTCTAGTTGGCTTGTGACGTACTGTATTTTCTGTTTGCCAATCGTTGACATAAGCATACATCCCTCAAAATTTAGACACTCCTCCACGGTTTGTGATTGTTGGCAAGCACCCGAGGATTCGGTTAGCCATGGTTTGTGTAAGATGGATGGGAGGAGTGTCATGCATTTTATACCTCTGTTTATTAAAATAAAAGCTCTGGCACATGAGTGATCAATGCTTCCCTCTGCGAAGGGCCTATCTTTTACTTGTATGTTGAGTCAGTAAACCCACTTCCTTCTGTCTCCAACAAGCATTTAAGTTGTTGTGATCTCACCATCTATATATTGATGTATTCAATCATGTTTTCTATCCTTCTTTGTTTAGCACATGATTTATTATCTGAATGAATATTACTTTGAAAGATATGAATCACTGTAAAAGAGTTGTTATAATTAAACATGTTAAGCTCTACAATATAAACCTTGTTATAAAGACTTCACCTAAGATAAGTATGATATCATTAAATGTTCTGTAACCAAGAACAAAGTTTGCCATCACCAATTTTGATTCTCTCTTTTGCATCTTTGTTTGTGACTCCTGATGGCTAGGTTGAGACTCCAAGTGCAGAGTGTGTAGCTAGTGGCAAGCCTTCTTCCCCACGAGGGTGACTCGAGGGTTTATATCTAACTCTTGGGGAGCCAGTATTTCAGCAGTTGTCTTCCAAGCTTCCTCAAGGATCCTGCAAACAAGTAGAGAATTTTGTGCCCTCAACCTCACCAAGTGGTTGTCAAGCACAAGGTGTGAGATTTCTAAATTGCAATGCAAAACTGAAAGTAAATGTGCAATAATTAAATCTACTACTAAATGCAAATGATAAAATAAATATGCAATGGATTGTTTTTGTATTTTTGTGATGCAAGTGGTGATGGAGACAATGTAAATTCGAATTGGAGATGCAAGTAAAGTAAAGTGCAAGTAAAGTAAATTGCAGCAAAGTAACTAGAGTGTTTTCTTATATTTAAAATAGGACCGGGGTTCATGGTTTCACACTTGCACTCACTCTCTCAAATAAAAGTGGTTAGACGGTGGACATAAGAATTACATGTGAGATTACAATAACATGTTTAACATTGAGTACTTCATATGGGCATCACGTCCTAGCATAGAGATCTCTACGGTCATATTGATCCCTCTTATACTCCACCAAGATGCGAAATAAATTCATAACACCTCGATAATTAAGGAAAAAACCAGAGTATAGCTTAAGCAATGTGACATGAAGTTGAAGTAAGAACTTGCTAGATCTAGTCATGGAGATTGATTAATGTCACTTCAAATCCCGGTAACAAGGTACTCCTTTTTATCCCTAGTGAGGTAACTAAGAAAGGTTTAACAAAACCTAAGGGATCGCTGAACTTCTGTCACTTTCACAGCACTAGCCACCCCCCGTTACTCCAACTAATGCACCCATCCCCACACACGCTCTCAAGAACTAGATTGATCAAGCTAGAAAATGAACGGGTACATAAGATACATCTACTCAAATAACTCAAGAGAAAACAATTGCAATCTCAGATTCAATAACTCACAGAAAAGATCCACCACATAGGAATTACAACGGTGCCCGTAATCATGTGAGGCAGCTCATACGGATCTAATTAGTGAAGCACATAGAGAGAGAGATACAAGTGCTACTTCCACAAACCCATAGCCTGGGGTGGACTACTCCCTCTTCATGGAGATGTCGATGGAGATGACGTTGGAGGGGTAGGAGATCACACCGGCGGCGCCCCGCCGGAGTTTTCCCCCTCCAATCTGGAACTCCAGGTCTCTGTTTCGGTGTTTCGGTGGCGCTCTTCTCCGTAAGGGTACGGGGGGGCCTTTTTATAGTCGGTTTTAGGTCAAGAGGGAGTCGGTAAGTCGAAGATGGAAGGAATTGGGGCCACAGGGGCCAAAAGGGGGCCTCTCACGCGGCCAAGGAATCTGGCCGCGTGGATGGTCCTCTTTTGGGCCTCCTTGCCCAATTCTCGTGGATCCTTCGCCCGCAAGTCTTCTCCTTCCAAGAAAATGACCCCCGCAGATTTTCAGGTGATTTCGCGGAAGTTTGCCCCCTGAAACGTCAAAAATATAGAAAACGGGGTTTCTGACAGGCAGGGTTAATTCCATAAAAGTTGGGGGACTTTGTAATTTTAACCCAAAATACTATAAAACATTGAATTATACCCTTATATGATGCAATATGTAATAGAAAACCATGTGAAAATATGCAAAATTCATCTATGCATTTTACATGCATCAACTCCCATTACTCGTTTCAAGTTAGGTTATATGAGAGGAAGTTGTTGTCTATAATGATTGGTTCATAGATAAATGTGATGCTTCTTGTCCGTATTTTATTTATCGACTCTTCACTGCATAAACCTGTGGTCATGTTTACTGAGTTCAGTTTCGCTTGGGGACAAGCGAGGTATAAGCTTGGGGGGAGTTGATACGTCAATTTTGCATCACTATTTGATATCATAATTTTCTGTCATTCATCGATATATTTCATGTTATGATGCATCCCTTATGCTATTTTATCTTATTTTGCATGTTTCAGAATTTTTGGAGAATAAACACTGGGACCAGAAATCTGATGGAAAAAGCACCGTTGAGATACCATATTTCAGAAGATCAGAAGAAGAAGGCGGACATCCGGGTGTCTTAGAAGTCTAGAGGAGGAGTCCATCCAGAAGGAGAGCCAGAGGGGGCCACCAGGGGCCCACACCATGAGGTGGCGCCCCCGGCCGCACCACCAGGTGGTGTGGCTACCCTAGCCCACCCCTGGTGGATATTTTTGGCGTACTTGGCCCCGAGGGAACCCTAAGACTCATACGATCATCGAAGAAGTATTCCTCCGCCGCCTCAGGGCGGAAAACACCTGAGAGAGAAAAGCTCTCTGGCAGGGAGAAATCTGCCGGGGAAATTCCTCTCCGGAGAGGGTAAATCGCCGCCATCGTCACCGTCATCACTCCAGGCATCAACAAGATTGTCATCATCATCACCATCACCCTCATCATCCACCGTCATCCCGCTGTAACAATTAGGGGCCTCTATCGTTGTTTTACATTAGATATCTCTCTCGGTGTGGATTACTTGTTAGTAGTTGATGCTTGTGAGATTTATCGGTGTTTGCACTTTATGACCAGATTGTTATCATCCATTATATCACCTCTGATTATGATCCATATGATGTCTTGTGAGTAGTTCGTGTTATTCTTGAGGACATGGGAGAAGTTAAGTTGTTAGTAGTGAAGTAATGTTTAGTAATATTTAATGTTTGATATTTAAGTTGTGGTGTTATTATCCTAGTGGTGTCGTGTGAACGTCGACTACATGATACTTCACCATTTATGGGCCTAGGGGGATGCATCGTGTATTTTGATACTAATTGTGGGGTTGCTGGAGTGACAGAAACCTAAACCCCCGTTAGGAAACCATTACACGAGGGAGCGTAGGATCCCGAAGTTTAAAGCTGCGGTTAGATTTAATTCTTAATTACTTTCTTGTAGTTGCGGATGCTTGCAAGGGGTATAATCACAAGTATGTATTAGCCTTGGATGGGACGGTACATTAGCATAGGTTCACCCACACAACACTTATCAAAACACCTAAGATTATTCAGCTGCATGGAACAAAATCACTTGACAGAAATCTCCCGTGTGTCCTCGAGAACGTTTGTTAATCATAAGTAAACCCACCGGCATGTTCTTTGCTAAAGAAAGGATTGGGCCACTTGCTGCAATTATTACTACTGCATTTTATTTACTCGCACTTTATTTATCTGCAATATCAAAAACCCCTACAAATCTATCTTTCAGTATTTATAGTCATTCCTTCATCGAAACTGCTTGTCAACACCTTCTGCTCCTCGTTGGGTTCGACACTCTTATTTATCAAAAGTACTACGATACACCCCCTATACTTGTGGGTCATGAGAGTCCCTAATAATCATGGACCGTTCAACCCAAGGAATCAGATAATCTGTCATGGTTGTGGGCTTCCTGGGCACATAAAAAGTGAATGCAAGAAGCCAAGGATTGTCTATATTGAGTGTGGAAAGGAGGGACATATCAAGCCTGATTGTCCCAACAAGAAAGCTGGAGGTGGATTCAACAAAGGTGGGGCTAGGCCCCGAGGAGCAAGTGGATTCTCAGCTGGAGGTGGCAGCAGCGGGAAGAACAACAATGGCAAGTGAGCTAAACCCTTTGGGAAGTTGAACTGTACATCTCTAGAGGATACTGACAACTCAGACACCGCAGTACTAGGAACGCTCGGTCTTCTTACCCAATATGGAAAAGTTTTATTTGATACCGGTGCCACCACATATTTCGTCTCCAGTTATTTTGTGGATAAGTATGGGGTAAGGTGTTCACGGTTAGAATGTCCTCTTACCGTTATGACGGCGGGAGGTACGCTCTTAGTTACGCGTGCAAGGCCGGATCAAGTCATTATGATATGTGGTTGCACATACTACGCAGATCTTTTTGTTATTCCTCTGAAGAACATTGATGTTGTTCTGGGGATGGATTGGATGACAGAAAATGGAGCTTTAATTGATTGTGAGGAGAAAACAGTTTCTCTCGGGAAGCCTGGAGGAGGAAGAGTTACCTATCAAGCAGATAAGCATACTCATGTGGAGGCTAAACTTCAACTCAACTCACTCAATGAAGCTAATTTAGAGGATATACCAGTGGTTAATGAGTTTCTAGATGTATTTCCAGCAGAATTGCCGGGAATGCCACCAGATATAGAGATAGAGTTTACCATTGACTTGATACCAGGTACATCAACGATTGCTCAGGCACCGTACAATATGGGTCCTAAATAATTAAAGGAACTCAAGGAACAGTTAGATGAACTGGAAAGTAAGGGATCATCAGAGAAAGTGTATCGCCATGGGGATCACCAATTATATTTGTGGACAAGAGAGATGAAGGTAGAAGAATGTGCGGTGATTTTAGATATCTAAACAATGTCGCCATCAAAAACAAGTATCTGTTACCAAGAATTCAAGATTTGTTTGATCAACCCCACGAGGCTGGAGTGTTCTCGAAGATTGATCTCAGACCGGGATACCATCAGATCAAAATTAAGCCAGAAGATGTACCTAAGATAGCTTTTGTTTCAAGGTATGGCCATCATGAGTATTTGGTTGTTCCTTTTGGACCGAACAATTGAAAGATCATCGTCCGTTTTGGTAATTATATGAAAACATATCTATTTTGATCTAATGTTTGTTCGATAAATGATAATGCCCAGGTTAATTTAGGTTCACTAACTATTTGGGGCAAGCGTTCGTTTTATATGAAAAGAGCAAGGAGAAAGAAATCCAGGGAGGCATTTTGCACAGGAGCGGAGGCTCCGGTGAATCCACCGGAGGCTCCGCCCAGGATCCGGTGGGGGTCCGGTGTGGGCTCCGCCCAAATCGCTTTCTGGAGCGCACAAGCGGAGGCTGGAGCAGAACGTCCGGTGGAGCTCCAATGGGGCGGAACCTACGCCATTCCCACCGGAGGCTCCGCCTCCTACAAAACTTGGCCTGTGCACACAAGGGGGTCTGGTGCGCCTCCGGTGGAGGCTCCGCCCAGACGGCGTTCTTTTGGGAAAGAGCGGAGGCTCCACCGGAGCCTCCGGTGGACCTCCGGTGGCCTCGCCTGGCCCCAGTGTAAATGGGCTCCGGTGGACCTCCGGTGGGGGCTCCGCCAGAACCTGTTTCTGTTGTGCAAGTGCGGAGGTTCCACCGGAGCCTCCGGTGCACCTCCGGTGGGCGGAACCTCCGCTGCTCCCACCGGAGCCTCCGCCCCGTGGCCCAGCAAACGTGCGCAAGTGCGCTGCGCCACTGCGCAAGTGAATGAAGCCCACCGGAGCCTCCGGTGCTCCTGGACTTCAACGACTCCAAGCCATTAATGAAAGCTTCATCCGCCTAGATCTCCCACTCCGTCCACCCAATCACTCCCATACTTGGTGGAGAGCTAGAGGAGGCCTAGATCTACACTTCCACGAAAGGAATCTCAAATCCATCCACCACAACCTAGTAGATCTAGAATCCTACTTGAGGCCTAGAAACCTTAGTAGATCTTGTGCTTGTAGCTTCCACCTTGTTGCAAGAAGCTACGGATTGCTTGAGAGCCTCCATCCATCTTGTGGAGTGACCTCGATTCCTTGTAAAGGTTTGGTCAACGCCTTCAAGTCGACCTCATAGTGGAAACGAGAATCTCCCTCACCGGAGAAGCTCAAGGAGAACAAGGTGTGCACAACCGTGCTATTGAGGAGCGCCTAGGTGGCTCCCCACCTCTCCAACATAGACGTACTTCTCTTTGAGAAGGAACTACGGGAATCATATCCTTGTATCCTTGTTTACACTTGTTGTTTGCTTTACTACCTTACGGTTTACTTCCGTTGCGCATATTATCTTGTTCACATAGGTTGCTCACCTAGATGCACATCTAGAGAACATTATCTTATGTCGCTTAGCCTCACTAAAAGGAAAAGAAAAGAAAAATTGGTAGTCAACCTATTCACCCCCCTCTAGTTGACCATAGTGCACTTTCAATTGGTATCAGAGCCTTGGATCTTACTAAGGGCTTAACCGCCCAAGAGTACAATGGTCGATGAAAATGCCCCCGGAAGTTCTAGTGCGGAAATCTCCAAAATGGCCGACACTATATCTAACCTACAAGATACGGTTGGAATTCTTCAAACCGAATTATCTAAGGTTAGCTCTAGTGTTGGTTCGGAGGTTTCTAGCATAAAGAAAATGATGGAGGCACTGATGGGGAAAACCAAGGAGTCCACGGAGTCACTCCCCACCACCAACGATGTTAGCTCGGACGAAGAATCCATTCCGGATATCGACGAGATGGAAGCTAACATCGCTTTAGCTAAGGCGAAAGCCAAAGCGAAAGCCGATAAAAAGGCTAAGAGTGGTGGGAGCTCCGTGGGCTCCAAGTCTCAATCGGCTAACGGTTCGGGGTCTCACTCTAAAGTTCCACCACCTCCCAATTATGATTCTATCCACCCTATTGCCACTATGCCACACATGGTTAATGTTGGAGTTCCTCCCATGCTTAACACTAACGAGTTCTCTTCTTGGAAGTTTGATATGGAGTCTCACATTTCAGGATCTTGCACCGCTTTGTGGAGAAGCATTCTCCATGGATTCCACCCTCACGATCCGAACAACTTGACTCCAAGAGAGGATGTGGAATTTCAACTCAACAAGACCGCTCTTGTGACTATCCAAAAGGCTCTCCCAAGAGAACATATTGAACACATTCGCGGTATCAAGACCGCCAAGGAAGCTTGGGATAAGCTTGACTCCTTGTTCCAAGGCAATGCAAGCATCCAATCATCCAAATATTATGTTGCTCTTGACAAGTCCGAGAACTTTGTCATGCTTGAAGATGAAAGTCCCGAGGAGCTATATAGAAGAGTGGTCACCCTTGGCAATCAATTAAGGGACTTTGGAAAGGAGGAAATCTCCGATGAGTGGATCAAGAGGAAATTTGTCAAGGCCATAACTCCTTTTGAGAAGAATCTCTCCACTAGCATTCGAACAAGATCCGACCACAACTCCCTCAACTCCATTGGTGTCCTTAGTGAGTTCATAGCCATATCCTTATCTCACAAGAGCGCGGATGATGCTCTTGCTCGCTCAAGAGGCCATGGGAAGTCTCCTAACCTTGCCTTGAAGTCTAAGGCAATGGCCAAGATAGAAGAAGTGGATGATGATGATGATGATGACGATGAGGACTATGAAGACACATACAAGGGTGCTCATAAGTGTATCGCTCTTTCCATGCAAGGGTATTGGAAGAGATGGGAAGCTCACAAGGCCGGCGCTCCTACACCTCCAAGGAACAAGATCTTTAGGAAGAAAGGAGAGCGGCCAAGGACATGTTACAATTGTGGGAGTGCAAGTCACTTTGTCAAAGAGTGTCCCTTTGAGCCAAGAGAAGAGAATGAAGGGAAGCTTGTTCGCAAGGACAAGAACAAAGCTCCGCTCAACAAGAACCTCGCTAGAAGAGTCCCAAGGGCTCTATATGTTCAAGAAGGCCCCACATTGGAAACATACTACTCCGGAGATGAAGGAGAAGATGAAGTTGTAGGTGTTGCCCACGTCGCCATAGCTACGACTTCCTCTTCATCGGTCTCTCTATTTGAATCCCCCAATGAGAAGGCATCAATCCGACCTACATGTCTCATGGCAAAATCCACCGCGGTAATATCTTCCACCTCCAAGTCTATCATCACTAGCTCTCCCTCGTTATTGGATTGCATTGAAAACATTGTTGATGATGAGGATGCTAAGAATCTAGGCTCTTGGTTATGTAGTCTTGAAGGTGAAACTAAGGAAAAGGTAAAGACTCTCTTAAGGCAACTTGATGATTCCAACTCTCTCATTGACGAGAAGGAGGAGATCATCATGACCTTGGAGAGCCATGGTGGTAGCCATGAGAACCATGACAATGAACTAGTTGAGGCTCTCGAAAAGGAAAGATCCATGAGAGCATCTCTCAAAGAGAGACTATCTAGTCTACAAGATACCTATGCTATTAGTGTTTCCAAGCTTAGGAAAGATAATGAAACATCTCTTGCCAAGCTTAGAAAAGATAACGAAAAATCTCTTGCTTTACTTAAAGTCTTTGAAGAAGAGGAGTTGAAGCTAGGAATAGCTCATGAAGTACTTGTTGAGAATCATGAAAAACTAAAAAAGGAGCTCATGTCTCTTAAAGATATTCATGACAAACTCACCAAGTCTCGGAACAACCTCCTAGCTCAATAATCTAATAAGCAAGTGATATATTCCTCTAATAGCATTGCTATCTTGCCTACCTCTTGCACTACGACTAACATTGTAGGAAAAGAGAAAATTCTTAATGATGCCATAAGCTCTCAAGGAGTCAAGAAAGGAAAAGAAGGACTTGGTTTCGTCTCCAAGTCAAAGAAGAAATCCAAGAGTGTCACATCTCCCTCTCAAAATGTTGTCTTTGTGAAAGAGGGAGAAGTGACCAAGAAGAAGGATACCAACTCCATTGTGGGTGGTGATACCTCTAAGGGGAGCATCACTCACAATGAAATCTAGAGATGGACATGTTTATGCTAAATATGTTGGTACTTCTTATGGTGATGATTATGATTGGACTATTTGGGTTCCCAAGACCCTTGTTACTAACAAAAGAGGACCCATTGAAGGATGGGTACCTAAATCAAGAAATTGATCTCTTGTAGGGAAACGCTTCCGGATCAAATAGATGGACATTGGATAGTGGTGCATCCCAACATATGAC
Organism: Alopecurus myosuroides; assembly: GCA_028641055.1. Taxonomy (NCBI): domain Eukaryota; kingdom Viridiplantae; phylum Streptophyta; class Magnoliopsida; order Poales; family Poaceae; genus Alopecurus; species Alopecurus myosuroides. The sequence goes on from JAPCYS010003160.1 coordinate 113,115, forward strand.
CGGAAGCCATGACGCAATAAGTAATATTGAACCTCCTTTACCACATCTCAATTGCGTTACTATTGGTGACAAGTCCGAACTTAAGGTATTGGGACGAGGCAAGGTAGCTATCTCAAATGATTTATCAATTGAGAATGTTCTCCTTGTTGAGTCCCTTGGCTATAACTTGATGTCCGTTCTTCAACTTGCAAATTGTGGATTTACCTCGTTCTTTAATAAAGAGAGTGTGATTGTCACTTGGTAGACTTCTCTTAAAGTAGCCTTTGTTGGGTTTGTCGAGAACGGCATGTATGTAGTGGACTTCTCTAAAGAAGACACGTGTGTCGCGACATGCCTAATGGCTAAAGTTGATGTGGGGTGGCTTTGGCATCGCCGACTAGCCCACACAAATATGAGAATGCTACATGACCTCCAAAGTGGCAATCACGTTCTAGGACTAACCAAAGCTAAGTTTGCTAAAGATCGTGTGTGTATCTCTTGTACCTTTGGGAAGCAACATGGAGAGCAACACCCAACCAAGACAACTATCTCCACCACAAGAATTCTCGAGCTCATTCACTTAGATCTCTTTGGTCCACTATCCTATGATAGCCTCGGAGGAAAGAAGTATTGCTTGGTGATTGTGGACGACTATTCAAGATATTGTTGGGTGTATTTCTTCAAGAGGAAAAGTGAAACACAAAAGAGAGTCATCGAGTTCATCACTCTAGTGGAGCGCCAACACAATGCTACCATATTGGCCATTCGGAGTGATAATGGCTCGGAGTTCAAGAACTACACCGTTGAGGGTTTTGTTAGTGAAGAAGGCATTGCTGATCAATATTCCACTCCCTATACCCCTCAACAAAATGGTGTTGCGGAGAGAAAGAACCGGACTTTGATGGATGCGGCTAGAACTATGATTGCGGAGTTCTCCTCTCCCTATAACTTTTGGGCCGAAGCCGTCTCCACCGCTTGTCATGCTACCAACCGGCTATATCTTCGCAAGATCTTGAACAAGACTCCCTATGAGATTCTCACGGGCAAGAAACCGGATGTATCTTATTTCAAGGTCTTCGGTTGCAAGTGCTTCATTCGCAAGAAAGGTAAACGGTTGTCAAAATTTGAGACTAGATCTTATGAGGGTATCTTTGTTGGCTATGCCACAAATGCTCACGCCTATAGAGTCTACAACAAGTCCACCAGACAAGTTGAAGAAGCTATAGACGTAGTATTTGATGAGGATAACGGCTCCCAAGGGGGGAGTATAGATCATGGTGTTGGAGGAGATGCAATTCCTCCCATCGTCATAAGAAGAATGGGGATTGGTGAAATAATTCCCATTGAGGGTTACCGGATGACGGAGGGAGAAGGACATGCCCCACTCAAGTGGATCCATTGACTACACCCGTTGATGATCAAGCTATCCAACAAGATGCACCAAGCCCTCAAGCTAACAATCAACTCCAAGCTAATGAACAAGGCCAAGCAACTCATCTAAATCATGATCAAGATTCCATCATTGTTGAGAATGCTCAACCTAGTGGTGATTCATCACCCATTATTGATCAAGGACAAAATGAAGATGGACATGTCTCCGATGAATAAGGTGATTCTCAATCCATATCCAAAGAATCCTTGGAGGAAATACTAGCACGAAGAGCAAAGAGAAGGCTAGAAAATCTTGAACGAGCGGGTCATACGGAGGACAAGATTCTTGGACAAGTTCGTGGAAGAGTGGTCACTAGAAGGCAATTGGCGGATTTTAGCAAGGCTCATGCTTTTGCCTCTTTCATTGAACCCAAGAAGGTATATGAAGCTCTCGAAGATCAAGATTGGCTTGAGCCATGCATGATGAACTCAATAACTTCGAGCGCAACAAAGTGTGGAAATTAGTGCCAAGACCCAAGGATTGCAAAAATGTCATTGGCACCAAATGGGTGTTCAAGAACAAACAAGACAAAGATGGCATTGTCATTCGCAACAAGGCAAGATTGGTAGCCCAAGGTTTTTCTCAAGTCGAAGGTATCGATTTCGGTGAAACCTTTGCTCCCGTAGCTCGCCTTGAATCCATTCGCATCTTACTTTCCTATGCATCTCATCATAACTTCAAGTTACAACAAATGGATGTTAAGAGTGCTTTCCTTAATGGTCCCATTAATGAGTTAGTATATGTCAAGCAACCTCCGGGTTTCGAGGATCCCAACCACCCCGATCATGTCTATAAACTTGATAAGGCGCTCTATGGACTTTAACAAGCTCCACGTGCGTGGTATGAGCACCTTAAAGAGTTTCTAGTAGATCGCGGGTTTAATGTTGGTTTAATCGATCCCACCCTCTTTACTAAGACAGTTGGAGGTGACTTGTTCATATGCCAACTCTATGTGGATGACATCATTTTTGGGTCTACTAACACTTTGTTCAATGAGGAGTTTTGCAAGCTTATGACCGATAGGTTTGAAATGTCTATGATGGGAGAGTTGGAGTTCTTCCTTGGCTTTGAAGTGAATCAATATTATGAAGGGACTTTCATCAAACAAGCCAAATACACTCAAGACATGCAAAAGAGATTTAATATGAATGATGCCAAACCTATGAAGACTCCTATGTCCACGACCACGGACTTGAAACCCGACCCCAACGGTAAAGAGGTAGATCAAAAGGTATACCGCTCCATGATTGTCTCTTTGCTCTACCTTTATGCATCTAGACCCGATATCATGTACAGCGTAGGTAAATGTGCAAGGTTTCGAGCCTCCCCAAGGCAAAGTCATTTGGAAGCTGTGAAACGAATCTTTCGATATCTAGTTCATACCCCAAACTTCGGTCTTTGGTACCCCAAGGGTTCAAGCTTTCAACTCATTGGATACTCGGATGCGGATTATGCGGGAGAGAAGACGGATAGGAAGTCCACATCCGGGGGTTGTCAATTTCTTGGCCGCTCCTTGGTATGTTGGTCTTCTAAGAAGCAAAATTGCATTGCTCTCTCCACCACCGAGGCCGAGTATATCTCCGCGGCAAGTTGTTGTGCCCAATTGCTATGGATGAGGCAAACCTTGAAGGATTATGGTATTCATTTTGACAAGGTGCCTCTTCTTTGTGACAATGAGAGTGTTATCAAGATCGCCTACAACCCGGTTCTTCACTCCAAGATGAAGCACATTGAGATCCGTCACGAAGGCCCTTGATATCTTCACGAAGGCCCTTGATGAACCAAGATTTCGAGCTTTGAGGAATGAACTAAATGTCATAGATTCTTCCAACTTCACTTGAAACCTTGCATATCTACCCTCATTATGCATGCTATTAGGTTTAGATGTAGGCATGGACATAGGGGGAGCGCTACTTAACTCATGAGTATGCACTCCTCCTATTATGCGAAAAACAATTCATCATTGCATATCTAGTCAATTGTGACTTATTGTGCTTAATTGTGGGTAGTAATTTTGGACCCAAGATATATCTTCGCGGTGCCAAGTTACACACTCAAACATGGTAGCTTCGGCCACCGACCCTTGGTATGTTTTGGATCTTTCACGCTTATCATATCTCCGTCTTGACAACTCGTACGGGTTCAGTTTTCTACTTTTTTTGCTTCTTGCGAACCCCTCCGAGTAATGTCTCTCGTATATCAGTGACGATTTTCCAACCCAAGCCTCCTTTGCCCAAAACAATGTTTCTATCGGAATGCTCTTGTTTTTACAATCTTGGCGCGCGAAAATTTGGCTGGGCGGAGGCTCCGGTGAATCCACCGGAGGCTCCGCTGCCCCTGTCCACCGGAACACCACCGGAGGCTCCGCTGGCTCACATTTGTTCAGCGGGCCTGAAATTAGCTATTTTGGTGGACAAGGGGCGGAGGCTCCGGTGGGAACCACCGGAGGCTCCGCTGTGGGGAGCGGAGGCTCCGGTGAAACCACCGGAGGCTCCGCCGGGGGCAGTTTTTGCGGATAAGGGCTAGGGCGTGCGGGGGTAAGTGAGATCCAATCTCATTTCCCCCCACCCGCCCCCCTTCTTCCACCTCACGAACCGCCGCCGCCCCCAAGCCATTCACCGTCGGATTAGGGAGCTCCACCGCGGGGAGACCTCCTCCTTGCCTTGGGCCGCCCCGGGAACCTTCCTCTCCTTCCTTTTTCACCATGGACGACGCATGTATGTTCTCTCTCTCTCTCTCTCATCTAGTTGATGGATGGGATGCATAGGAGTTCATGTTCTTGCTCTCTAGATTTGTGGATTTGGAGTTTTAGGAGTGGAAGTTCTCGAGTACAAACCCTAGCAACCTAGATAATGCGTGTTAGGCTTGAATCGTTGTGGTTGTAGGGAAGATTGGTTTGCCCTAACACTAGTTATTCAACCCTAACACCATGTGTATCTTGGTTTCTTGGATTTGTGCGTGCTTTATCAACTCGAGCATTACTCTTTCTTCATGATCTCCTTGCTTTTTCCTCTTAGATGCTTCCGGTTCCAAGGGGGTCCGTTACAAGAGCACCGGTCGCTGCAAGACCCCTCAAGTGGATGAGATTGAAGAGGAACTTGACAGCTCTCAAGCCAAGTGCAAGCGGTTCCCGGCCACCGAGAAGAAACTGTCCAAGAGGAACACCGCAAAGACAGCCTCCAAGATGTCCGAGGTGGTGTTTTTGAAGGAAATGCGTGAAAACCCCTATGTGATTGCACGTGAGCGCTTGATGCCACAATTCCGGGGTAAGGATCAACGCTTTCACACTGTTTTCCAAGGGCAAATCTATCATGAGATCTTGATGAGGAAGACAAAGGACAACGTTGCTCCTCAACACGCCATCAACTTTGGGCACATGGAGAGGAATCATCAGTATTTTGGGGAGGCTCTTGAGCTCATTGACAGGTTTGGTCTTGCTCCTATTATCAGTCTCAAACAAGACTATGATGAAGACCTAGTCTGTCAGTTTCTAGCCACCGTTCATCTCTCCAATGAGACCGAAGGCAATCTTATTTGGATGACTCACGGGAGACAACTTGACATCAAGTGGAAAGATGTTGGCACTATTCTTGGTGGCTACCCGAACTTTGGTCCTTTTGCTGAGGGTGAAGAGTTTGCTAATGGATGGTTCCGGGTTCATGTCATCAACACCGTGTCACTTTCCAAGGATCAACTCACTCCCCTCTATCATTGGAAGAAATTCGCCGTTGGGTTCGTCAAGGGTCTCTACCCCACATATGATATCATGTTGCGCATCTATAGAGAGACTATCAACCCAAAGGCGGGGAATGTGGATGAGATCCAGGGTTTCTTGAAGAACCTTATGCTTCTAACTCATCAACAGCGGATGGCCGACACTCCTCGCAAGCTTGATGTGCTTGACTATATTTGGAATGAGCTGTGGCACGCCGTGATCAACCGCAAGAATGCTTGCTTTGGGCCGTTCATCATGAAGATCATCTTACACGTGTGGGATGACAAGTTTCCGGATGAACCACTTGACGATGAGAGTTGGATCCCTCACACGGAAAAGAGACTCCTCATCAAGGACCACACGGAACCAATTGAGCATCCCACTCCCGCCGTTCGCAAGCACAAGGCCAAGCCTCGCATCATTGTTGATGAGGAAGAAGAAGAGGTCGGTCCATCTCAACCTCCTCCCTCTAGCAATGCTTTCAAATGGATGGCAAGGGCCCTCAAGAAGGTGTTTCGTTTGAACAAGAAGATTGAGCAACATCAATGGGAAGCTCATTATGATACGGAGCTCAAGAACCGCAACAAAGCTCAACCCTCTCGTCAACGTCTCTGTGAGGAAGGTCTCTCCATTGACTCCCCGGTTCTTCCTAGCATCACGGATTGGGACAAATGGCAAGCAAAGGATTCCAAGGGCAAGCTAATTGAGTGGTCCGAGGAAGAAGGAGACGAAGCTACTAGCTCTCACCGCCGTGCCCCCTCTCCGGACCCGGAAGCCTCCTCCGAGTGATCTTCGGGGCGTTAGCATCTTGATCTCCCTCTTTTGTTATCTTGATGCCAAAGGGGGAGAGATATATATTATGAACGGGCATTTGCATGGGTCTCCCTCAAGCTTCTTCGATTTGCATCTTTTATTTGCTCGAGGGAGTTTGGCTTCTTATTTGGTCATTTGGAACTTCGGTTTGTTTACATTATTCCTATCTGTCGTGAACCTCGTTATCTTATGCTTGTGTGAACCTCGTATCATATTACTTATGTGTTATGTGTGTTGTGTGATATCATTGTCATATTACTCTTATATATCATGCCTAGATGCTCTCAATATGAAAGGAGCATACCTTTAGGGGGAGCTCCGTTCATATTGTGTTTTTCAAACATGCAAATAGAGATGTTGTCATCAATTACAAAAAAGGGGGAGAATGAAAGATCATCGTCCGTTTTGGTAATTATATGACAACATATCTATTTTGATCTAATGTTTGTTCGATAAATGAAAATGCCTAGGTTAATTTAGGTTCACTAACTATTTGGGGCAAGCGTTCGTTTTATATGAAAAGAGAAAGGAGAAATAAATCCAGGGAGGCATTTTGCACAGGAGCGGAGGCTCCGGTGAATCCACCGGAGGCTCCGCCCAGGATCCGGTGGGGGTCCGGTGTGGGCTCCGCCCAAATCGCTTTCTGGAGGGCACATGCGGAGGCTGGAGCGGAACGTCCGGTGGAGCTCCGGTAGGGCGGAACCTCCGCCATTCCCACCGGAGGCTCCGCCTCCTACAAAACTTGGCATGTGCACACAAGGGGGTCCGGTGCGCCTCCGGTGGAGGCTCCACCCAAACGGCGTTCTTTTGGGCAAGAGCGGAGGCTCCACCGGAGCCTCCGGTGGACCTCCGATGGCCTCGCCTGGCCCCAGTGTAAATGGGCTCCGGTGGACCTCCGGTGGGGGCTCCGCCAGAACCTGTTTCTGTTGCGCAAGTGCGGAGGTTCCGCCGGAGCCTCCGGTGGACCTCCGGTGGGCGGAACCTCCGCTGCTCCCGCCGGAGCCTCCGCCCCGTGGCCCAGCAAACGTGCGCAAGTGCGCTGCGCCATTGCGCAAGTGAATGAAGCCCACCGGAGCCTCCGGTGAAACCACCGGAGCCTCCGGTGCTCCTGGACTGCAACGGCCATTAAATGAAAGGGGTATAAATACCCCTTCCCCTACCTCTTAAATGCCAAGCTTTCCCCCATTCTCTCTCCAAGCCATTAATGAAAGCTTCATCCGCCTAGATCTCCCACTCCGTCCACCCAATCACTCCCATACTTGGTGGAGAGCTAGAGGAGGCCTAGATCCACACTTCCACCAAAGGAATCTCAAATCCATCCACCACAACCTAGTAGATCTAGAATCCTACTTGAGGCCTAGAAACCTTAGTAGATCTTGTGCTTGTAGCTTCCACCTTGTTGCAAGAAGCTACGGATTGCTTGAGAGCCTCCATCCATCTTGTGGAGTGACCTCGAGCCCTTGTAAAGGTTTGGTCAACGCCTCCAAGTCGACCTCATAGTGGAAACGAGAATCTCCCTCACCGGAGAAGCTCAAGGAGAACAAGGTGTGCACAACCGTGCTATTGAGGAGCGCCTAGGTGGCTCCCCACCTCTCCAACGTAGACGTACTTCTCTTTGAGAAGGAACTACGGGAATCATATCCTTGTCTCCTTGTTTACACTTGTTGTTTGCTTTACCACCTTACGGTTTACTTCCGTTGTGCATATTATCTTGTTCACATAGGTTGCTCACCTAGATGCACATCTAGAGAACATTATCTTATCTCGCTTAGCCTCACTAAAAGTAAAAGAAAAGAAAAATTGGTAGTCAACCTATTCACCCCCCCTCTAGTTGACCATAATGCACTTTCAACAATGCAACAACTATTTTCATGAACTTGATGAACAAGATCTTCATGCCATATCTGAAAAAATTCGTGATTGTGTTCATCGATGATATTCTGATATATTCTAAGAACAAAGAAGATCATGCTAAGAATTTAAGGATAGCATTACAAGTTCTGAGGGAACATCAGTTGGTTCAGTAAGTGTGATTTTTGGTTGGATCAAGTAGAATTCCTTGGACATGTCATAAGTAAGGATGGTATTGCAGTGAATCCGGACAAAGTACAATCAGTTCTAGATTGGAAAGCACCAACCAATGTCAAGTAAGTTCGAGGATTTCTCGAAATGGCCGGCTACTATAGAAGGTTTATCGAAGGATTTTCTAAGATAGCAGGGCCAATGACCAACTTGTTAAGGATAAATACTCCTTTTGTATGGTCAGACAAGTGTGAAGCTACTTTCTAGGAATTGAAGAAACGGTTGAAAACAACACCAATCCTAGCAGTACATGAACCAGGCAAGGATTACATAGTATATTGTGATGCATCCAAGAATGGATTGGGTTGTGTACTCACGCAAGATCGGAAGGTAATAGCTTATGGTTCAATACCTCTCAAACCTCATGAAGTTAACTACCCAACTCATGACCTTGAGTTGGAAGCTGTAGTTTTTGCTTTGAAGAGATGGAGGTCATTTCTCTATGGAGAAAAATGTGATCTTTACACGGACCACAAAAGTCTCAAATATTTCTTTGCTGAGAAATAATTGAATATGAGGCAAAGAAGATGGTTAGAGTTAATCAAATACTATGATCTTAGTATCAATTATACACCAGGAAAAGCCAATGTTGTAGCTGATGCTTTAAGCCGGAAGAGTACAGATAGTCAACCAACTTAATGTGAATTGCCAAAAGAGTTGAAGAGGGAGCTAGAACAAGTTGAAATAGAAATACTTGAGGTAAAATCATTGGGAGGTTTGTATACTCTGAAGGTTGTGGAGGAAAGAAAAAGTGATATCAAGAATGAGATAATTCGCCATCAAGACAAAGATCCTTTTATAAAGGAAGAGCTCCAGAGGATTGAAGATGGAAAACCCTCAGTATTCCATTTAGTTGAGTATGGCTCACTATGGTTCAATAAGAGGATTTGTGTACCAGACATACCTAAGATCAAGAGTTTTATACTTCGGGAAGCACATAATACACCATACTCCATTCATCCCAGGAGTACCAAGATGTATATGGATCTCAGAGACATATTTTGATGGAACAAAATGAACAGGGATATTGCCAAGTATGTATCCGAATGTCACACATGTCAGAGAGTGAAGGCAGAACACCAAAGTCCAGCATGACCATTGCAATCTTTAGATATCCCAGAATGGAAGTGGGAGGAGATCAGTATGGATTTTATAACTGGTCTACCAATGACTAAAACACATAAGGATATGATTTGGGTTATTGTGGATCGATTGACCAAGAGCGCACATTTCTTAGCAGTTAATCAGAAGGATCACACAGAGAAATTGGTAGTTTTATATGTTAAGGAGATAGTAAGTAAACATGGAGTGCCTAAGAGAATATTTTCAGATCGAGGATCTGTGTTTACTTCTGTATTCTGGAGAAAATCACATGAGGCTCTAGGTTCACAACTCGATTTCAGAACTGCTTATCATCCGCAAACCGGAGGGAAAACTGAAAGAACTAATCAAATCTTAGAAGACATGCTTCGGGCATGTGCTCTAGATTTTGGTGGATCGTGGGATGAACATCTACCATTAGCAGAATTCTCATACAATAACAATTATCAAAGCAGTTTGAAGGCAGCACCATTTGAAGTACTTTATGGACAGAAGTGTAGATCACCAATATGTTGGTTCGAGGCCGGAGGAAAGTCTGAGTTTGAACCAAACTATGTCAAGGATCAACAGAACATTGTTCATATCATCAGGGATCGTCTGAAAATTTCTCAAAGTCGTCAGAAAAGTTATGCTGATAAGAAGAGAAGGACTTGGGAACCAAAAATCGGGGATATGGTCTATCTCCGAGTTAGTCCCATGAAAGGTCTTAAGAGGCTCGGAGTTAAAGGAAAGTTAAGTCAGCGATACATTGGACCTTACAAAATTCTTGCACAGAACCGGAATATAGCCTTCACTTTACGTTTACCCGAGAGATTGAAGCAAGTACCTAATGTCTTCCATGTATCCCAACTCCGAAAGTGTTTGAAGGAACCTGAAGATTCCGTGAATCAGGAGGATCTGGAGTTAGAATCAGATCTCACATATGTGGAGGAACCAGAAAATATTCTGGTAGAAGACTGGAAAAGACTCCGGAACCGAGCAATCAAGTATTGCAAAGTGCAATGGAAACATCATCCTGAACGCGAGGCTACCTAGGAAAAGGAAGAAGAGTTACGCCAAAACTACCCCGAGCTGTTCAGGTATCATTGTTATAACTTCGGGACGAAGTTCTCATTAAGGAGGGAAGACTGTAATGTCCCAGCGTTTAGGGACTCACGGGGGGTATAATATTGATCTGTGCATCTGCATGCATGTGTTTGTAAAACCTGAATAATTTTTTCGCAAAACTAAAAACCTGGAGTGATCAAGGTTCCATTGATATTCTGACTGAGAGAGAGAGAGACCAACATTGGAAGAGGGTGGAATTTTGGCATGACCTCTAGATTATATTTGAAATGGAGGAGTTCAAATTTGAATTATCTAAACTTGAGAATGTTTGAATGTGAATTTGAATTCAAATTGAATAATCAAGAAAATATAATTACCATAATCAAATGGTAACATTTAAGAAATAACAAATATTGGACATTTCCAATTCCATAGTGAATAAGAAAAACAAAACATTTAACTTTATTAATTAAATCACAGTATACAAAGTCTTTACAATGTGTTTCCAAAATAGAAAAATTACAAAGATTATTACAAAGGTAACATTACAAGAATTCACTTCCTAGACTAATTCCTAGCTAATCCAAAGTATTTGTCATCTTCTGAACTTGCAAAGTAATCACAAAAACAAACAGATGGATTAGTGTGAGGTTTGTACCCTCAGATTGACAGTGTGTTGCACGGTTAAACTCATATTTGGGATAACTGAAATTGTGTAGTATCTGTTCAAATCAAAATGGCCTCAGACCATCATCATTGGAAAGCATCAGGTAATACAAGTGGCAGCAGAAAATATATGGGCTGCCGGGATAAGATCATCCGTAGGGCAAGGTGAAAAGGTCTCAACAGCAGGCACACAAACACACAACACACGCATGGTAACACATTAGTGCTTTCAATGCAACAGCAGTAGGATAAATAACACACCAGCCGCAAGAGGGGAGGCATCACCAACACTTTCCCATGTTCTTGCTCGGGTTTCTAGCTCAACCAAGAATAGGAAGAACAACCAACACAAGATAATCCACCATAAATCAATCCACCGGTGGAACTGAACCATATTGGAGATCCAGCCAACAGAGCACAAGGCCAAGCTGAAGGGGGAAGCAGAGCTAAAATAAAGCAATCCTCAAGCACCAAAATCCACCAACCTCAGTTCATCAATTAAGGTGAATCTCTACACACTATTCAGCATCTATTTGCTGGATTATTGACAAAGGGGCTGAGGGGTGTTTTTCCCTCCGTACAACATAGAAGTGCTATGCTACTTTCATCACAGGGAGCTATTTAGATCAAGAGACAATTGTTCTTAAAGGAAAAGAGTCTTAGGCTGTGCATCATGGGATGGGGCAAATTAATCAAGTACTAGGAATCTGTTGTTATCAGATAATTTCCAATAGGCAAAGAAATCAAGCAAATAATAATTTGTTCTTATCAGATAGTGCTTAGGGACAACAGATCAAGCAAGCATATGTTCCTATCAGTTCAGAAGGATCCAGTAGCATATATATCTAGCAAAATAATTTTGGATAGGGGAAGAGAGCCTAGCTCACTTGGTTAGGGAAGTGGATGTACGACCCAACCACCCAGGTTCAAGTCCTCACGGATGCGGACTTGGGTTCCTATTATTTCAAAAATAAAAACCCGCCGTGGGGGCCTCCCCTGCTGCCTTCCTTTCAAAAAAAAAAAAAAAAATTTTGGATAAGATCCCAGCTCACATGATATCTCCATAATAGTTGCTGGGCACCAAATCTGTGGATTAGGTACCTCAACACAACATCACATAAAGAGAGAAGTACTGAATATTAACAAAATCTTGATGGCACATCCTCTGAACCAAATGGTTCATAGTAGCACCTATCAGCTAGCACACCCATAGAATCTCACCAGAACATTATACACATGTGTGCTCTGTTCTGAATCTAACATGAACAAAGCAACACAACACAAGCACAAGGAGAGATCCCTAATAAGTTTTCACAGAGCACAAGCAACAAGGGAAAAATCCCTAGAGCTATTCCATAAGCAAGGCTATCCTCTGAATTCCATATGTCACGGTGATGAAAAATAATCTATATAGCAACCCTAAATAAATCCACTCACTGGGAAATTTTTCGCAAGCAATAGCAATCAACAACCAACACTAATAGAGGCATCACAAGCATCATGGGGTATCGCAGAACCCATTGAACATGCCATGAATTTTGGCTCAAAGGCAGGTTCCAGAGCAAGGGGAGGAAGGAGTGAGAGGATAGTAGTGGGAGAGAGGGAGCAAAGGAGAGGGAGTAGGGGAACTCACAGGTGGTCACCATTGTGGTGACCACGGCCAAGGGCGTAGCGCAGAGGTTGGCGGCGTGGAGCCGCAGTTGCTTCCGGGGAAGCCATCCCGGCGGCAGCTCGCCTCCTCAGCATCCTCGACCGCATCCAGGGCAGCAACGGCGCAGCAACAACATCGGAGGCGCCCTGAACCTCCCCGGGTGGTCCTAGATCGCCTGAGAAAGGTGGGGAGCCGCGGGTTCCGTAACCCTAAATCTAGGGTTCGGATGCGCGTGGGCACCTCGGTGAGGGAAACTCGGATCAAGGCGGTGGACATTGGAGAGGATCTGGCGGCGCATCGTTTGAGAACTTGCACGGCGGCGGAGATGACCGGAACAATTCAACGGAGGCGAGGCGACGCAGTCCCCAGGCGAGTCGCCATGAGAGTCGCGGAAGAGAGGGGAGAGGGAGAGAGTGTGGGTGCGTGCGCGACTGGGGGTTGGGCTCGGGTTCAGTCCCGATCCGGTTAGGCTCAACCGGGTGGGGTGCTGGCCCACTTGTTAGCCCTAGGGGTTGAATGGTCTTTTGACCATTATAGTGTTAAAACAAATACATAATAAACTTTAATGAATAAAATTATGTAAGTTATTAAAATTAATGATTAAACTAATAAAAACCAAATTATAACATTTTAATACTTTAATAATTTAAATTAATTGAATTATACTTGTTATCTTAACTCTATAATTTTAAAATACCAATTCTAATTAATAAAATTTAATAAATTAATACTTAGTCATTAATAAGAGTGTTCTTTCTCAAATACTCAATAGTATAGTTTGTATATTCAATTATTAAAATAAATATTTTTCTGATTCATCAAGGATTGTTAACACAATTAAATTAAGTAAATAATAAATAATAATAAACTATTAATAAATAATTGAGTTAAAAATAATTAAATACCACAATTACTTAGTAAACAAAAGAATCAATTCAAAAAATTGCATACATGTCATTATTATGCATAATAGCAACAATTGCTTCTTTAAACATTGTCTTTACCAGACAATGATGGTATTTTGTAGAACAAGGAATGCAGGAGCCTCACCAAGTATCAGACTCCACTACTTATCCATATCAAGGAAAGTTAATCACTTGCTCATGTCCTCTGAATTATTTCGTAACAACTATTTTCAAAATCCTATCGTAATACCACTTATTCTCAAAAGAATGCATGATCCTATTTTTATAATAATATGACTATTTGAATGACTACCTGAGTGGTAGTGTTCTGTTTGGTGGGCGGATGGAACCATGGTAAAATGAATAGGTCAAAGGAAGGTTCCATCTGCATGGGAAAGTATTACCTAGGATTTAATCACCAATGCCGTCAGGATTCTTGGGCCGTAAATTCACGCTAAACAATGGGTCTTGTATGGGGCGAGTAAGACAGTTGTGATGTTCTCTCGTTCGCATGTCAACGGACTGCTAGAGACGTACGATGTAGGTCTTCAGGGAGTACATGCACATGGGTGGGAGCCCTTACGTCTCAAGGACTCTAGGGTCTATGAGTGTCTGCCAGGAGCGCCTAGATGGGTAAAGTAGCGCACCTCTGTAGAGTGTAAAAGGATGTGGCATGTTACCCCCTGTTCTCGGAAGGAACTGCGAACACTGCAGGAAAGGCAACTCCATGAAGTTCTAATCCTGTGAAGGCTGGCGGACATAGTTTTCAGTATTAAAAGCAACCTCTTGACGAAAGCTTTATCAAACATTTCATTCGTCTAGACTCGTTAGAGTCGAGGACCGTAGATAGTGCATCAATTACCTCCGTACTTAATGAACTTGTTGAGTAACGCTCGTTACTCATTCAATCCCGTTTGACCCCCTGCTTAGGCTACGAGAAATTTGAAGAGGCTTCATTCAACATCCTCGGAGGCCAGGAGGATATCTACTATGAAGAATCAGATCTCTCCGAAGGCTTAGAAGGGGTGGATTATACAATCCAATATGGTGCTGACCCTGAGGGGGCTGTGTCTGGCTAGGTTTAGCCTAGTCTGAAACACATACTTAGCATGGTTGAATCGAGCAGCCTTGAACTGTATATATGGCTGTTGAGTTCCCGTGTATGAACTTGTTTTACATTTCAGATGTTCCTCCAACTTCAATAATGATATGGAATCATCATGAGATCATTCTCTTGTCAGCACACTATGTTTTGTAGTATATGTTTGTATGACAATCAAGTCCCGCAATGTTTCTACTGTACCACCGTGAGGGGTGTAATATTTGCGGAACAGTGTTCTGTAAGTGTTATGTCAACGAATTGCATAGTACAACATGCAGTGGTATGCTGGGTCACTGCACAGAGGTTTTCACGTTCATTCCAGGATGGATCCGGAATGAATCCGGGTGCCGGAATGAAATCCGGAATGAATCCAGATTCCCCCGGAATGGACTCAACACCCATACGAGAAAAGCCAGAACTTTTGCATATGGACTTTGTTTTGGATGTTCTTGGGCTTGTTGAAATCGCAACGACGAGCACTACAAGAATATGCAGAGAAACATCATTTTCAAACAATGTAAGATAAAACCAAATGGGGAAATGTTTTGACCTCTCAAAAAGGAACAACCGGTGAAACCTCCAAGACGAAAACGCACATAACTTTTGCGAATGAACTCCGAATGAGGTGAATCCAATTGGGTTGGAAAGATAAAAACAAGGACTATACAAACAGTAAGAAATGGATAAGTTACCACACATGTAAGGTGTGGAAACATTCTCAAAGAAGAACCAGATATTTTCACCACCGAAAACCCAAAAAGTTTTCCTTACCAAAACCGTTTTTGATAAACCTTGCCTTGCCATGAAGATCATGACAAGAAAAAAACCCCAAGGAGATAAAATCCAAATAAGAACCAAGAAATATGATATGCAAATATGCAAAGGTTTGAGCTCTCCACAACAATTCGATCAAGTTACTCATTTGAGATCCCCTCTTGATAGGACGACTATCTATCCTATAACCGGTTTCCCAAAGACATGAGACTGGTAAAATAGAAAACCTATCAAGATCATACCTTTGCATTGAGCATTCCACTTAACCTAGATGATGACGATCTTGACTCTCTCAAGATGGATCCTCTTTCTTGATCGTGCTAGCTAGCACAAGCTCCACTTGATGAAGACTTGCAAGTAGCTCCCCCATACACCATAATAGGAGAGACCCTTCTCGGCAAATATTCACAAAGACACAATCTCCAAAAAGGTGGCAAGCATCAAGAATATGATTTGTTCGATATGCTTCACTTGAGCTTCCACGTCAAGCTTGATAACGAACACCGCTTGATGGCAAAGACCATGGGATGTATGAAATCTTTCTTTTGATACATGCCCATGGAAAGATACCTAACCACACATAGATATGCCACACACACATATCATGGGTTAGTTCACAAAGCTATATGGACCAATTATTACCATACCACGAGAGACACAATCCCACTTGGTACATCTTTTAGCTTTGTGTGTTGATCACTTGCTTGATCAACCTTGTATATTTTCTTCTCACTTCAAATGATGATGTCTTGAAGACAATCATGAAGTACCATATAATTATTGTCTTCATGACACACTAGCAATATGCACAACTCAATACATGACCATTCTTCATATAAATCCTCGAATATAACAATGGTCATTATGAAAGCTTCTAGAGTTCAACACATGAACTCCAATCTTTCCTATGGACAAGATCTATAAGGATAACTCAATGTAAACATTAGTCCATAAGGATTGTCATTAATTACCAAAACGACATATGGGGGCACCATGCACTTTCAGCTGGTTCTGATCAATTCGATGCTAACTAGTTTACCTATGTTCCTATTTTCTTTCTTTGAGGTTCCTATTGGGGTACGGAAAAGAATAGATTTCTATAGGTCTCGATTTTTCTGGCAAAGTCACAATGTCAAAAAGAAATACCGCCTTACGAAGTGGAATATAGTCTGTCGTCCCAAAGATCAAGGAGGCTTAGGTATTCAGGTTTTGGACATTAAGAATCGGTGTCTTCTCAGTAAATGCATGTTTAAGCTATTAACAGAGGATGGGTTGTGGCATGAGCTTATTACTAATAAATATTTTGGTGGTAAAACTCTTGCCGAATTGGAGGCTAAACGTACTAATTCAACTTTTTATAAAGGTATTATGAGGGTTAAACAGAGTTTTTTGAACGTGTTAAGTTTACACTTGGTAATGGTGAGAGAATCAGATTTTGGGAGGATTGCTGGTTAGGTGATTCGTCCCTGGCAACCGAATATCCCTCTCTCTACTCAATTGAGGTAATAAAAATGTTTTAGTTTCCCATGTGCTTGGCCAATCACCCCCCCAATATACAGTTTAGACGTGTTATTGTTGGGGATAAATGGGAAAGGTGGTTGCATCTCATAGAACGACTTATGGAAGTTACTCTATCAAATAATCAAGATGGTATCAGGTGGACTCTCACCACTTCAAAAGTTTTCTCCATCAAATACTTTTATGCAGATATGCAAACCTCCTTCAATATAACCTCCGTGAATGGGCCCACTCCATCCACTCATAAAGATGACTTCTTCGCCGAACTTGTCGCCCAAAAGCCCGCAAATAATGTCAAATGGCTTTCCCTTGGCGATTTCTGTAAAATCTCGAGGGCTAGAGACAAAAAACAAAAGGAATGTGAAGCAAAGTCGGATCAATAAGTTTAGAGCCATCCTCCAATGTTGTGAACTCAAAGAGATCTATCTCCAAAATAGGGGCTTCACGTGGAGCTACGAGAGAGCAAACCCCACCATGAGCAACCTTGACACATTCTATTGCAACACCAATTGGGAACTTCACTTCGACTCACACATTCTTCACACGCTCTCCTCCGCCCTATCCGACCACTGTTCTCTCATCCTCGCCGATGCAAGTGGCCCAAGATGGCCGAGAAGTTTCAAATTTGAGAACTTTTGGACATGCCTATCGGGTTTTGAGGAAATTGTGCACCAAGCTTGGAGTGTCCCCTCCGGTCACGCGGACCCATACCTCAAACTCTTCAACAAATTGAGAAACAATGGCAAAAGACTCTCTACCTTGAGCCGCAAGATCATCCCTAAATCCAAGATTGTCCTTCACGCCGCCGTCCTTGTCATGCTTCAACTTGACATTGCCCAAGAAAACTGCCCCAGGTGAGATCAACCTCCGAGCATCCCTCAAGAGAAGGACCATTATTTTGACAATTATTGAGTGGGCTAGGAGGAAGCAATCGGCTAGGACTTCTAACATCAACGATGGCGACACTAACACTAGATTTTTTTCACTTGAGGGTGAATTCTAGGGGACGAAAATATTATACACCGCCTCAAGCACCATGGTGGGTGGGTCACCGAGCATGAGAAAAAAGAGGAAATTATTCATGACCACTTCTTCTCGGTTTTAGGATGAGGCCCAACACGAAGCATTGATCTAAAGTGGGAGAGTTTGCACTTCGGCAATATGGATTTGGGGGTCATAGATGCCCCTTTCTCTATGGAAGAGGTTAAGCAAGCAATCAGTCAAATGCACTCTGAGAAGGCCCCCAACCCCGATGGATTTACCGTGGCCTTCTTCAAGAAGTGTTGGGAAACCATTTGTGAAGATGTTATGCGAGCCATCCATCATTTCAACGACCTACATATGGATTACCTCCAATGGATTCATTTGGCCAATATTGTGTTGCTACCAAAGAAGGAGGGGGTGGAAGACATCTCTGATTATAGGCCCATTGGCCTCATCCATGCTGTTGCAAAGATCATTGCTAAAATAAATCCTTCTAGATTTGCCCCTCTCATGAACGGCCTAGTTTCAAATGCTCAAAGCGCATTCATGAAGAAAAGTAGCCTTCATGACAACTTCATGTACGTGCGCAACCTCGCTAGAAAGCTTCATAATGGCTAACTCTCAACCCTCCTCTTCAAGCTTGAAATTCGCAAGGCCTTTGACTCCGTGTGGTGGGATTTCCTAATTGAGATCCTTGAGAAGCATGGTTTCCCTCCGAAATTCCGGGATTGGATCACCGCAGTAGTATTCTCATCATCCTCTAGGGTCCTCTTACAGCCAGGATTTCTGTCAAGCATGAGAGGGGTTTGCGTCAAGGGGACTTGCTTTCTCCGCTCCTTTTTATCCTTGCCATCGACCCCTCAAGCAACTTCTCGAGTTGGCCACACATCATGAGCTTCTCCACAAGATTAGAAGACAAGGAACCACCCTTAGAACTTCGCTCTATGCGGATGATGCGACAATCTTTGTGGATCCACATAAAGAGGACATCCAAATCCTTGCGAGAATTATTTCCCTCT
Organism: Alopecurus myosuroides; assembly: GCA_028641055.1. NCBI lineage: Eukaryota > Viridiplantae > Streptophyta > Magnoliopsida > Poales > Poaceae > Alopecurus > Alopecurus myosuroides. The sequence goes on from JAPCYS010003160.1 coordinate 131,903, forward strand.
TCGGAGAGGTCAATGGGCTCGTGACCAATTTTCAAAGAGCATTGTGGTTCCCACTATGTGTCATGGAATCGACCTTGATGATGTCCTCTTGGGCTTGCCGGTGATTAGAGGTTCTTTGCTCATAAAATACCTAGGCCTCCCCTTTCGGTTGGGCAACTCAAAAGGGTTGACTTCCAACCTCTCGAGGCTAAAATGGGGGTAAGCTCATCACTTGGGGAGGGAAAACATAAATGTGTCTATTCGTGGGACTTTGACCAAGTCCGTACATACCTCGTAAAAAATATACCACCTAAATCCTCTCAACATCCCCTCGGGATGCCTCGCAAACTTGAACAAGATGGAGCGTGCTTTTCTTTGGGCCGGTGCAAGGGATGTTACCGGCGGCAAGTGCAAGATAAATTGGGAAATGGTCTGTAGACCTACTAACCTTGATGGTTTTGGGATCCTCCACACCGAAAGTTTTGCTCGAGCTCAACGTTTGAGGCGGCCTTGGTTCGAATGGAGAGACCCCTCAAAGTCATGGGTGGTTTGGGCACCCCTTGTGACTCCACCGACTTGGCCCTCTTCTACGCCTCAACCACCATTACCATTGGCAACAACAACGGCAGCATCGCACCTTTTTGGGATTCCCCTTGGCTCAATGGTAGGATCCCTAAAGACATTGCACCGCTCATTTTTGAAGCCTCCACAGGAAAAAAATTGAATGTCAAGCAAGCATTGCATGAAAATGCATGGATTTCGAAGATAAAGATGGACATCAATTTACCTTTCACCACCTCTTAGAGTTTATTAGCCTTTTGAGGGAGCTACATGTCGCTGGCAGAGTTAAATCCTTTCTTTACGTTGTTGGGGACCCCAAGAGGAAGGTGTGATGAGCACATCGGTAGGAGTTTTCCCCTTAGTTAAGAACCAAGGTTATCAATCCAGTAGGAGAAAGAGAATCTTCGGAAGGTTGATGCCACGGACGGTGGTGCTGGCGCTTCACCAGTGTCAGCAACAACGTGAAACCTGCACACAACACAACCAAAATAGTTTGCCCCAACGGTACAGTGAGGTTGTCAATCTCACCGGTCTTGCTGAAAACAAAGATTAGACGTGTAGTGTGGAAAAACAATGTACGCTTACAGAACGTAGAGAGAGCAGGAAATTGTTGTGGGTTATTTAACAATGTGGAAAATGGACCGGCGTTCGAAGTTTCACTAGTGGTGTCTCACCATAAAAGATAGCATGCTGGGTGAACAAATTACAGCTGGGCAATTGACAAATAATGGTTGCACCGTAGTGCACAATATGACATGAAGATTACTATGTTATTTAGTGCGGGCATTACAACAAGATACATAGACCGACATCCATCTGCATCTATGACTAATAATCCACCCTCAGGTTATCATCCGAACCCCCTCAGGTATTAAGTTGCAAGCAACATAAAATTGCATTAAACAAAGTGTGTAATGTAAGCAATGATTATGCACGCGAGCACTCTCACCTTTGCTTTCTCCCTAATGGCAAGAGCACATCCTCCCACTTCACGTTTCTGTCACTCGAGCAAGGCAACAAGGAGGCATGAACCCACTATCGAGCATAAATACTCCCTCTTGGAGTCACTAGCAACTACTTGGCCAGAATAACCACTAGCAACGGAGAGCATGCAAGATCACAAATAACATATGCAAATAAAGACTATAATCAACTTGGCATAAGGTCAATATTCATCGGATCCTAGCAAACACAGCACAGAGAATTACATACGATCAATCTCGATCATGATAAGCAGCTCACGAGATCTAAACATGGAGGCATATGAGGAGAACACAACCATCTAGCTACAACTACGAACCCGTAGTCCAAGGATGAACTACTCACGCATCACTCCGTAGGCAGACATGGTGATGAAGAGGCCTCTGGTGATGATCTCCTCTCCGGCAGGGTGCCGGAAACAGCTTCAGAACCCCCTGATCTGGGGTTGACGGTGACGACGGCTGCGGAACTTTTTCGGCGATTTTGATCAGGTGTTTAGGGTTTTCCATCCGGGGGGCTTAAATAGGCGAAAGGGCAAAGGCGGTGGCGCTCCAGGGGGCCCACACCTATAGCTGGCGCGGCCAGGGGGCGCGCCACCCTATGGTGTGGCCCCCCTGCTGCCCCTCTTCGGCTCCTCTTCGGTCTTCTGGATGCTTCCGGGGAAAATAGGACTTCCGGGTTTCGAATTTTCTAGTTCCGAGAATATTTCCAGAACAAGTTTTCTGAAACTAAAAAACAGCAGAAAACAGGGAACTAGCTCTGTGGCATCTTGTTAATAGGTTAGTCCAGAAAATCGATAAAAATGACATAAAGAAGGGAGAAAACATGTAGCAATTGGCATAATATCATTATGGAGCATCAGAAATTAGGGATACGTTTATGACGTATCAAGCATACCCAAGCTTAGTTCCTACTCGTCCTCGAGTAGGTAAACGATAAAACAATGATTTCTCAGGTGACATGCTACTAACACAAACTTGATCAATCTAATGTAAAAGCATATGTACGCTGAGATCATAAAACTTTAAACACAAGCATGATAAATAAAACTTTTATAATAAAGCATAGCAATTACTTTGCATCACGAAAACTAACTCAAATAAAGGATCATGAATAATAATGCAAAGAAAGGAAAACGTTTTTTTTAGGATAGAGAAAGCATGGCAAAGTGATATTTCGAGAGTGCTTAAGAGTGGGGCGAAACATAAATGCCAGGACACCTTCAAAGTTCAAGAGGAAGACTAGAACAAATAATTTAAGAACAAATAATATCACATCATGAAGTAATTATTGATGCTTATGGGACAAATGCACAGAGAACCCAGACTGGCAAAAATGCTCTCTCAACTATGCATAAAGTTAGAAGATGGAGACTCAACATAAAAGTAAAAGAAAGGCCCTTCGTAGAGGGAAGCAGGGATCACTCATGTGCTAGAGATTTTATTTTATTAAACAGAGGTATTAAAAGTTCGGCACTCCTCCCATCCATCTTTCACAAACCATGGCTAACTGAATCCTCGGGTGCCTGCCAACAATCACATACCGTGGAAGAGTTTCTATATTTTGGGAGATGTATGCTAATGTCAACGAATGGTAAAAAAAATACAGTACATCACAAGTCAACTGGATTCACAAGAGCGGCTCCCATGGTGAAGGACACAACTGGTGTATAAGGTCATCCCTCTTTCTCTTTTGTTTACACAATTATGCTTTGACTGATAAATCAGGGGCAAAAATAGTGAAGAGAATTTGTTTGCATTAATTTGGGGCTGGGAACCCCGCTGCTAGCTCTTCTATCATTTGGATAAGCGGATGAAGCCACTAGTCCAGGGTGTGAAATCCAATCAACAAGTGAGATAAAGATTCTCTATTTACGTCCTCATGAGCAAAAACAGGAACATACAGCAGGAGTTATTTTGAAGGTTTTAAAGGTAATACATGAGCAATTTACTTTGGAATGGCAGTTAAATACCACATGTAGGTAGGTATGGTGGACACAATGGAAAATATTTGGTTTAAGGGAGTTTGGATGCATGAGTAGAGCTCATACTCAGTACAGGTGGAGGCTAGCAAAATACTGGGAGCGACAAATCCAGAGAGCATATGAGCCATAATCATGCATAGAGACATAAGCATCATTAATTAAAACATAAGCAGTATCACAAGTTCAAAAACTAAGTGGTCATGGAGGCTATTCGTGACTGGTTTGTATTCATAAACATGGTGTGAGCATGCGCCAAGTCAACCAAATAAAACATTCGAAAGAGAATACCATATATTGATGCTTTACTATGACAAGAACAACTCATGAATCTTTCAATACATATTAAACACTCTCAGCTATTTGAGGCTAATCATGCTACTCAATAACCACAAGGCTTTAAAACTAAAATAACATTTAGCATGGCATGAAAAAGTCCTAGCCACAGTCTATACAAGCTTCTACTAGTACTGTTATAGATTCTACTTCAAGCAACAATTTTTCTTTTGTTTCTCTCAACAAGCACCATACAAAACATGCTTTCACAAAAATACTCTTTATGATACAGCATGAAAACATGATAGTACTCAAATAACACTACTAAAACTAACAACTCTAATAAGAGATGCATGCAAAACAGGAGCTAAATAAATGCAACAGCTAGACAGAGATTAAGAATACAACGTATTCTCATGAAAAAGCGGAGCGTGTCACTTTCCAATAAAAGAATGCTGGGGTCCAACCAAGATTATTATGAAAATAAAAACAAACTGAAAGCAAAAGCAAAATCAAACTGAAAACAAAAATAAAATACTCTCCAAGCAAAGCACATAAGATGCGACCGAATAAAAATATAGTTTCACTAGAAGTGACCTGATAATTTGTTGATGAAGAAGGGGATGCCTTGGGCATCCCCACGCTTAGAAGCTTGAGTCTTATTGTAATTTTCTTGGATTTACTACTGGGGCATCCCCAAGCTTAGGCTTTTCACTCTTCTTCTTCACATCATATCATCCTCTTCTCTTGACCCTTGAAAACTTCATCAAAATTCTCACAATCTTCATTAGCAACGTTAGTGCAATTGAAATAAGAAATCCACATGGTTCACTTTTAACACAATTCTAACACTCAAAAACATATTATCTACTGTCATAACTTCTTTCAAAACTCTTTTTCTCAAAAGAACACCAAAAGAAAGAGATTAAGATGCATATGCGATAAATGGCAGAAATCTGTCAAAACAGAACAGCAGGTAAAGATCGATTTTTTCGAACATCTTCTGTTGCTCAAATAAAAAAATGGTATTTTTAGAAATGTTGCGGAATTAGCTTAGGAATAATCACAAAAAAATTCAGATCATTCTGATCTTTCAGGATTTTATACGATTTTTTACGGTGGACACCAGAAATCTGTTTTCTGCGCAGAAATCCGAAAACCAACTCCAACTTTCCACTAGTGGCTTTACTTGGCTCAACAAAAACACAAAATAAAAGATACAACGGGGTTTCTAAGGAAATATACAACACCCAGGTGCAATCACACCAAAGAAAACAAAGGAAAACTGAAAGAAAACAGAGAAATAAAACAGGTTGTCTCCCGGTAGGCCTTTTCTTTAAAGCCTTTCAGCTAGGCATAGAAAATCAACTCAAGTGTTTTCAAGAGAGGCATTCAAATAAAGATTTGACAAGTATTTAATAATGCATTTTATTTTATCTAAGTGGGTTTCAAAGGTTCCTCTCTTAGTACTTTTAGGCTTACTATTTTCATCAAATAAATTATCAGGAATAATCCAATCAAAAATCTTTTCTTGGGATTCGTGTAGAGCTACTAATTTAAAGGGGATTGGTATTTTATCTTCGTTTTTATTATTCGATTCAGTTTTTTCAAGAGCACCAACAACGTCTACACACGAGCCAAGCATATTAAAACGATCAAAAACTTTTCTAGCTTCTATAGCCACATCCCCAAATTCTTTAAGCATAGTTTCTAAGACGAAGTTTCTTTTCTCAACATCTTCAATGTTATTCAAGTTGAGGAACATATGTTGCATTATGGGATGGAGTTTAACAAACCTGTCTTCTAGCATGTGAACTAAAGAAGTTGCAGCAGTCTCGTAATTGGAAGCAAGTTCTACCATGGATTTTTCCTCAAAGTTATCATGCTTACTAACATGATCAAAGAATTCTTTAATAGTGTCCTTCCCAAGTATAGAACCACTTCCTACTGGCAAATATTTAAAAGTGAACTTAGGGAACAAAATGATGAGAAATTAAACTAAGAGCAGAAAAACAAAAATAACAACAAGCAAATAAATAACAACTATGAAGTAAAATAATTTTTTTGTGTTTTGATATAGAGAAGCAAACTAATTTTTGTGTGTTTTTGATACAGAGAAATAAAAAGAAGACAAAAATAAAAACAAGATAATAAACAAAATAAAGAGATTGAGAGTGAGAGACTCCCCTTGCCAGAAGACTTCCTTCTCCCCGGCAACGGCGCCAGAAAAATCCTTGTTGCTAGCAGAGTTAAATCCTTTCTCTGCGTTGTTGGGAACCCCAAGAGGAAGGTGTGATGAGCACAACGGTAGGAGTTTTCCCCTTAGTTGCACCAGGGTTATCAATCCAGTAGGAGAAAGAGAATCTTCGAAAGGTTGATGCCACTGACGGTGGTGCTGGCGCTTCACCGGTGTCAGCAACAACGTGGAACCTGCACACAACACAACCAAAATACTTTGCCCCAACGGTACAGTGAGGTTGTCAATCTCACCGGTCTTGCTGAAAACAAAGATTAGGCGTATAGTGTGAAAAACTAGTGTATGCTTGCAGAAAGTAGAGAGAGCAGGAAATTGTTGTGGTTGTTTAACAGTGTGGAAAATGGATCGGGGTTCGTAGTTTGACTAGTGGTGTCTCTCCATAAAAGATAGCATGCTGGGTGAACAAATTACAGCTGGGCAATTGATAAATAAAGGTTGCACCGTAGTTCACAATATGACATGAAGATTACTATGCTATTTAGTGCGGGCATTACAACAAGATACATAGTACGACATCCATCTGCATCTATGACTAATAATCCACCCTCAGGTTATCATCCGAACCCCCTCAGGTATTAAATTGCAAGCAACAGATAATTGCATTAAACATAGTGTGTAATGTAAGCAATGATTATGCACGCGGGCACTCTCACCGCTGTTTTCTCCCTAATGGCAACAACACATCCTCCCCCTTCACATTTCTGTCACTCGAGCAAGGCAACAAGGAGGCATGAATCCACTATCGAGCATAAATACTCCCTCTTGGAGTCACTAGCAACTACTTGGCCAGAATAACCACTAGCAACAGAGAGCATGCAAGATCATAAATAACATATGCAAATAAAGACTATAATCAACTTGGCATAAGGTCAATATTCATCAGATCCCAGCAAACACGGCACATAGAATTACATAAGATCAATCTCGATCATGATAGGCAGCTCACGAGATCTAAACATGGAGGCATATGAGGAGAAGACAACCATCTAGCTACAGCTACGAACCCGTAGTCCAAGGATGAACTACTCATGCATCACTCCGGAGGCAGGCATGTTGATGAAGAGGCCTCCGGTGATGATCTCCTCTCCGGCAGGGTGCCGGAAACAAATTCAGAACCCCCCTGATATGGGGTTGACGGTGATGGCGGTGCGGAACTTTTTCGGGGATTTTGATAAGGTGTTTAGGGTTTTCCATCCTGGGGGCTTAAATAGGCGAAAGGTCAAAGACGGTGGCACTCCAGGGGGCCCACACCTATAGTTGGCGCGGCCAGGGGGCCGCGCCACCCTAAGGTGTGGCCCCCTGCTTCCCCTCTTCGGCTCCTCTTCGGTCTTCTGGATGCTTTCGGTGAATATAGGACTTTCGGGCTTCGAATTTTCCAATTCCGAGAATATTTCTAGAACAACTTTTCTGAAACTAAAAAACATAAGAAAACAGGGAACTGGCTCCATGGCATGTTGTTAATAGGTTAGTCCGGAAAATCGATAAAAATGACATAAAGAAGAGAGAAAACATGTAGCAATTGGCATAATATTATCATGGAGCATCAGAAATTAGGGATACGTTTATGACGTATCACTACACATTGTGCACCTTACAGAGTATATTGAGGACTCAATTACTTGAAACCTCACGGCGAATGGCGAATACTTCTCGACCTCGGCTTACAAGGCCCAATTTTCTGGCTCCACTTCCACATCCTTGGACAAAACGGTTTGAGGGTTTGGGAACCTCCAAAAATCAAATTCTTCTCTTGGTTGGCAATCAACAATAGGCTTTGGATCGTGGATCTTCTTGAAAAAAGGGGTGGGAAATTGCGGCCTTTGCCCCCTTTGCAAGCAAACCCAAGAGACGGTGGCGCGTCTCTTCTTGCAATGTTGTTACTCCAAGAGGATGTGGGGAATGATCAAGGAGTGGCTCGGGCTCCCTTTCCTTACCTTGGACGATTGGACTTCGCAACTTTCCATCAACCTTTGGTGGACCTCTATGTCAAGCGAGCACATTTTGAACCACGAGGCAATGGCATAGATCGCCATGCTCACGTGTTGTAACATTTGGAATGAGAGAAATTCTAGAGTTTTCCGCCACAAATCCGCGCTGTCACCGACTATTATAAGCAACATTAAGGCCGAAGCGCACCTTTGGGTTTCGGCAGGCACAAAAAATTTGAGTCATGTAATTTTGGGAGAGTAATCCCTTTTGTACTCCCGCTTTACTTTCCATGTCTGAAGTCTCCCTCTTATTTAAGGCGAACGCTAGGCGTAGGTCGCCCTAGCGCGCCCAACTTTAGGTCCCCTCGCGGACCGTTGGATCATCATCGCACGGCCACAGATGGCGTTTTGTCTTTTTGCATTTTAGCCCCTCTACTTTTTGTATATAGAACCCGCACTCCACTGCAGACCCAATTAAACGAAGGGGTATATTGTGTTGCCCCCGAACATCTTGATAATTATAGCACAAATGCCATTGCAACAAATTCGCAGGTATCGCAACAAAAAATATTGTTCCATGTACAAAAAAAAAAGTATTGCAACAAATTATTCCAAAAAAATTCGAAAAATAAGTAATGTTACAAATAATAGTTAAACAATATGTTATTGCGTTGCAACAAAAAAGTTACAACAGTTCAACAAAAATCACAACTTATTGCAACAAAAAAATTATTTGCATCAATTAAAAAGTTGGTAAGCAACAAAAATCATCACCTATTTCAACAGAAAGGTAAAACGATAGCAACAAAAAAGTTACATGTTTACAATATGCAAAGGAGCCCGTAAACATGTCATTCCAAATGGATTCTAATAAACATTATAAACATTTTCTAGAAAATCATCCAGAAAACATTGCAACATCTCATTTGTGGTTTCTTAACAAAAAACGTGCGAAATTGTAACAAATTTTACACACGTATGCAACATTGTCCGAAATAACGAAGAACACTTAGCAAAATAAAGGCTGCACGTGGTTTGTATGCCCAGACACGAAAAACTGAGCCCAAAATACTAATTTGATGCTAATTGGGCCTATACGCTAAATGGGCCGGCCAAAATCAGCGCTCGCTCGCTCGCTGAGGGGACCTACGTTAGCTTATGTTAGGTCCCCCTAAGATAAGCATTTTCCCTTATTTAATGGATAGAGGCAAATATTTTGCCTCCTGTTTCAAAAAAAAAAAAAATCCTACTACTACAAAAGGAAATGAACTTTCTTGTAAGACATGCACTAAAAAACATCTTTGTCCTTATAATGTGGTGCTCCATAGACACAGACAATATTCCAGATTTGGCCAGACAACTTGTATTTAACTGAGCATCTTACATAATATATACCACAATCCATCTCCAGAACTTAATATATATACCACAATATATTTTGTGCATTTGGTGTTTGGAAATCATATTTACGTGCGTAGCATTTTGGTCGGAGCGTTTGTAAGTTCGACCGAGGTAAGCTGCAACAAGATGCTACTTGCAAGATCGTTTTTGAGTTGCAGCGCCATGCCATAGCTGTCCATGCATGCATGTTCTGTTCGCAGTCGCACGACAAGAAATGGCAGCACCCACTGCTAGTGAATTATAACAGAGTCGGTTGCGGTGATACATGCGCACGAGACCGAGACGTGTCGACCATAGTAGTACTAAATTAGCTGCCAGCTGACCGTAGCTTTCGACCCATCCTCCGGGCAGAGCCGGCGGCGTCACGTCGTATGCATGTTCCACCGCGATAACTACGAGGTGCGCGCACGTAGGATGGGCATGGGCGCACCGCACGCCACGACCCTAGCTAGGTCACGAGAGAATGAATAGCGCGGATAGATTAAGGTATATATCCGCCAGTTAACTTACTGTGTGACACGTCGATCATCAGTGATGAATGCACCTAACTTCCCTGTCCCTGGTGTTGACAGAACCGGATGATTCTTTGGCTGGTCGATGCTCCGGAACGGCGCCATCAACTCGATCGCGAGCTGTGCGGGTGCGGCCTTGCGCACGCACGGCTGCGTCCTGGGGAAGGGACCGTGGTGGACGCCTACCATGCCGAATAGATTGTGTTGTTTGATTTTCGTTGAAATAAAGATTGTTGGGAACTATTGGACGGTCCCAAGTTCATATAATTAATTCTGCCAGTGGTGAATGTTCTACCGATGTGTAATCTTCACAAAATCATGATTGATTAGCACCTTATTTATACGGAACGCTCTTGGTTCTTGTCCTCCTAAATTGCTCATGTCCAGAGAGTGGTAGATTCGCGGTCGGCAGACCGGTAGGCCAGGTTACGGATCAAGTAGCTTCGTCATTTCCTTGTCGCCAGGTCAAATCGGGGGTGCAACTCCGATGATGGCCAGCGCCAGGACGAGGTCCGAGTCATGGGTGAAACGGACAGGACCTGCAGGGGGTGGTTTGGTGTCGAGTAGAGCTCGCTAATTAGATGGCGGGTGCGGGTGGGAGGTGAGGGGGTGGTGTCACCTCATGTGCGATCTTGCGTCGCACCCGATGGCGACCCGAATGGCATCGCCGCCGGTTCACACGGCCTCCCGCACGATAACCACCGCGGACGCAGGTGCCGCTCGCCGTCGTCCTGTGCTCTCCTCCACCGCTGCAGACTCTGATTTGAAATGGATCGGGATCGCGATTGCTACAGCGGATGGGATGGGATGCCGATGGGCATTTTTGCTGCCGTCCCTCCCATCGTCGGCATCTATCCAACATGCAAAAGTACGCGCTTGCAGGAATAGGAAATTAAGGTAAAACGTGACCATGCATGTGCAGTTTTCGTGCGTCAAGGAAGCACCCACAAGCTTATCTCTTCGGCAGAAAAAATTCAGGTGGAGTGGTTCAATTGACAAACGCTCTCTTCATCTTCACATATTGGTTGAGTTGGAAGAAGCTAGCAAAGCAAAACCGATCGAAGAGCTTGGGCGGTATTGGGTTTAGAGACCTAGCTTCAACTTTTTAGTCTATCCTTGTCAGGCAAGTAAGGGTGGAGAGTGGAGACTTATCACAAACCCAACTTCCCTCTGTGGTGTGTGCCCAAGTTTTAACAAGAAGATGCTTTCAGGATGTTGATTTTATAAGTGTCCTGACCATGGAGGGCTAGCTTAGCTAGGAGGAAAGCTTTGGAAGCCACGAACTTATCAAGCATATTGGAGAAGTGAACTCTACCTCTATATGGGACGATAAATGGATCCCGGGCTCTGTATAGATGAAGCCATTGGGTCAACTGCAGGATTGAGGAGTGCACTATGTCAATGAACTAGCTCTGCAGCGAAGCTGAAGCCTATCGAGCTTCGCCGACCGGAGAGGAAGCCATTTGATTAAGACACAAAGAGCCGCGACATCCACTAGCACACGATACCTTCGAAGGCCATCCGTATAACACAAAGACAGAACCAGATCCACCACTCTAGAAGAGCAACTATCACACGACCGCTCGTCCTCTATGTCGCTGACGAGTGGACCCGGAATCAAGAAAAACTAATCCTTATTCCGCATAACGTCTCCATCGCCGCCATAGCACCATCGTTGGCGGACATAAGTCTAACCCTAGGAGACTTTGTTGAATATATTAGCAATTTAGCACATGATTTAATTCGAAATACTATCAGATAAATTGTGACCGTAGCAAATACAGTAACCATGCAAATATCTAGATCTAATATAGTAGACAGACTGAAACAATCTATTGCAAGAACTAGACATAAGAATTCCAGTAATATCTCATACAGATGGAATAGAGATACGTACGATGCAGCGGTAGCGGCACCGCCGTTGTTGTTGTCCATGTCGGCCATGTCGTCGATGAAGAGGTTGCCGAGGTCGGGGAAGAAATCGTCGTTGGGGAAGTAGTCGCCGTCAGCAGTCGCGCGAGTGCGCTCCCAAAAAACCTGATCGCCCCTCTCCCGTACAGGATCACAAGAGGCGGGGTTCCGGAGGCCTGTTGTCCCCACTAGCGGTGCACGCCGGAAGGAGGGATGAAGAAGACTTGATTGCCGGCGCAGTGGATTGGAACGGTGCGAAACCCTAAGATGAAGTGGTTGCTAGGGTTTACCTTATAAGCGTATTTATATGCGGCTGGGAGAGACGTGGACGTAACTCCACGTCTGAGTCGGTTCGGTTTCACGATCCAGAAAGGAAACGGAAACAGTTAAGGAATTAACGCGCCCGTTAATTACCAAGTTAATGACTCATTAAGTTTTCCCAAACGATAAAATAAACGCTCTCGGCTCGGCTCATTCCCGCAACCCGCGGCGCGTCGTGAAGAGGCGGGCAGCGGAGGAGGAGGAGCGCGCGTGTAGCACACCTCTCCTCTTGCCTTGCCAACTCATACATGAGCTAGAATGGCTCACCTTATAAGGTGGTTCTATTCTCTCCAAACTAGCAGTATGGGACTAAACTTTAATCCCACTCACTCCACTCATTATTCATGAATGGGCCATGACAATTTCAGGATTTATTGGGCTTAGTTGGGCCACACTGCAGCCCATAAATTCCAACAGACTTAACTATACGCCACAACATAGATCTAAGGTCCACCACCCAGCGAAGCACCGATGGAGGAAGTGTCTTGTGGCTTCGTCGGCAGGGAGTAGGCGAGGGTTGCTTCTCTCTTTCTCTCTAGCTAATTTCAATATATAAATTTCGTTATTAAACCGTCTTTCACATCGTTGAAAAGCATCATATGTCTAGTATTTCATACAATGAAAATTTTACAATTTTCATTTTTTCTGCACACAAGATTTTTTTCGTGTCCTTTGTCCAAAGGAAAAACATAAGCATCGTATGTTTAGTTTTTATCCCGATCTCACAAAATCAGGCATATTCGGTCCCCATGTTTTCAACTATCTTTGCTGATACTTTTTTTTAAACCAGAAGCTAGTACCCCAATATCAGCAATAGAGTACAAATGCGCCCTCTTATGAAGGATAGAATGCAATGATAGCCTTCCGAGCCATTCTTATTTCAGCCAAAGGTCACCATCACGCAGACATCCCATGCTATGTGGTTGGTTTAAGTTCATCTCTTATGTTTTTCAAAACCGGTTCATGCTTTAACATGACGAGAATTAAGAAAATTTTGTACTGTATATTAAACCGAACAAAGCTAACGATTCAGCAAATAAAAGCTTGACATGACGGAGTAGATTTAGGATTTGAAGACAGAAAAAAACTTGGGCGCCCCCGTCTCGACTCACCAGGCCCGGTTGTCGCCCGTCGCCGATCGGACTAAGCGCGATTGAAGCAGGGCCTTCGTCTGGTACGTATGGTGAGAAACGTGGGCTCTTTTCATTTTTCCCCAATGGGCCATTTTTTGGGTGGGTCAAAGAATGAACCGAGGATTTTTCTTATTCTTCTTTCTCGCGTAGGTGCATCTGTGGGCCGTAATATCGCTCAAAAATAAATCTGTGGGCATGGTGACCTGATGGAGCATATGCGCGCTAAGAAAATACCTGATGATTTTCTCAAAAATAAAAAGCTGATGCGAAGAAATAGTTGTTTCTAATGATGGAAATGGTCTAGGTCACTTTTTTTTAGAACAATCACATATTTCATTAATAAAAAATTAATTTGCAATACGCAACACATATGGAAATTAAAAGACAAACCGGGATAAAATGATTATCCTGAATTTGCAGATAAAAACCTAATAGATCGAGAAATACAAAACGACGCCTATGGTTTACTGCAATCATCGTAGCGAGCGGCCTCGTTCAACTCCAGCGCCGCCGAGACGAACGCCGGAAGAAACGCCAAGCCTCCAACATTGCAAGATCTGAGAAAACACCATCGCTAACGAGGCTTTGTGAGTCGATGAACAGCCCCGCTGCACGCAACAAGGCACATGTCGTTATGGCACGTCGACCGGGGGACATCCCCATGCTATCTTGGACCAAGATCTGTCGCCTCACATCGACGAAGTCGGAGAGGAACGACAAATCCACCACCTCCGGACCAGAATCCTCGTTCTAGAAGAACCCCCTCGCCCCAGCCACCAGCGCCGTCGCGAATAACCACGAACGCTGGCGACACACAGAGAAACTGATCTCGCCAGATCTGAAGAACGGCGAGAAGACCAAGCTGTCGATCTTAAGGACCAAGAAGCACACGTTGCCATCAACTCCAAGACACCGCAGTGAAAGTCGCCGTCGGTATGGGAGTGGAGTTGACGCAGATTTATTTGTCCGGATGCCGCTCGCACCACCCCAACGGCGCCCCAAGGAAATACTAGGATAATCCTAACTACAGGCCGGCGCCGAAGCGCCATGGTCCCCACCTTCCCGCGTCGCCGGAGTGGCCGATGGAGGAGGCAAGGACCGGTGGTGGCCGGTGTAGTTGGGCGCAGATGCGATCTCCCCGATCGCCTCTCGGGAGGCTGGGAGATAAACGATTCAGTGGTCTGTTCCGCGTGTGGAGGAGTCTAGTCGAGGTGTGACTTATGTTGCTAACCGCGCGCGACCTGTGGGCGATCTTAGTTGTGAGGTGGAAAGCTATTCACGAGAGAAATGAACTCAATATTACTTCTCGAACATTTGCATCATGTCTTACGGCTACTACATAATCTAAATATATGCGTGAAGCATCGAACCAATAACACCGGCAATGTGGAGCACCATATAAAGGAATAAACCATGTGGATCCCTCCACCTAGGGCCTAGGGGATGGTGAAGATTGAGGTTGGCATAGTTGTAGCTCCAACAGAGAACTATGATGCATAAGTGACACGCCGAGATGAATATGGTCATCTCCATGGAGCTTCGTAAACTTCAGAAGGAATAATGACACAACTATGAATTTTTCAAAGCCTGGGCACACGACAAAGCTAAGAGCATCTCTAGCAGAGCTCGTAAAGCGCTCAAAACTAAAAAAAATAACCGCCGCATATAGGCTATGAGCAAAATTTTTGGAAATAGCAGAACCCGTAAAGTCGGCTGGCCCATAATTTTTTTTGGGGCTGATAACCCATAATTATAGGGGATCACAACAGTCTTCGAGGAAAGTAAAACCCAAATTTATTGATTCGATACAAGGGGAGTCAAAGAATATTTATGAGGCTTAACAAGCGAGTTGTGAATTCACCTGCACCTGGAAGTGGACTTGTTCGCAGTGGTTTATCAATAGTAACAGTTTTATAGTAGCAGCAGTAGTGAAATGATAGCAGCAGTGAAATGAAAACAGCAGCAGTACTGTTTGAAGTAAACAACAGGATTAAATATTGTAGGTATAGGGATAGATGAACGGGCGTTGCGTGGATAAGATAGTTCATATAATAATCAAGACATGGACATTGCAGATAAATAAGATAAATCATCCAAGCACTAAGTAACCATAGGCATGTGATCTGTAAATAGTCGTACGTGCTCGCAATGAGAACTTGCACAATATCTTTTGTCCTACCAGCCCGTTTTCAGCGGGGCCTCAAGGGAACTACTGGTAATTAAGGTGTTCCTTTTAATAGAACACCGGAGCAAAGCATTAACACTCCGTGAACACATGTGATCCTCACATCACAGCCATCCCCTCCGGTTGTCCCAATTTCTGTCACTTCGGGGCCTCGGGTTCCGGACAACGATATGTGTAAACAACTTGCAGGTATGATCAAGAAAAAATAATTATCATCGTGATTCAATAACATGTTCAGATCTGAGATCATGGCACTCGGGCCCAAAGTGACAAACATTAAGCATAACAAGTTGCAACAATGTCAATAGCACTAATAGAGGATACTAGGCACTATGCCATAACAATCACGGCATTATTACGTGAACAATCTCATCCAATACTTACCATCCCCTTCAGCCTACAACGGGGAAATTACTCACACATGGATGGGGGAAACATGGATGGTCGATGGAGAGGCGTTGGTGATGACGATGGCGATGATCTCCTCTAATTCCCCGTCCCGGCAGGGTGCCAGAACGGAGTTTCTGAACCCCGAAAAAGGATTCGCGATGGCGGCGGAGCTACGGACTTCTTTCTGGAAAACGATTCAACCCCCTGGGGTTATTAGGGTTCGGGGCATATATAGTCGAAAGGGGGGCTCCGAGGGGGTGCCTGAGGTGGGCACACCATGCCCAGGCGCGGGCCCACCCTGGCCGCGCCTGGGGGAGGTGAGGGCACCCCCTTGACCCTCTCCGACTCATCTTCTGGCTCCGGGAGTCTTCGGGTAAAATATGGACTTTCCATTTGTTTCCGGGTATTTTCCTAAAAGTTCATTTTCTGCGCAAAAACAAGACACCAAAGTAATTCTGCTGAAAACAACGTTAGTCCATGTTAGTTGTATTCAAAACACACAAGTTTAGAGGGAAAACATCAGAAAGTGTTCGGAAAAGTAGATATGTTTTTGACGTATCAACTCCCCCAAGCTTAGCTTATTGCTTGTCCTCAAGCAATTCAGTTAACAACCGAGTGCAATAAAAGAACTTTTACGAACACATTTGCTTCATATGATGTAAATATTCTCACTATATGATCAAATACTTAATTATGCTCATGATAAGATTCATGCAAGATACTGCCACTTAATAGCTATGAAAACCATGAAGAGATAACAACATATTAATAATAAACGACATGAAACATAACTATTTGCAAGATTGTAATATTCATAATAGGGTCTGATAAAGTGGTATCTTGCTTGCCCTTATGTGTGGAGCAAAACATAAATGCCAGGACACCTCTGAAGTTCAAGGGAAGACTAGAAGTAAAGATATCAAAGATACAAGTATCAAGGTTATACCACAATTAACCGTGTTCTAGGACAAGCACATTACACTAAGAATAACAGCCATTGCTCTCAAGAAGGTGCATAAAGTGAGAACGTGAAAACTCAACAAAAAAGTAAAAGAAAGGCCCTTCGCAGAGGCAAGCATGGATCACTCATGTGCTAGAGCTTTTATTTTATTAAACAGAGGTACTGAAAACATTTTTAAGAGAGGTGTATGTTTATGTCAATGATGGTAAACAGAAAATATTGTGCATCACAAGCCAACTAGATTTCACAAGAGCGACTCCCATTTGAAGGACGCAACTGGTGTGGAAGGTCATCCCTCTTTCTCTTTTGTTTACACAATTATGCTTGACTGGTAAATCAGGGGCAAAAATAGTGAAGATAATTTGTATTATTATTTGGGGCTAGGCACCTCGCTGCCAGCTCTTGTATCAATTGGATAAGAGGATGAAGCCACTAGTCTAGGGTGTGAAATCCAATCAACAAGTGAGATAAAGATTCTCTATTTACGTCCTCATGAGGTAAAACAGGGACACAAAATAGGAATAATTTTTAGAAGGTTTTAAAGGTAGCACATGAGCAATTTACTTGGAGTGGCGGTTAGATACCACATATAGGTAGGTATGGTGGACACATTTGGCAAAATTTGGTTTTTGGGAGTTGGATGCACGAGTAGAGCTCATACTCAGTACAGTTGAAGGCTAGCAATAGACAGGGAGCGACAATCAAGAGAGCAACAACTATCATAATCATGCTTGCGACAAAAAAAATTTAACTGAGGCATAAAATTGATACTAGAACTCTAAGGAAAAATAAATCATCGAGGCTTTTTGACTTTTTGTTTTCAGTCTTAGCATGCGTGAGCATGCGCCAAGTCGATTCAAATAAAACAGTCAGAGGAGGCTACCACAATGCCATACCCTTCTATGAATAGAACAATACGAACACATATTTATAGACAGGTCATTTACTATTAATAAATTGGAACAAAA
The DNA here is from genome assembly GCA_028641055.1 of Alopecurus myosuroides. Classification (NCBI taxonomy): domain Eukaryota; kingdom Viridiplantae; phylum Streptophyta; class Magnoliopsida; order Poales; family Poaceae; genus Alopecurus; species Alopecurus myosuroides. The sequence goes on from JAPCYS010003160.1 coordinate 149,648, forward strand.
CATGAGAGAGCACGAACTATTAAGCATCCATTAAATCACATATATCTTATATGAACAAACTAAGCATGCTCACATGGCTGGGTATATGTACAAAAATGAAAACAAATAGAGTTCATACCAGCCTCTCACCACAACTTGAATTGTCATAGATCGTCATTAGTGCTCTTCACTTGTGGCTCGAATAATATATAATGAAAACTAAACTCTAATGGAGTCACGGACGACTGTTGAACTCTGCAGCAACTTCACAAAACAAAAGAAGAACAACAAATATTTTTGGGTTTTTCAATTAAAGCCTGAGCAAAAGAGAACAAGCAAACAAAGCAAAATCTTTTTGGTTTTTGAAATGAAACAAGAACAAAAGAAAGCAAACAAAAAAAATAATATTTTTGGGCTTTTGAATATTAAACTGGAACTAAAGGACAAAGAAAACCAACTAAAGAAACAAATAGAGAGAAACAACAGAAATATTTTTGGTCTTTTTGTGTTTTGGAAAGCGAAAACAAGACAGCGATAACAAAAGAAAGAGAGAGAAACAGAAAATATGAATGTACAAAGAACCGACTGAATACGATATATATATGAGTGTGTGATGTCGGTATACCTCCCCCCAAGCTTAGGCTTTTGGCCTAAGTGGGGCTAAATTCCTGCCCCGCCATGAAGGGACGTCTCCAAAATGTGACGATTAAGGGCCTTCTCCCTGGTACGAGCTCGATGCGCCTGGATAATGCGCGGTGTAGTTCTCATGGGGCGCCTCGTCACCCTCCTGCTCCTCGGGGTCGTGCTGCTCGTGGAAACGAAGCAACTGCAGCTCCTCGTCCAGCACCTCCTTGGTGTGAGACCATGATCCCCTGTCAATACTGAACAAACCAAGTTGTGGCATGGGGATTGCCCTCTCATCCCCGTCAACGAAAAACATCCTATAAATTAATTTTGCCTGGCGGGAATTAGAAGTAACAAAATGATGCAGTTTCATGGCAGCAAGGTCAAGCCTCTGTACGGGTAATATTACATCATTAGGACTAACAGCAAGACCTAAATCAGCTACAATACGTGAAACAATAATGCCTCCATAAATAGGTTCTCTAGCCGCTAAACGACGTGCAATTATAACACCAAGATGATAATTAGTAACACCAGTAAGAGCAGCAGCTAGGAAAGCTAGATGGTAGTGAGAAATGTTGCTAGTGTTTTCTCTTCCTAGAACACTAGTAGCAAGATAATAGGCAAAATAATGAATAGCTGGGAGTTGTATGTTTCTTATCTTGCCCTGCTGAGCTAGGCGGTCATCGTCGTTGCTTATTGCCCGGTAGAGTTCTAGCAAATCTCTAGGGTAATATGGAATCTTCTTTGTTGTCCCAGACGAAGGAACACCTATTATCCTGCAAAATTCTGTCAGTGGAAAAGTATAACCCTTATCATAAATCTTAAACGAAACAGTTGGCCCATAGGAACGATTTTGGAGCTCAAAACTTTCAACGAAAGTCTTTTTGAGGATAGCGTATTGAGCATGCTCCTCCTGCATATAAGTAGTTAAGCCAACATTGTTAACGAGAAACTTGAAATCAATTAGAATCCCCACTTCCTGCAAAAATTCATAGCATGGAAAAGTGGATGGATTAGCATCTCCATCACCCCTTTCCCCAATATCGGAGGCAAGAAGGTTTTCGTTATATGGTGGTCTTGCTCTCGCAGCTGATCTTGAGGGCCTAGATGCCCTTGGTGCATCACTTACAAACATCTCTCCAAAGGTATGATTCTTCATCCTCCTATTCTGAAATTTTTAACAAATATCACAACAAAATTATTTGGAGCAACTATATGATAGTAACTACTATAGGGACTTGTATGAGTACTAAACATGCATCAAAACTAACTTAATCAAGCATCAAACAAGCATGCAAGCTCACATAACCTGTCACCTACAACAGCAAAATACGCAAGAAATAATCCACTAAACAAAATTCTATTTGGATCATCGGAGGAGTCACATACCAGAGAACAACTTCCCCAAATCTCAGAAGAAAAGATGAGCTGAGCAAGGAGATCGAAAATCGCGAGGAAAAGCAGCAAGAACTCGGGTTTGGATGAACTTGCTGAGTTTCTACGGGCAAGAGGAAGATGTGGTAGGTGGGAGAGCAAGTGGGGGGCCAGCGGCCCCCTCACCATAGGCAGGCGCGCCCCAGGGGCAGGCCGTGCCTGGCCATGGTGAGCTGGCCTGGGAGCCCCTGGGGTCACCCCAGGTGGCTATCTGCCCCTTTTTACGCAAAAACTTCGAATATAAACTTTTCAGGATTTTTCAAGTAACTTTATTTTTCGAACTTTTCCAGAATTTTAATAAATAATAATATCGCTGGAAAACGAAGATGGAATGATGGAAAACGTGAGAAAAACCAAACCTACAGCAGTTCTAAGACACTCTACTAAACATATACCCACTAAAAATGGAAGAAAACATATGGAAAATGTGGCTGTGAATAGTGAAAACGTGAGTAGACGATGGAAAATGAGCGAAAACGAAGTGAAAACGTGTGTGGGCATGAGTGAACATAGTGAAAACAATAAGAAAACATGATATAATCTATGGAAGCACAGCGAAAACGATCACATGAATAAGTAAACATAGTGAAAACATAGTGATAACATTGTTTTCTTTATTTAAAATCACTTTGTTAACACGGTTGATCAAGTCTTGCTACCAAAATAATTTTATATGAAAAAACTTTGTTTCTCGCTAAATACTCATGTTACCTCAACCTTGGTTGATATAGTCCCAATCATGATAGTCTCATATTCTTTGGGTGGCTTTGGAATTGGACAATAAAATTCTCCAATCTTGATGGTCTCAATATTTTCAATTGAATTTAGACCATATTTCTTATCAATCTTCTTGGGAAAATAAACGGTGTGCTCTTTATCATTAACATTAAAAGTAACTTTTCCTTGATTGCAATTAATAACAGCCCCTGAAGTATTAAGAAAAGGTCTTCCAAGAATAATAGACATATTATCATCTTCAGGAATTTCCAACACAACAAAGTCAGTTAATATCAGACACTTATTAGCAACTTGAACATGAACATCCTCACATATACCCACAGGAATAACAGTAGACTTATCAGCCATTTGCAAAGATATATCAGTTGCTATCAATTTTTCTAGGAGGAGTCTTTTATAGAGAGTAAAAGGCATGACACTAACTCCAGCTCCCAAATCACACAAAGCAGTTCTAACATAATTATTTTTAATAGAATAAGGAATAGTTGGTATACCAGGATCTCCAACCTTCTTAGGAACCTTGCCATTAAAAAAGTAATTAGCAAGCATAGTGGAGATTTCCTCATTAGGAATCTTCCTTTTGTTAGAGACAATATCTTTCATATATTTTGCATAAGGAGGCAATTTAATAGCTTCAGTTAAAGGAATTTGCAAGAACAAAGGTTTCATCCATTCACAAAACTTGTTTTAATGTTCTTCTTCCTTTGATTTGTGTTTCTTATTAGGATAAGGCATTGGTTTTTGTACCCAAGGTTCTCTCTCATTACCATGTTTATTAGCAATAAAATCTTCCTTGGTGTACTTTGTATTTTTTTTTGCTTTTCAGGTTCCTCTTCAATTTCTTCTTTATCAGAAGCATTATTCTCTTCATTACCACTTTCAGTTTCAGCATCAGAGATAGATATACTATTAGGATCTTTAGCAATTTCATAGGATTCTACAGCAGTTTTGTGTTTCTTCTTCTTTTTCTTCTTAGTATGAATAACATTATTATTAGTTTGCTGAGAATCTTGTTCAATTCTTTTAGGATGTCCCTCGGGATATAAAGGATCTTGTGTAGCAATACCACTTCTAGTTCTTATTTCATAAGCATGTTTTTCTTTAGAAGCATTAACTAGCAAATCCTTTTGCACTTGAGAAATTTGATCAATTTGAGTTTGAACCATTTGAAAGTGTTTAACAAGAATTTTAACATCATTAGAGGTTCTTTCTATAATACCCTCCAAATTATCGATAGCTCTAGAGTTTTCCATTAGGTGATTTTGCACTCTCATATTAAAATTATCTTGCTTAATAACATAATTATCAAATTCATCTAAACATTGACCAGGAGGTTTATTATAGGGAATATCTCTACTATCAATTATTGAAGAGAGTGTACCTCAATGGTGGATGAGTGAGGGATTGGCTTAGATAATTCTTCTATAGGTGGAAGATTCTTCACATCTTCAGATTTAATACCCCTTTCTTTAAGAGATTTCTTGGCTTCTCTCATCACTTCATCATTTAATTCAATCATTCCCCTCTTCTTGGGTGTTGGTGTTGGTACTGGAGTAGGGGTCGGCTCAGGCTCAACCATAGTCCAATCACCATGATTTTGGCTTATTTTAGCCATTAATTCCTCAGCTTCATCTGGAGTTCTTTGCGTGAAAACACAACCAACACAACTATCCAGGTATGTCCTAGATTCAACAGTTAGTCCATTATAGAATATATCAAGAAGTTCATTATTTTCTAGCTTATGCCCAGGTGTAGCCCTAACTAAAGAACAAAACCTTGCCCAAGATACAGACAATTTATCTCCTTCCAATTGCTTGAAATTAAATATATTTTGTAAAGCAGTATGTTGAGCACTAGCAGGAAAATATTTCTGAAAGAAAGCATTAACCAAACCAATAGGTCTATCAATAGATCCCGGAGACAAATTATTAAACCAAGTTTTAGCTTCATCTTTTAATGAGAAAGAGAATATTTTAGCAACAAAGTAACTACGTTTCTTAAGATCATCAGAGATTAAACTACTCAAAGTGGAGAGCTCATTCATATGTTTCATAGAACTTTCATTTTCAGTACCAAAAAAAAGTTCTTTCTCAACAATAGATATATATAGATATATATACATATATAAATCAAAAGAGAAATCATAATTCTTATCCCTAATATTAATGTGAGAAGTGACAAACTTAGCATCAGGAGATAATTTATATTTAACAACACGACTTTCAATAAGACTTATAACAACATCTCTATCCTTCATAGCATGTATTTCATCAATAAGATCATCATTAAGTTCAATATAGGAATCATCAAAATCATCACTAGAATTCTCTCTAAGCTTAGGTGAAACAGCAGGAGTAACATGATTTTTATCAGGAGTTTCAGTGTTTGCAATATTTTTAGCTTTAGCAATAGTAGCATCTAAGAAAGGAACGAGAGAACCACTCTCATCAACCTAAGTAGAAGCATCATCAAAAGTATGAGAAGTATTTTCAGATTCAGCAGAAGTAGCACGTGTAGCATGTGTATGTGGTAGGGTAAGCAGCTTACTCATAACAGACGGTGAATCAAGAGCAAGAGAGGTGTTCAGAGTTGTACCTCTTCTTGTAGTGGACGATAATATAGGATTTTTCCATCACGAGTCTTACCCATAATGAATGATTGGCAGTAGATAATAGTACTCTCCGGTGAGCTCGCAAATAAAGCTATGTTTCCCGGCAACGACGCCAGAAAATAGTCTTGATAACCCACAAGTATAGGGGATCACAACAGTCTTCGAGGGAAGTAAAACCCAAATTTATTGATTCGACACAAGGGGAGCCAAAGAATATTTGTGAGCCTTAACAAGTGAGTTGTCAATTCACCTTCACCTAAAAGTGGACTTGTTCGCAGTGGTTTATCAGTAGTAACAGTTTTATAGTAGCAGCAGGAGTGAAATGATAGCAGCAGTGAAATGAAAAGAACAGCAGTAGTGTTTGAAGTAAACAGCGGGATTAAATACTGTAGGCATAGGGATAGATGAACGGGAGTTGCATGGATAAGATAGTTCATATAATAATCAAGACATGGGCATTGAAGATAAATAAGATAAAGCATCCAAACACTAAGTAACCATAGGCATGTGTTCCGCAAATAGTCGTACGTGCTCGCAATGAGAACTTGCACAACATCTTTTGTCCTACCAGCCCGTTTTCAGCGGGGCCTCAAGGGAACTACCGGTAATTAAGGTGTTCCTTTTAATAGAACACCGGAGCAAAGCATTAACACTCAGTGAACACATGTGATCCTCACATCACAGCCATCCCCTCCGGTTGTCCCAATTTATGTCACTTCGGGCCTCGGGTTCCGGACAACGATATGTGTAAACAACTTGCCGGTATGATCAAGAAACAATAATTATCATCGTGATTCAATAACATGTTCAGATCTGAGATCGTGGCACTCGGGCCCAAAGTGACAAGCATTAAGCATAACAAGTTGCAACAATGTCAATAGCACTAATAGAGGATACTAGGCACTATGCCCTAACAATCATGGCATTATTCCATGAACAATCTCATCCAATCCCTACCATCCCCTTCAGCCTACAACGGGGGAATTACTCACACATGGATGGACGAAACATGGATGGTCGATGGAGAGGCGTTGGTGATGACGATGGAGATGATCTCCTCCAATTCCCCATCCCGGTAGGGTGCTAGAACGGAATTTCTGAACCCCGAAAAAGGATTCGCGATGGCGGCGGAGCTACGGACTGCTTTCTGGAAAACAATCGAACCCCCTCGGGTTTTTAGGTTTCGGGGCATATATATTCGAAAGGGGGGTCCGAGGGGGTGCCCGAGGTGGGCTCACCATGCCCAGGTGCGGGCCCACCTTGGCCGCGCATGGGGGTGGTGAGGGCACCCCCTTTCCCCTCTCTGACTCATCTTCTCGCTCCGGGAGTCTTCGGGTAAAATATGGACTTTCCCTTCATTTCCGGGTATTTTCCTAAAAGTTGATTTTCTGCGCAAAAACGAGACACCAAAGTAATTTTTGCTGAAAACAGCGTTAGTCCGTGTTAGTTGCATTCAAAACACACAAGTTTAGAGGGAAAACATCAGCAAAGTGTTCGGTAAAGTAGATACGTTTTTGACGTATCGGGGGCGGCGGAGAATTCCCCCTCCAACCCCTGAATCCAAGAATTTCCACGCCGAACTGAGGGTGCCCTCCATCACGTAGAAAGGCTTGGCGGGACGGAAATTTTGGCTCCCGCTACCAGCCGCCGCCCCCGCTCCGACCTTTCTCTCCGGCTCCTGCTGTTCTTGCTCCTAGAGACGTCATGGAATCTGAGCAGTCCTCCCTTGTGAGCGTACGCGTTTGCGTGGTGCCAGAATCAGATCCCGTGGGTCATTCAGATCAGACGAAGGCCTCTGGTCTGGCGCCTGCGCCCGGCCCCGCGCCGGTGAAGCGCAAGCGGCTCGACACCGGGCAAGCCGCTAAACCCGCCGCTGCTGCTCCCACTGAAGGAGGAGTGGAATTGCTAGCCATGGCCGCCATAGCAGGGGCGGCGAAACCACCGAAGTCGCTCCCAAAAAAGAAGAAATCGGCGACCCGTCCCGCCGGAACTGCAACACCGATGCAAAGGTACGATTTTCCCCTCGTCAATTCGATTTTGCTATAATTCCTATGTGTTTCTTGCGGATGTTGGACCAATTGTCTAGCTTGGCCGTGTGTGAGGCCAAGGGCGATGAATTACACGCGGTTGGAATATGAAACCTTGATCAACGCTTGAGAGATCGTTTCTCTCGATGCGACTATCAACACTGATCAAACTGGCAAGCGGTACTGGCAAAGGATCGAGAATCAGCTCTTCCAGATGATGCCTCGATATGACCAGAACGGCAAACCGGTGAAAAGAACCCCACGCATCTATCGGTCACTCCAACGTCGTTGGGATACGATCAAACCCATAGTGAGCTAGTTCTGTGGATGCTTGGAGCAAGTTCAGAATGCTCCTCCAAGTGGAACTAATGAGGGTGATTATGTGAGTTTGCACGACTCGACATTGTTGCTTTCTTTGTTATTGCTGTAATATTGACATGGTTTTTGTTTATGTAGGGACGAATTGCCAAAGAGAGGTACTAAGACATGCTAATTTCGAAGGGCAAGCCATTTCTGCTCGATCATTGTTGGGCTTTGCTCCAGCGGAGTGAGAAATGGAAGTTGAGGGAGAAGGAACCAAAGAAGGGTGAAATGAACTTTATCAAAGGCAAGGACGATGAAGGAGGAAAAAACTATGGGAGGCCCGAGGGCACGAAGAAGGCCAATGAGAGACTCAAGTCGCAAGCCGAGGTTGCAACCTTGCGGGATCAGATAGATAACATGGTGAAATCCAATGAGTTATTGACGGCCAAGAGTATAGAAGCAAAGAAGGAATTGTATGATAAAAAGGGCCCAAGAGAAGAAACATAAATGGGAAATGCTCCGTCAATAGGGGCTGCGCAAAGCTGTCGTCGAAAAGCAGCTGTGCAAAGCTGCCATCGAGGAGAACAAGTGCAAAGCTACAATCAAAGAGGCAAGAGCCAATATCGAGGAGACCAGGGCACTCGCTAAGTTTCTTGACAAGGAGAACACGATCATGATGATAAACCACTCTAAAATGGATGAAGTGACCCTCGAGTGGCACAACATTGCAAGAAAACAAATCCTCGCGCGAAGAAAGCAAGCTATGATTGCGGCATCTGCTGGTGGTGGTGGTGGTGTGCATTGATTTGGTGATCCGTGGCGCTTTTGTTTGAGATTGTTCTGCGTGTTCGTCATGAACATATTATTTGTCGTACTTGAGCATTCAAACTCTTTTATTGTCGAACATTTCTCAAAATTGCGATGAATTGTCCTAAAAATTCATTGTTTCAAATTTTCGGTTTACGGAAAACATCTGCGCCGTAGCGGTCCCCGTAAACCCGACCAATAAAACAGATATCCGTTTACGTTTCCGCGGGATAGACTCTACTAGAGATGTTGTAAAGTACTTCATTTTTGTGTGTATTTGGAACCACAAGTTTCACATATTTGCATACACATCATGGGAATATCCCTACGTGTCAAATAAAATAGATATAAAAAAATTCAAATATTACTTTTATGAAAAAGCTTAATTATAAATTTAGGTAAAAAAATTCGTCAAGCTAAAAAAAATACAAGAAGGAATTTCTGCAGTTTAAAATAATTGGCCGGGAGATAAAAAAATAGTTCATACGAGAGAAATAATATTTGCATACCTGAGGGAAAAAATAAATTCACATAACTAAAAAAAATGATCGCAAAGTTTAAAAAACTTCCAACCAGTGAAAAAAATAGTTTAGTATGTACAAAAAATGACAATCACTTACCATAGAGAGGAAATATTCAATGCTTTAAAAACAAAAAGACACAAAATAGATAGAAATAAAAATAAAAAGAAAACATGAAAGGAATAAAAATGGAAAATAAATATAAACTAAAAAAGAAGAGAGAAAAAAAGGAAAAATAATGCAAAATAAGGAAATGCTCCTTAACTAGGCCGGCCCATTTAGAATGGCGCTTCAGGCGCGCAACAACGAGCTGGCATGGGTAGAATGACTTTTTATTTGTGATTTGTATATGTTTGATCCTTTTGGGTGTACGCCCTAGCTGTAGTTCGTTTTACGTGTATATTCGCATGCACTTTTTAGTGTACCTAGGAGTACACTAAAAAAAAGATTAGAGTACAAAAATATTGAAAGAGAATATACGTACACTTAAGAGGTTGTTCAAATACATTGAAAACAGAGTGCAAATACACTAAAAACTGGCTTACGAGTGCACTGAAACACGAAGTACAAATATACCGAAACCCGGATGTACAAAAGTACAAAAACATGTTCATTGAAACCTATCAAGTACAAATATACCAAAACGCAACAATGAAAACCACTCGTAATCCGTACCAACGGCTCAAACTTTGTTTCACTTTAAATTTTCGGTTTGAGAAAATAAAAAGGGAAATCTGGCTTCGTAGTGGATCGTAGCTCCACGCGTAAACTTTTAAACCCTCACTGTTCTAATCCCACCTACTTCTCTAATGACGCCATGTGCCGCGACTAGAGCACCACAAACACGTTATCCGTGCATAAGGATAAGTAATACACAAAACCAGAGTACAAGTGTATTGAATTCTAGAGTATAAATACACTAAAATCCGGAGTAGAAACATACTAGTTACAGAAACAAAAAACAAGTTCATCGAAAACTATAACCATGGAAATTTAGTTTTAAAGATCTCGACGCTAGAACGTAATAGTGAAAACCGCTCGTAGTTCGGACAGACGGTTCAAAACATACTTCAATTTTAAAAAAAATGAGCAATTAAGAAACTTTTTCCCTGACTTGCTACTAAATCAGTTGCTCTTTTTTTTTGTACCAACAATTAAGAAACTTTTTCCCGACTTGCTGCTTCAAACACTAAATCACAAGTTTCTGATAAAAAAATGAGCCGTTCTAGCAAGATTTATAATATGAGTACCTTGGCGCTTTGCCGAAATGTAACGGGCCATTTTCGCATCCCATTTCTGCCATGATGTTGTCAGGAGCAACTCCTTCCATGGCAAGCATCCACTGTTTAAATACCCAGTCGAAATCATTTCCCTAGGTAGAAAGGCACACCCAAGACCAACGGTATGGGTATATTTGTTAATCCCAACTATCGGAGCGAAAGGCATATTGTACCCGCTGGTGCAAAATGTAGTGTCAAAGAATACACAATCTTTGTACTTCGGATATAAAGCTCATGTTCTGCCATCTACTCAAAACAACGCTCTCATAGAATTGTTTGCGTCCACCAGTGAAGAATAGAAAAAACTTGGGTTCTCGATTTCTCGTTGCTTGAATTAGTCAAGTGTCATGCTCATGTCGCGAAGGGTTACCTTATTTCGCAGCATGGTTCTTATATTAGATACATCTATGTTAGATACTTCTCTCTTGACATATCCTAGGCATCTCGGATCACCATCATGCACACTTCCAAGTCAACACATGATTTGGGAAATGTCAATGTTTTGGTTGTGCAATTTTTGTAGAAACTAGTAGTCCTCTACGTCTGCTAACCTGTTTCATCATTGGATGAGTGCGTTCCTCAACGAAAATAGTCATAGTCCATATCCCATGTCACCTGCCTACAAGCATGAGAGCATTGCAATCATGTCTAGTATATATGTTCCCCTGCCTTGTGTGTGAAACCTCTTTTTTGCTGGCTGGCTTGCTTTGCTCTGGTGTTTCTTTGCACTTTCGCTGCTCAAATCAATTGTAGCATTGTGTGCCGACGTCGCATCAACACCCGGTGTGCTCCCCTGTATTTTTTTTTTGCTTCAGTAGGTGTCTTTCCAGTGTGCAAACACTCAAAGAGTCTGTTCAAGATTGTTTCCTTGGGGACATGTTTTTCTTGGGTATACTTGGTGTTCCCGATGCATGTTCCAAACCTTATCTTCATAGCATACACTTGGTGTGCTTGTACAATGTCATCGAATATCATTCCAACAAATGGCACAACCGGCTGCGATGAAATCTCACCGGTTTATTCACCAGCATTCGTAGCATTACCACTCGTTTCACAACGGCAAATTCTTCGGCAACATTTTGTTGCGGCATATGAGTTTCATAGTATCCTTCGTAGTTCACCTCGTTTAGGTCAAAACTCATAAGCATCCCATCTGCAGTAAATTGTTGCAATACAACAGCTTGAGTTCAGTTTCATTAAGATTGTACATCATAATTTCAGTAGATAAAAACCAAAATTTAATTCAAAACATGTAGATATCAATCATCAAACAAATATGTAGCAATTTGTACTTTCGTTGGAGCAATTATACAAGCCACCTACAAAAAAGATACACTACTGAATATGTAGCAATTTGTACTTTTTTGTAATAAATATGTTACCAATTTGTAGCAATTGTAGAAGCCACCTACAATTTTTGTTCATAGCAGCATGTAGCATTTTTTTTTGTTATGCTATACAATATTACTTTTGAGTTTGCCTAAGCGGGTTTTAGACTACAATCACATCAATTCAACCATATGTTAGCTACCAACTACGCAATGGAGAAATAGTACAAATAATTCAGAATCACTAAACATTCAATCTGTGCAGCAACTTGATGTGCTAAACATAGCAATCAAACGAAACCACCGCATCAACAATTAAAAAAAGATGTTCATTGGTTCCAAATTATAACCGATGCATGGGCCTGCGGATTTTGTTGATCCTGGTAAAGAATCACAGCCAGATTCGTGTATTGGTTGACGAAATTTTGAAGGAAACTAGCACCAACGCTGCGGCTGGCCGTTCTGGAGGAAGGTCTCCGACGTGGCTCAGGGCTCGAGCTTGACGCTACCATGGCATGAGGACGAAGGTGACGAGGTTGGCCAGGAGTCGGGCACAAAATGCTGCTACGAAGGTGCGCCATGCCGGGGGAGTAGCACCCTCTTGCTGCACGGAGTGCCGCCGCGTCGCTCGCGGTGTTCCTCCCCCGCTTCCGTGATGCCCGGCAGCGTGCCCGATTTGGTTTTGTCTCTTTTTACTGCGCCGACATAATTTTGCTACACGGGGAGGAACGGTGGGGTGAGATGCTGTCCGCGCGTGATCCAACGGCTACAGTTCAAGCAATGGAACGATTGTCCACTCGGAGAATCTCGTGTTTTGATCCTCGGGGGGAGACGCTGAGCGCGCCATGCAAAAAATGCATGCCAATCATGGCACAGCTGAGTACGAGTCATAACCCGGTTTAAATCAAGGAAGGATCCAACATGAGAGGTGGAAACCTGTCGTGGGATAATCACGGCAGACGTTACCAGGGGTCTTATCTTGGGGTAATTCGACTCTGGCGTTTGGGAGAGGGTTTAGCTCATGGAAAATCATGTTATCAATCGATCTGGCAGCTCTGGCAATCAAGTCGCCGAGTCTCCGATCTAGGGTTACAATATCAGCTCTCGTATTACAAGAATACTCGAATATCTGGTGAAGCTCTGTTTCTCTAACCCTAGGAGCCGATTTATATCTTACCGGGCTCCCTGGCTTCCTACACAAGGTACACTCGGAGTCCTACCCGGAAACCACACACAAACCCTAAGTTTCCTAACAGCAACCCCAAAGGCCGAGTTACTGGGCATGCGCTCCTTCTTGGGCCTTCTAGAAACTCCTTTTCCTCTAGCCGGGTCTTGCACGGTTCCCTTCGGGCCGGGTTACACCTTGACGTTAGCCTACCGGGTTATCATCCCTCCATCAGTAGTCCCCAGAATAGCTTGGGCTTCGTAGGACCAACCATGAAGCGCACGCTATTCCCTGCAAAAATAACAAACACACAAGTCCATAAAATTCCGGGTTAGAATGCTTTGATAGTAGCTAGGCCTAGCTCTGTGGGCGGTCCATATAATAACCCGGTTTTTCCTGAGTCAGACATTGTTTTCCCGGGTCAACACTCCGAGAAAACACGTAAGACCCGGACTCGCACCGTTCGCTAGTTAGTCCGAATATCACGCTCGCAATCTGTTTCAATCTCTTCCGGATATCTCGTAACGGGCGCCTTCAATTCTTATCCCAAAAAATCCGGCTGAACATCTTTTTCCGAAATTTTTGCGCTTGCCGCCCAACTCCAGGGCACTTTCCCTCCTTGTGCCTATAAATAAGCGCCCAGGGGTCATTTTTCAGATCTACTCACCATTTCCCCCTATCTCTTCATCTCCACTTCTTCTCGGTGCCTTCACCCTCGAGCTCGAGCTCGCATCTCCACGCCACCCGCGAGCGCGTCACCGGAATAAAGCCGCCGCCGCCCGTCCGTGAGCACGTCACCGGAATCGAGCAGCCGCCGTCCGTCCGTCGCGCCCGCGCCCGTAACGCCGCCGCACCCTCAAGCAGCTCACCGGAGAACCCTAGGGACCGCCGCCGTCGAGCCATCCGCCGCCGCCGCGCTTCCTAGATCCCACCGGTAAGATCCTTCAACTCCCTAGATCCAATCTCTGATTTCTCGCGAGTGGATGGGATCTAGCTTTGTTCTTAGATGCTTTTCTTATTCCTTACTAGTTGAATGCGCCGTATCTTGCTCTTCTATGTCCAATACTTGGCTTAGATTCAATTGCACATCTCGCCGCACATCTTCACTACTTACAATAGCAAAATTTCTGTATAATTCTCTACTAGATCCAATCCACCGGAATTTTTGCAAGCGCTTGTCACTAAGTCGGATAATCGCCTTTTCGGGTCTTTCGATATTTACACTCTGCATCCGCCTCTTTTGTAGATCCACTCCTATGGCTCCTAAAGCCAGTGCTAAGGTGAAGGGGAAACAGCCAGCCGGCAAGGCAAAGCCGAGTCAATCGATCTCTGCCAACTAGGCGAGATCGACCGTGACCAAGGCCAAGCTGGATGAGCTCGCAGAGTCGGGCGTTCTGCCCGCCCGGGAGGATATCCACTGGAGGGTACCTGGGGAGGAGACCCGGCCCTCTCCGGGTCTTGACGAAGTGGTAGTCTTCGTCGAGCATGTGATCCGGGGTTTCCGCCCCCCCGGGCCACCCTTTCTTCCGCGAGCTGCTAGACCACTACAAGCTCCGGGTATTTGACATTGGCCCCAACTCCATGCTCAATATCACTCATTTTATCGTCTTGTGCAAGTCGTATCTATGCATTCCTCCGAATCTTGCCCTTTTCCTTGAGTTATTCCAATGCAAACCGTGCCGAGAGAGCGGCGATGGGGCCCTCCTAGTCTGTGGAGGGGTCTCCATCCAGAGGAGGAAAAATTCCCTCATGCCGGCTCTGGGTCCCAGTTCCCATGTCAAACACTGGCAGAAAACGTATTTCTACTGCCAGGATACCTCCTTAGCCGGCGAGAAGCAACTTCCGGGTTTCACCGAAAACCTCCTTAATCTATCCGATAATTTCAGCTCCTTTGCTACTGAGGCCGAGAGGCAATCTATCCAGCCCCTCCTGCACAAACTAGCAGTATTGTCGGCCCACAGCCTCCTAGACTTCAATCTTATTAAAACCTGGGTAACTTTCCGGATTCAACCCAACAGTGTCCGGCCCAAACTCATGTGCAACTATTCTGGGCACGTCACCGATTCTCTTCGCTATTCGATGAGAAATTACCCGGCCGCGGACGTGAACAAGATCATCAAAAACTTCTTGGCCGAGAAGCTGGAGGTGATCCGGAACATAGCCGGCCTGGACCCCTACACGCGGGATAACCCGGCCCCAGCAGTAAGATCCGTCCATTACTCTTTATCCGATTGATACTTTTCTGGTATAATCACTAACTTTTGTCTCTGTACTTTGTCTCAGGAAGATAGCGCTTTATGGAAGATTGATACCCCTCCTCCTTCCGAAAACTCGGAAGAGGACGAGGAGCCGGTTGACACTGATGAGGGTAACATCCGAGTCTCACTCATTCCTTCTTCTTTTTACTTGTCCCGACCAACTTTTTCCCTTTTTCCGACAATATGCCATGTTTACCAGGGCTAGAAGATAAGGAGGATACCCAGTCGGACGAAAGTGAAGCTGAGCCAGAACATGAGGTTGGGGTAAAGAGGAAGACCCGGGGCGTTGTGTTCAAGGTGCCTTACTCCTCTATGACCTCCAAACCATATTCGTACGCTAACATGTGCAAACTTAACCAACATTTGATCGATTCATCACGCTTGAAGGAACCCGCCCCAGTCAAACGTAGGGTAACCCGGAATTCCCCGGGTGATGATCCTCTTAACCCGGGCATCCCTTCGTCCCCCGCTCGCAAAGCCGGTATTCCCCAAACTCATTCTTCTCTCCTTCCACAGAGATTTCCCTCTCCAAATCATCCACTGGCCGGACAAATCCGGGTCTCACTTTCACACTCTTTATTAGTTTCTTCCGGGTCTAGCAACGATCTCCTAGCGGATTTCGTCGTGAACACCGGGTAAGTCACTTTTCTTGCTACTCAATACACTAACTTTTTCCATACCTCTCGTTTACCATATACTGATTGTTTCTTTTTCTCTTTCCCAGAGCCAAGGTCACGAGCAGTGACCCGGAGGACATGGACGTGGATAACCCGGCTATGGGGGACCCGGAAGATACTGTGAAGGCCGCGGCTGGCGACGAAGAAGAAGAAGACTTTCTGGTAAACCCGACCGATCAAGAAGCCGAGTTTCCCCTGCCAACTCACACACCCGGAGATGAGGATGTTGAGGTCCTGGGGACGCGGAGGGGTGATCCCAATCCTAACAACCAGGCGACCCGGGTAACCTCCCCCAAGCACGAAAGAACTCCACCTCCACGTACTCAGGGCCCCAGCTCCTCCAGGCCGAGACTTGATGATCTGAGCTTTGAAGAAATGCTAGGTGCTCTCTTCACCTTGAAAACTGATGAAAAGGGCATTCTGGAAGCCATGGCTGCTAAGCATCAGGTAGATTGACCAATATTGCTTGCATATTCACATAGTCCCCAAGTTCCGAGTGAACTATGCTTAGTTTACTTGGTACTTTATAACTCTATGACTTACCTTACCCGGATACATCTTTTGTCCGACTAACTTGTCCTTTATTTTTCTCACAGGCCTATGTGACCCATTCCGAGGAGGTGTTGGCAAAGACCAATGAGCTCCTCGAGGTCGAGACCAGGTTACGTGAAAATATAGAGTCTGATGTGAAGAGCCTTGAGAAAGATTTGAAAAGGTACAAGAAAAGGTCCCACACTGCTGAGGGTGAGCTGAAGAAGATTTCGGCCCAGATTGCCAATACTTACCGCACTCTGCTTGGTACGAATTTCCGACTTTCTAATTATAACCCGGATTTCTCGTTCCGTGACGTTTTATCATCCGGATTTTAGTGCCTTAACTTTTGCTGTTACTGTGCAGGTCCGGGTGAAAAGCCCCTGGATGAAGATGATATTGAAAAGCTGAAGACCTTGAAGGCCGTGATCCGGCAACTTACTGTCGGCACCAAGTGGATCTTGGAGGCTGTGAAGTGGCCGGCTAAGGGTTATTGCGGCTTGGACACTTTGCTTGAGGCATGTTCTACCATCCCCGAGTGGATCGAGCACTGGAAGCGCTCATCGTGCCGAGTTGGGGTGACCGTGGGCTTGCTCTGGCCAAGTCCTATTTTCCTAGGCTTGAGCCGGCAAAGCTCGTGGGCGGGTTTCCCGAGTTCAACAACGATGGCTCCAAGTTTACTGGTAAGAATTACAAGGCCATTCATACTGATGTACGTCACTCGGCGAGCCTGATCGCCGACAGTCTGGACTTGAGCAAGATCACCCCCGTTATGACGCCGAAGACAAACCAATTCAATATGATCTACCCAAGCCCTTTGACATGCTGGAGCGGTGGAAGGCGGAAGCGGCGAAGAAGAAAGAGGAAGCTGCCAAGAAGAAAGCTGAGGCCGATACTGTGCCTTCCACCTCTACGTCGGCTGTCCCTCCTCCTGCTCGCGCCGGTACTGCTGACCGGGCGGGAGCTGGGACGGCCCGACGAGCAAGTCAAAGACCCGGCCGTCAAGGACAACGTCGATGACTCGGCCAAGGATGCCGAGTAAGGTTTCACTGTTTATCGCCTCAAACACTCATTCGGCCAATGGGCATTTTGTAATGTGCATGATACAATTATTCTTTTAATAGTGCGCATGTGCACTTTTCGATACAATTCCTCGGTTTGTAATACCTTAAAACTTTAATAGCTTTTGTGACCCTTCTGGCCTCTCGCATAGATATGCTATTTCCTAGTCTTGAACTTTTTGTTGCTGGTTTTCCAATTTTCGCTACTTTTCCTTTTGTGAGACTCGGTTTCCGGGTCTCAGGGATTTCGACAAGTGGACTTTATTTATTAAGTCCCCAAATCCCCAAGACTCGGTTTTTTGGGTTTTAAAGCTTAATAGCTGAACAATTTGTTGCTTTTCTTCAAATTCCCAAGTCCCCAAGACCCGAATTTCCGAGTCTAGGGATTTTGTAGTTTTCAGAAAGGCAACTTGTTTTAGCTTAGGCTCAAACATAGAGTTACTCATGTGGATTTGAGGTTATGCTTATGTGTGAGTTTCCGGCTGTTAACCTTGTACTCTGCATAACCTGTGGTTTGGATGACCCTTTTGATCCTCTTTGTTGTAAGCCGACTTTCGCGTGGGTATTCAATGATGCTATAACTTTGTAAAGACAGGGTCAGGCAAGTCCCATTGGGCATCATGACTGATTGTGATTACACGTTAGCAAAGCATGCCACATTGCTGCGAGTCACATCAAGTTTAAACAAGAGAAATCAAGAAAATTTGGCTCTATTTTCCGGTTTATAAGATTGTAACCGTACTTATTACGAGTAATCGGTCCTTATAACTTTAATGGCATCGTGGTCGGGTCTTTGAGTTTGCAACTGTATTCAAGTAATCATCCCCCAAGACCTATATGCAATCTTAGGAAACATGTAGAACTGATATATTTTAAAACAATTAAGTAATACTTACCTGATAAAATAGAAAACAGAAAGTAAAAACAGAAAGAATCAAAACTTAACAGAAATAAATAAGAGAAAAGCAATATCATAGTTTAACCATCTCTTTATTGATATGAGAAAAGTTAGGTCAGCAGGCCGCCTCATTAAAAACCCTCCAGTCCCCTTAGGTACCCTGGATAGGAAAAGAGTGCGTCTGAAACCTGCTGCCTGTTACATCGTGTAATCCAACTTTGTAGACCTAGCCTATGCTAAGTAGTAGGGACGTAGCTGAGCCACGTTCCATGGTCTTTCCCTCTCTTGCATAGATGAAGTGGTGTGGGCTGTGTCATTGACGGTATCCGACTTTTCCCTTGCATCTACCAAGTAATATGATCCATTATGAAGGTTCCGGCTTATGATGAATGGTCCTTCCCATGGTGGAGATAACTTGTGCTTTCCCTCCTTTGATTGTACCAAGCGCAATACCAGGTCCCCTTCCTGGAAGACCCGGGTTTTGACTCGCCGACTGTGGTATCTCCTCAAATCCTGCTGATATATGGCTGATCTCTCCAAGGCTTGCTCTCTGTGTTCTTCTAGCATATCCACGGCATCCTGCGGGTCTTCTCGTTCTCCACCTCAACGTAAGCCGACACTCGGGGCGAGTGAATAATGTCACTCGGCAATACCGCCTCTGCACCATAAACCATGAAAAACGGGGTCATCTGAGTAGATCTGTTAGGTGTAGTGTTCATTCCCCAAACTACTGATGGTAGCTCTTCAACCCATGCTCCAGCAGCTCTGATGCACGGGACTTGCAGCCGTGGTTTTAACCCACGAAGTAACTCCTGATTTTCCCTCTCCACCTGTCCGTTAGCTTGTGGATGGGCTATCGAGGCTATGTCAAACCGGATACCATTGTTCCCGCAGAATTTCTCCATCTCACCTAAGGACATGTTGGTTCCATTGTCTGTTATTATGCTGTGAGGGTATCCAAACCTGTAGATGATCCTTTTCAGGAACTTGACTGCTGTGATTGCTTCGCAATTGGTAACTGGCATAACTTCAACCCACTTTGTAAACTTATCGATAGCTACCAAAAGATGAGTCTTTTTGCAGGGTGATATGTGGAAGGGGCCCACCATATCCATGCCCCAAACAGCGAATGGCCAGGTCAATGGGATTGTTTGCAACTCCATAGCCGGCACATGGATTGGCGAGCGTACCTTTGACATCCATCGCACCTTGCCAACAAGCGCTCCGCGTCTGCTAGGGCTGTGAGCCAAAAGAAACCGTGTCGATATGCTTTGGCCACAAGGGATCTTGTGGAGGCATGATGCCCACAGTCACCTTCGTGGATCTCCTTCAAGATCTGCCGGCCTTCTTCTGGTGCTACACAGCGCAAAAAGACTCCTGCTGCACTCCTTTTATACAGCTCTCCATTGATAATAGAATAGCCCTTTGCTCGTCTCAGAATTTGCCTTACTAAAACTTCCTGTGGTGGTAACACGCCTCGTGATAAGTAGGCAAAAAACGGCTCTGTCCACTCGGGAATAGCACGTACTGTGGCCACGAGCTCCAAATCCGGGTATTGGTTAGCCACCTCTTCCTCAGACTCGGTTTTAACAGATGGCCGCCATAACTCGTCCAGGAAGACATTAGGTGGAACCGGCTCTCTGCGAGAGCCGAGTCTTGCGAGTGCATCTGCTGCCTCGTTCTTTCGCCTGTCAATATGCTCCACCTCATACCCGGAAAAGCACCCGGCAACCCTGTCCACCTCTCTGCGATATGCTTCCATTGTTGCATCTTTTCTGTCCCAAATTCCTGAGACCTGCTGTACCACAAGGTCCGAATCTCCGTAGCAGTATTCGCCTAATGTTCATCTCCTTTGCTATTCTCAATCCATGTAACAATGCCTCATATTCGGCCACATTGTTGGAGCAATCAAAGTGAATATGTAGCACGTAGCTCAATTTGTCTCCTTTGGGTGAGGTGAGTACCACCCCAGCTCCTGATCCCTCATACTGCTTAGAACCATCAAAGTGCATCACCCAAGACTCGGAACTTGGCATCGTTGCGGGCATGCTTGTGTGAGTCCAATCATTGATAACATCGGCTAAAGCTTGAGATTTGATTGCAGACCTGGGCTCATAGCTGATGTGATAATCTCCCATCTCGATGGCCGACTTGGCTATTCTACCTGTCGCATCTGAATTTCTGATAATATCTGCCATTGGTATAGAGCTAACCACTGTTATGGGGTGTTCCTGAAAATATGGCTTCAATTTCCGGCTGGCCATGAAGACCCCGAAAACTAGTTTTTGCCAATGTGGATAACGTTGCTTTGCTTCTGATAGTACTTCACTCACATAGTAAACCGGGCTTTGGACCGGGTGATCTTTTCCATCCTCTTTGCGCTCGACAACAACCACGGCACTAACCGCCCGGGGCCCGGCCGCAACGTATAACAACATGGGCTCTTTAGGACCCGCCGCCAGGATTGGTGCCTCAGATAATTGCTTTTTCAGTGCTTCGAACGCCTCGTCCGCCTCTTGGTCCCAAACGAATTTGTCGGTTTTCCTCAAGAGCCGGTATAAAGGTATTGCCTTCTCTCCAAGCCTGGATATAAACCGGCTTAACACTGCTACACACCCTGTAAGCTTTTGAACATGCTTCAGGCCTTCCGGCTTTTTCAGATTCTGAATAGCTTTGATCTTATCCGGGTTTGCCTCAATTCCTCTCTCGGAAACAATGAAGCCGAGTAACTTTCCTGCTGGCACTACAAACACACACTTTGTGGGGTTAAGCTTCATCTGATACCTTCTCAAATTCTTGAACGTTTCCTTTAGATCCTCAATGAATGTTTCTGCCTTCCTGGTTTTAATCACCACGTCATCAACATAAGCGTGGACGTTGCGTCCAATCTGATCCTCGAAACACTTCTGAATGCACCTTTGGTATGTTGCGCCAGCATTCTTTAACCCAAAAGTCATGGTTTTGTAACAGAAAGCTCCAAAGGGGGTTATGAACGATGTTTTCTCCCAATCCTCCTTTTTGAGCTTGATCTGGTGATACCCGGAATAAGCATCCAAGAAACACAATAGGTCACTTCCAGCCACTGCGTCTATAATCTGATCTATCCTTGGAAGGGCAAACGGATCCTTTGGGCAATACTTGTTGAGACTCGTGTAATCTACGCACATCCTCCACTCGTTGTTTTTCTTCATCACCAGAACCGGATTTGCCAACCAATCCGGGTGAAAAACTTCCATGATAAAGCCGGCCGCAAGGAGCCGAGCTATCTCCGCTCCTATAGCCTTTCTTCTTTTCTCGTTCATTTTTCTCAGGCCCTGCTTCACAGGCCGGGACTTGGGGTCAACATGCAAACTGTGCTCAGCTAACTCGGTTGGGATACCCGGCATATCACTGGGCATCCAAGCGAAAACATCCTGATTACCACGAATAAAACTCGATAAGTGCTTCTTCCTGCTTACTATCCAAGTTAGATCCTATAGAAAATTGCTTGGAGGGATCGCCTTCGACGAAAGCCACCATCTTTGTGTCCTGTGCTGCTTTGAATTTTGCTCTCTCATCCTCCGTATTCGGTCTTTTCAACACTGTTCTGTCATCCGGGTCTACCTGAGACCGGTAATACTTGAGCTCTTCCTTTCTGCATGCCTATTCTTCCATTGCCGCGTCTCCCTCATCACACTCGGCTGCTATAACCCGGCTGCCGTGTATAGTAATGGTTCGCTTGGGACCCGGGATTTTTAGCTTTAGGTACACATAACACGGCCTGGCCATGAACTTGGCGTAAGCCGGTCTTCCGAACAGCGCGTGATAAGGACTGCGCAATTTTACCACCTCGAACGTGAGCCATTCCACTCGGAAATTGTCCTTCGATTCTCCAAAAGCAACTTCTAGAGTGATTTTTCCTTCAGGGCATGCTGAATGACCCGGCACAATCCCATGAAAAACTGTAGAACTCTTCTGCAACTGGGACTCCTTGAGCCCCATGCGTAGGAAAGTTTCCCAATATAAGATATTGATGCTACTTCCACCGTCCATCAGAACCTTTTTCAGCTCGTAACCATTAACCTGTGGTGAAACTACCAATGCCAGCACACCCGGATGTTCTATTGTTTCCGGGTGATCCCTCCTGCTCCACGTGACCCCTTGGTCTGACCATCTCAAGTATCTCGGAACAGCCGAAGAAACCGAGTTTACTGCTTTTTTGAGTATCTTTCTATCTTTATTGGAAATCCCCGTGGTATGAACATGATACTGCCCCAGCTGCTTGGGGTTGGCTTGGAAACCTCCAGCGCCTCCTTGGTTGTTACCCGGATTACCACCTCCTGGGTTTCCAGCCGGGGGTGGGCCATTGCCCGGGTTTCCACCCGGACCCGGTCCTGCTCCCCGGCCTGCACCTCGCATTGCTTTCTGTATTTCTTCGTTCTTCCATCTCTGTAAATCTGCACACTGCTCCAGTGAATGATTAACCGGCCTACCGTTCCTGCTATGACGCGGACAAGGCATCCTGAAGGCCTCTATATGGTTAGCCGGCCTTGGTGGTCCTTGGTAATTTCCTCCATTGAAGTTTCCTCCGTTGAAATTTCCTTCAGCTCTGGGTCTCGCAAACCCGGCTTCTGTACTAGCGACAAACTCAGAATTTCCTTCATATGTGCGCTTATGCTGGTTGTTTCCGTTGTTTCCTCCGTTGTTACCCGGCGAGACTCCATTGCCGGGTCTTCCACTATTACCCGCGTTGGATTTTGCTTTCTTATCATCGACATCCTCTTCTGTAGTATCTGTGGCGGCGTGCTTGTTGCATGCGTCCATCAATTCTCCCATTGTAACCTCTGAAGCGTGATGGCTAGACTTCATGCGTGTCAATTTTTGCACCAAGGGTGTGTATTTGCATGTTTTTGCCATAATTTGTAACGCATCCTTTGGCTGGATATCAGTGGACGAGTGGAGAATTTCCATAACCCGGCGCACCCAACTGCGTGCCGACTCTCCTTTCTTCTGAACACATCGCTCTAGATCATCAATTCTAAACAACTTCCTGCATGTCCCATGAAAGTGCTTGATAAAGGCAGTTTTCAACTCGCCCCATGAATTGACGGATTTCTCGGGTAGATTATTGAACCACAACTTGGCTGCTCCTTCTGACATCATCAGGTACATGAATTTGGCTTGAAGATTCTCAGATGCGTTGCGGATCGACATGGCCATCTCATAGCTGCTCAACCAGGTTTCTGGATCCATGGTCGGCTCATAATTAACCACCTTACCCGGCTCCTTGAACTTATCCGGGTAGGGCTCACCCCGGATGGTATCCGACAAACATTTAGGCCCGGCAAAGTTTGTTGGTACTGGCATCACTCGGGAAACGTGTGACGCCGCGGCGGGTACGGCGGGGGGTGCAACCGCTACCGGTCCCCGTACCACAGACCCGGCCGCTGCTCGCCTGGCTCGGGAACTGTCCACAATGGCTTGTGCCGCTGATACCGCAGGCGTTGCCGGCCTACGGGGAGGAGGCGGCATTTGCTGCTGCTCTGCCCTCCGCCGCGCCGAACTCGACTGGATATTGCCGGTATTTGCATTCTGCCGGCTCACATATGGTGTTCCATGCATTCTACTCCTGTTATCCGGGTAATTGGCCTGCTGAACTATTGCTGTGCGCAGCAAATCTATTGCCCGCGGGGTCTCCGCTGCGTGGGGTGACTCTCCTACGGGGATGCGATCAAGTGCCAATGTTGCTGCATACACGTTATCCATGGGGTTATTGACGTGACCTGGTGGAGTATGAAATCGTGGCGGTGGTGGTGGTGGCGCTGCATTGCCAGTTGCGATTCATGTCTGCAACGTGGGTAACCCGACTTGTACGTTTGCCGGCTGTCCTCCCAAGGTTGCAGGCTGATGTCCGGTTTCCTGATTCACAGCCGGAATTGGTTGATCCTGAGGTGTAATGAACAATGCGGCCGGGTGTATAGTTCCACCTGTGGCCGGTAATCTCGACTGGTATCTCTGATTGTGCATCCTGGTCGACTGAGCTTGGAGCCGGTTCTCCATCTCTTCCAGCTCGCGCTGTCGTGCGGCTCTCCCTTGTTTTTCAGCTTCCACATCTCTTCTTTGCTGATCCAATGCGCGGCGGGCCACATCCAGATCCGCGGCGCGTGCTGCCGCGTTTTCTGGGGTTATCACCGTTGCTAGTACTGTAGGATCCAAGATCAAGTTATTGTTGAACAGAGCCGGATTTCCTGGATTTGATGGTCCCGCTCCTGGCGTTCTGTTCGCCATAAACCCAAACATATTTCTCCGCAGCTCGCTCTCGGCAGTACGACTGGTAACTGAAGCCGATTCTCCGTCGACCCGGGTTACAACCGGGTTTCCGTCAACCGGATTTTGCTGTTGGGCCAGCGCTCGTGCCGCTCCGACCGCGGCCGTAGTCACGTCCCCCTGATTGAGATTGGTTGCAGGGGCCGTGTAGACCGCGACCTAGCGCGCGATGCCTGGCGAAGATTCGTATTCTTCCTCATCACAACTATCCTCCTCGTACCGGTCCTCCAGAAGGTGCAGGATAGACTCGGTGTCATCTTCTCTCGTGACTCGGCCACGCGGGGTCCATACCGGCTCCTCCGGATGTTCCCTCTTCGTGGTGGGCTCTTCTGCCGGGTCTGCCGTTCCGACTGATTCTTCTCCGTCCGACTGAACGTAGGTCGCTTCCCCTGACACATAATCATACTCAATATCGTCAGGAATTGAACCGGACGTACGTACCATGCCGACGAAGACGTTGACCCGGCCGATTGTGACGACAGATCCGGCTTCTAGCAGATCCGACTCTGGTCCCCAACCAAAGTCATCTACCATCTTCTCTCCTTCGGGGTTGGTGTAGATCTCGCCGATGACGAGGTTCTTCATGCTTTCCCGAGCTTCTCCCGTGATGTAAACACCTTTGGACGTGGGCCCCACGGTGGGCGCCAACTGTCGTGGGATAATCACGGCAGACGTTACCAGGGGTAACTTATCTTGCGGTAATTCGACTCTAGCGTTTGGGAGAGGGTTTAGCTGATGGGAAATCATGTTATCAATCGATCTGGCAGCTCTGGCAATCAAGTCGCCGAGTCTCCGATCTAGGGTTACAATATCAGCTCTCGTATTACAAGGATACTCGAATATCTGGTGAAGCTCTGTTTCTCTAACCCTAGGAGCCGGTTTATATCTTACCCGGCTCCCTGGCTTCCTACACAAGGTACACTCGGAGTCCTACCCGGAAACCACACACAAACCCTAAGTTTCCTAACAGCAACCCCAAAGGCCGAGTTACTGGGCCTGCGCTCCTTCTTGGGCCTTCTAGAAACTCCTTTTCCTCTAGCCGGGTCTTGCACGGTTCCCTTCGGGCCGAGTTACACCTTGACGTTAGCCTACCGGGTTATCATCCCTCCATCA
Source organism: Alopecurus myosuroides (assembly GCA_028641055.1). Taxonomy (NCBI): domain Eukaryota; kingdom Viridiplantae; phylum Streptophyta; class Magnoliopsida; order Poales; family Poaceae; genus Alopecurus; species Alopecurus myosuroides. The sequence goes on from JAPCYS010003160.1 coordinate 175,312, forward strand.
AAACCTAAACGGACACTCGGCGTAGCCTATAAACGAGCATGACAAGAAGGTTTCGATCGAGGTGGTGTCCGTCGCGACAGCTATTGCCCATCGATTCGGTCCATGCTGCTTGCCCTCCGTGCTGCAGCAATGGATTCGTACGAGGGCAGCCGCTGAAGATTCCCTGCAGATGCCTTCGTCGAAATCCTGCTACGGCTCCCGCCCAACACCCGCCGTCGTTTCCGCCTCGTCTCCCGACACTGTTGCAACGTCGTCGACGAGAGTTCGTTTATGTTTCCGCACCGCACCAAGACTCTCGTTGCCAAAAACATGTACTAAGAGGGAATGCTTCTCGTCCATGCATACCTTGAGCCAAAAACCATGCCATTTGTGTCCACCATACCTACCTATATGTGGTATTTCACTGCCACTCCAAGTAAATTGCTTGTGTGCTACCTTTAAAACCTTCAAAACTATTATGCATGTTTTGTGCTCCTATTTTAGCTCATGAGGACGTAGGTAGACGATCTTATTTTACTCGTTGATTGGACTTTACACACCTGGACTACTGGCACATCCGCTTATCCAACTGTTAGAAGAGCTAGCATCGGGGTTCCCAACCCCAAACCTAATTACTATAAATTATTTTCATTCTTTGTGCCCCTGATTTATCAGTAAAGCATAATTGTGTAAACAAAAGAGAAGAAGGATGATCTACTACCCCAGTAGCGTCCTTCAATGGGAGCCCCTCTTGTAAGGTCTAGTTGGCTTGTGACTTAATGTATAGTTTGTTTGCTCATTCGTTGACATAGACATACACACCTACCCCTAAAAATTTAGACACTCCTCTATGGTATGTGATTGTTGGCAGGCACCCAAGGATTCAGTTAGCCATGGTTTGTGTAAGAAAGGTTGGGAGGAGTGTCAAATGTTTTATGCTCTCCATATTTTATCAAATAAAAAAGCTCTAGCACATGACTTAATCTATGATTCCCTCTGTGAAGGGCCTATCTTTTACTTTCATGTTGAGTCAGTAAATCTACTTCTTTCTGTCTTAAGCAAGCATTTGAGTTGTTGTGATCCAACCATTTAAATGTTGATTCCATCAATCATGCCTTTTATACTTCCTTGTTTAGTACAATGTCCTTATCTGAATGAATACCACTTTGAAAGTTATCAATGATTGCAATAGACTGTTATGATTGAGCATGTAAACTCTGTAATATAAGATCTAATATAAAGACATTGATCGAAAGATAAGGACAATTTGTTAATTGTTCTCTGACCAAAACGAAGTTTGCCTTAACCAATTATGATTTCCACATTGTGACTCCCTCTACAAGTTTCAATTAAGATTATAAGAAGTTGTTGTCTAGAATGACTTATGTATTGATAAATGTGATGCTTCTTGTTTGTATTTTATTTATCGACACTTCACTCCATAAAACTGTGGTCATGTTTATTGAGTTCAGTTTTGCTTGGGGACAAGCGAGGTCTAAGCTTAGGGGGAGTTGATACGTCCATTTTGCATCACTATTTTATATCATAATTTTCTGTTATTCATCGATATATTTAATATTATGATGCATTACTTATGTTATTTCATCTTATTTTGCATATTTGATAATTATTGGAGAATAATCATCGGGACCAGAAATCTGATGGAAAAAAGCACCGTCAAGATATCCTATTTATGAAGACCAGAAGAAGAAGGAGGGCATTGGAGGAAATATTCCGCCGACTCCTCGGGCGGAAAAACAATAGAGAGAGAAAAGCTCTCCGGCAGGGAGAAATCTGTCGGGGAAATTCCTCCCCGGAGAGGGGAAATCATCGCCATCGTCACCGTCATCGCTCCGGGCTTCATCGAGATCAACATCGCCATCATCATCACCACCATTACCATCATCCTCACCATCCACTTCCGTCCCGCTGTAACAATTAGGGTTCTATATTGTTGTTTTCCACTAGATCTCTCTCCCGATGTGGATTACTTGTTAGTAGTTGATGCTTATGAGATTTATCGGTGTTTGCACTTTATGACCAGATTTTTATTCAGCATTATATCACCTCTGATCATGATCCATATGATGTCTTGTGAGTAGTTCGTTTAGTTCTTGAGGACATGGGAGAAGTCAAGATGTTAGTAGTGGAATTATGTTGAAGTAATATCTAATGGTTTGATATTTAAGTTGTGGTGCTATTCTTCTAGTGGTGTCATGTGAACGTAGACTACATGACACTTCACCTTTATGGGACTAGAGGGATGCATTGTGTATTTTGGCTACTAATTGTGGGGTTTCCGGAGCGACAGAAACCTAAACCCCCATTAGGAAACCGATGCACGAGGGAGTGTAGGATCCCAGAGTTTAAGGCTGTGGTTAGATTTATCTTAATTACTTCTTGTAGTTGCGGATGTTTGCAAGGGGTTTAATCACAAGTATGTATTAGTCCTAGTTGGGCGGTGCATTAGCATAGGTTCACCCACACAACACCTATCAAAACAATAAAATGTTAATCAATTGTATGAAACGAAAGCGCTTGACGAAATTCCCATGTGTCCTCAAGAATGTTTGGTAATCATAAGTAAAACAACCAGTTTGTCCTTTGTTATAAAAAGTATTAGGCCACTCACTGCAATTATTATTACTGTCTTTTATTTACTCGCACTTTATTTATCTGCTATATCAAAACCACCAAAAACCTGTTTGCTAGTGTTTACAGTGAATCCTCTATCCAAGCTGCTTGTCAACACCTTCTACTCCTCGTTGGGTTCGACACTCTTATTTATCAAAATTACTATGATACACCCCCTATACTTGTGGGTCATCATAGGGTCATACACTTAAGGCGTCAAAGTTTGTTGTTTGAATTGGTTGGTCCGGAGGAGAGTAGGGTATCACTCGGGTAATTCTGACGTGATAGAATACATATTCAAGAGAGATTATGGAGGACATGAGATGTCCCGGGATGTTGTAAATATGTTTCTAACATCAATAGGTAATGGTATATGTTATTACGATATCACATAAACAAGTCCGGTGTCAATCAGAGTCGTTTCGGGAAAGTTACCATAAGAGAGAAATAATGCCAGTGTAGGCAAAATGCTATATGAGATATAACAGAGGATATGGAATGTCCCGGTATGACGGGAATATATTTCTGACATTGTTAGATAAGGTCGATAATTTTATCTATAGGTGTCACGGGGTTCCGGAGGACTTTCGATATAGGGAAGAAGTGTCGGATGGGCGCAGATTTCCTCCTGTGGGCAAACCTTTATTTTAGGGGCGGACAAGTGGGACCCATGGTCTCACAATATCCCAACTATCGGAGCGAAATGCATATTGTACATGTTGGTGCAAAATGTAGTGCCAAAGAATACACAATCTTTGTACTTCGGGCACAAAGCTCTTGTTCTTCCATCTACCCAAAACAGCGTTCTCACAGAATTGTTTGAGTCCACCGGTGAAGAACAAAAAAACATGGGTTCTCGACTTCTCATTGCTTGAAGTAGTCAAGTGGCATTCTTATGTCGCGAATTCTTCGGCAACATTTTGTTGTGGCATATGAGCTTCATAGTATCCTTCGTAGTTCACCTTGTTGAGGTCAAAACCCCTAAGCATCTCATGTGCAATAAATTGCTGCAACACAACAGTTTGAGTTTAGTTTCATTAAGATTGTACATCATAATTTCAGTAGGTAAAAACCAAAATTTACAGAAAACATGTAGATACAATCATCAAACAAATATGTAGCAATTTGTACTTTCTTTGGAGAAATTGTACAAGCCACCTACGCAGAAGATACATTACTGAATATGTAGCAATTTCAACTTTTTTTTATTAAATATGTACCAATTTGTAGCAATTGTAGAAGCCACCTGCAATTTTTGTTCATTGCAGCATGTAGCAATTTTTTCTGTTTTTTTGTTATGCTATACAATATTACTTTTGAGTTTTGCTCAGCGGCTTTTAAACTACAATCACATCAATTCAACCATATGTTAGCTACCAACTACACAATGGAGCAATAGAACAAATAATTCAGAATCACTAAACATTCAATCCATGGAGCAACTTGATTTGCTAAACATAGCAATCGAATCAAACCTTTGCAGCAACAATTAAAAAAAGATGGTCATCGGTTCCAGATTCTAACCGATGTAGGGGCCTGCGGATTTTCTTGATCCTGGTCGAAAATCACAGCCAGATTCGTGTACTGGTTGACGAAATTTCGAAGAAAACTAGCACCGACTGTCCCGTTGGCCGTTCTGGAGGAAGCTCTCCGCCGTGGCTCAGCGTTCGAGCTCGAGATTGAAACTACCATGGCGGGAGGACGAAGATGATGATGTGGTTGGCCAGGAGGCGGGTACAGAATGCTGCTACGAAGGTGCGCCATGTCGGGGGAGTAGCAACGGCTTGCTGTACGGAGCGCCGCCGTGTGCCCCCCCCCCCCCCCCCTAGATCGTCTCCACGATGTCCGACAGCGTGCCCGATTTGGTTTTGTCTCTTTTTACTGCGCCGACAGAATTTTGCTACAGGGGAGCAACGGCGGGGTGAGCTGCTGTCCGCGCGCAATCCGACGGCTACGGTTCAACCAATCGAACGGCTGACCGGGAGGATCTCGCGTTTTGATTCTCCTGAGGACGCTCATCGCGTGCCATGCAAAAATGCATTTCAAACTGTTGTTACCGGGTCGACCGAAATCACGGCAAAGTTGAGTAGGAGTCATAAGGAAAGGTAAGGGTCGAACACAAGGCGGAAACCTAAACGGACACTCCGCGTAACGTAAACGAGCAAGACAAAGAAGTTTATAGGCTGAGGTTTCGATCGAGGTGGCGGCCATCGACACCTATCGTCCATCGATCCAGTCCACGATGCTTGCCCTCCGTGCTGCAGCAATGGATTCGCACGAGCGCAGCCGCTGGCGATTCCCTACAGACGCCTTCGTCGAGATCCTGCTACGGCTCCCGCCCAACACCCGCCGTCGTTTCCGCCTCGTCTCCCGACACTGGCGCAACGTCGTCGACGAGAGTTCGTTTATGTTTCCGCACCGCACCAAGACTCTCGTTGTCACCGACGGAGGCTCACCGTTTGTCGTCGACGACCGAACAGGTCGCCGAAGGGACCTCTGGACCAGCAACACGCCTTCCCGGTGCAAGCTCATGCGGATCGTCGGCACCTGCAACGGCCTAGTCTGCCTGTGCGACGACGGGGTGCCTGGCGGCGCCATCACCGTAGCCAACCCGGTCACCGGCGAGACGCTCGACGTCCCGCCTCTGCCATTGCCAACGTCATGTGGTGTCCGTGGCGCTGCTGGCCAAGATCAGCGCCACCGTGTGCTCTGGCACCAGGCGTATAGTTTCGGGTACCACCCGACAACGAAGCAGTACAAGATTGTGCACGTACCGTGCCGCTTGGACGACTGGGAGTTCCCTACATTGCAGGTGCTCACGCTCGGGGAGACATCCTGGCGAGATGTTGAGATCCCAGCCTCTTCCTCGGGATGCGACCTTGGCGTCGGGGTCGTCAGCATCAATGGTGCGACGTACTGGTCCGCCGCCAACAGGGACGTCATGTCGTTGGACCTCGAGGAAGAACGCGTCATGCGCGTCATGTCACCAGCGAGCAGCCCCAACACGTGGTTCCTCGCGGAGGTGAAGGGGAGGTTAGGCATTGTCTTTCGGCAGATCTTGCCGATGAGGGAGGACACTGTGGTGCTGGTTAAGGGCAACACTGGGTGGGCATGCTGGTATAGCTTGGCGGTGAGCCCACCTCGCAAGGGTACGGGGTACCAACGTCCCACACGCCCGAACTTTGTTCAGGGTAGTGATCATATACTGACATGGGGGTCGACATCCGGCCATGGAAGTTTATACAAGCACAAGGTACCGAAGAACACTGTTGTGCTGATCAACGAACCGAAGAACCGGGGGACGATGGTCGAGGATATCCAAAGCTGCTCGGATATTAGGGTCTTCTCCTATGTCGAGACCCGGGAGTCATTGAGGGGTTACACACTTGGTGACCGAAGGTCGAGCCCCGGCTAATACAGACACTTGAACGACGATCGAGCGCGGAAGGTACGGCTCATGGACTAGCTAAGATTGTGAGATCTCAGCGAACAGATATGTGGCATTCTTTGTTAGTGGATGATGAAACATTCTTCAAGTTAATAAAGGCTTCCTTATAATTTCAGAAGTCGAGCAGAATTGCACCAAGATACACTACAAACAAATTTTTCTCAAAACGACGCCTAAAGCATAATATGGCCCTTGATACCTGAGATTCTAGCTTTTGCGGGAATATCAACAACTAATAATCTGAACCTTAGCTTTGCGACTCAATTTTACATACTCACTCCGTTCATTTTTATAAGGTATGCTTCTTAGCATTTCAGTGGTAAGAAGTGTGTCTTGTAAAACTGGACGGAGGGGGTACAGTTGATGAACCGATTAATCACTAGGAATCACTAGGAATGACTGACCGCTGCCCGGTAATATGAACTTCACATATACGGATGAATCTATCAGTTAATCCAGTACCACGCAAAATCAACACCTCTAGTCATATATAGTATATGATAACTCGGTCCTAGAATTAAAGATGATTTATGGTGTGTTTTTACCTCTAAACTGTTTATTTGCATGATAAGATTGTTATACCAAATAATGCAGTTCATTTGCAGTACCTACGAGTCAATATTCTTTTACGTAACAAAGTTTTTATATAGAAGTAAAGTATTCGAGATGTAACTCATGTTCGGGAAGCGTTACAGTTCTGTCAGACCTTCAGAACAGATTCAACTGACTGCTAGACCTGAAAATATTGGATGAACTTTTACACAATAATTGAAAAAAAAATCCTTTTCATAGGACTATTTTCCCAAACTCCACGCCCTGCAGCAAGATCTTAGCCGTTGTTAAACTCTAATTTGGCCAAGTATGGATACAAGAGCAATAACTCCTCAATTCCTACTAGTTGCAGTGAGCAGAGTGTTGGCTTTTATGGCTAAGCCCATTTATTCTACTCGCTATAAACCCCAGATTTGTTCAGCTCGCTGGGTTCTCTATACAACTCGTTGAGATCCCACCGTTCTAATCTTGTAATCGTGATCTTATTTTCAATAAAGTCCTTAGATAGGACGAATAAATGTAATCTCAATCCATCAAAACTACGATTGTCGTCGAATCCAAAATATATCATTCTGCATGTTGATTATTATATACTAATGTAATTAATTAGTCCCATATTTCTAGGGGCGAGAGAGTTGGACCTATTTGTAAGGGACTCTCTTCTAACATTCACTAGGCGGGGGAGAAGATAAGTGGTTCACGGGCACTCCTTCTCTACCACCCTCTACCACCCGCCTCGCCAAACTCCACAAAGCCCGTGTGCCGCTATTTTGGAATCAAGTTTGATTTAGGATGTGTTTTGGTGAAAGATTAAACTTTTCTTGATGAGCCAACTATGTGCGTACGTGTCAATAAGAATACACATGCTTGACACGTTATCTGTTTCTAAATATGTCTTGTACTACGTGGAGGTACAAAGGAGAGAACAAAAAAAGATTCATCTCTCTTCCGTCTCTCTCTCTCTCTCCCTCCCTCCCCTCTCTCTCTCTCTCTCTCTCTCTCTCAAAGGACAAAGATGGCGTCTAGAGGGGGTGAAGACGACTTAAAAACTCCACCTAATAGTCTCACCTATGTGCACTAACAACATAAGCTTGAAAAGATATGACCGTTACAATATTGAATTAGCAATTCAAACTTTACACAAGATATATCAATAGTTACATGTATGAATTACAGAACGTATAGGGACAATAGACAACCAATGTATTTCCCGGAGCGGGATATCCACCAATGTCCTAATCTCCATTGAAGAGGTCGTGCAAACAAAGTCCACCCGATCCCTTCTCGGATCTAGCCTTGTTCTCCTTGAGCTCACTCACACCAAGTATGAGCTCTTCCACTATGGCTAGTTTCTTCCTCGACCCTAGAGATGGAAAGCACCGCACCAACTTCACAACACACTTAGGCCTCTTCACAATACCCACGAATATGTCACCAAGCCAACAACCACCAAACTGTCTTGAAAGCTGTGGCCTCTAAGAGTAACAAGATCTCGGACTATCACTTGAGTTAATCACCATATAGAACTAAAGTCGATGCAACAAATTCAAAGAAAGAAATGCTATAGAGAGATGGGAGAGTAGAGGAAGAAAAGAGGAGGTCAAAAAATGAATCCAAGATCCAAAATTTTCTCTCCACAAAAAAGAGAGATGTTGTGGTTTTGGTTGGTGAAAATATAGATCTAGATCTCCTCTTGGTTTTCACTCAAAGATATGCAAGTTTGAGTGGTGGGAAGGAGAGGAAAGAAGTTTTTTCAAAGTAAAAAATGGAGGAGAGCTTCGGGGCCAAAAAGATGGGTCTCGTTGAGGAATAAGGCCCCTTCTATAGGTGGGGAAAGTTCCCTACCGTTAGGAACAAATCACATCCAGTTCGGACCTGACGAGATGCCCAGAATGTCCGGAACCCAGGAACTTCTGGGCTATATTCTAGGTATGTTCTGGGATAAAAGCAGAGAGAAAACGAGCGGATCTAGACCATCCGAACCTACTAAAAAGGCAGAATAACCGATAGAAAAAATAACATACATTTCTCATATGAACTCCGATTATGATGAACTTGGACTTGTTTTGAAGCTAACAACAAGATCTATCTCTTCATATTAAAAAACACCAAATGGCAATAATGTATGATAAAACCAGAATTTTAAAGGGTTGGCAACTCTTTAAATGAATAACCGTCAAAATCTACAACACCTAAAATGTAACCTTTTTTATACGAATTCTGTTTTTTATGAACTTGAGCTTGCCCTAAAGATAAACGCAAGCTCTAAATCCTAAAATAGAGAAATAAAATAGTAAATAAAAAATATTATGCAAATAGTGCGAAGGTTTAAATGTTGGAAATATGCCCAAAAGGCAATAATATTTATACATATGTTTCATATTACTATGCTATAACTGACGTGACTCCTGAATGTGAGATTCACATGAAAACTCACGCTCACGTGTAGTAACATGAACACAGTATCAAAACTTAATATTGCATGTTACGACTAATTTATCCAATGCTTGATGGCCGTTGAAGAGGGGGTGACCTCAACAATCCCCATGTTAAGGGACCCGGGGTTTCTTGAAGGAAAAAAGGCGCTGGTGGACTACTCGACTTGATGGGTTACTGCCCACCGGAATTTATTCCGATGAAGTGAAAAGTATCGATTACACGGGGTGTTGGTCGCAGATTGAATCTGGCGCAACTCTGAATCTAGGGTTGTTTGTCCCTCTCGTGACCCTCTCCCGTGCTTTATATAGGTAGCCGGGTCTCACGGGCCGTACATGAGGTGGAATCAAATCTGAGTCGGTTATTACTCTTTCCTATTCTTGCTGCCTAAGTCTTTTCTTATTCTGCTCCTACGTAGGCTTCTTCCATGGGACTCCGTGTAGTTACTCGTAGAGTCCGCTAAGGCACCCCTTACTGGGCCGTACCGGGTACACCCATCGTGGAGGGCCTCTTGGGTACCCCCACGTCAATAGCCCCTGAGTGCCTGATGGAGTCAAGGACTCGATCTAGGGACTCAAATCCTAGGACAGGTTGCTTCAGGTTCTTTTCTGTGGATAGTTTCTGAAGGATGTGACTTAATAGGTTCGATCTACTCGAGTGGTCGAGGTTGACTAATCCCACTTGGGGAATACACTATTAGCCTACTCAGGCATCGATTCCTCAAGCTCGAACCCGGAGAAACGTTGGGTAATTCGACTCGCGTTGCTGAAGCCTTACTGAGTTGAACTCTAGTTGTTAGTTATTTAACCCAACGCGTCCGTCGGGATTTTCATCACACCTGTTGGCATGGAAAAGTACCGGGTAGTGCAGAAGTTGTTGGAACTGATCTGTGGGTCTTATCTTCACACCATGAGTGTGGCATCCAAAGTTCTAACGCAGCTGTGCGATCTGCGAAAAGCACAGTGCTTTAGTGTGATTCATTCAAGTCAGTTTTTCGAGTAACAAAGGAGGAAAGCTCAATTAGGTACTTTCTCAAAGAAACTTTTTCTTGTGAAAAGAGCTTTATAGAACTCGAGTGATATTTCTGATCACTCTGGTACTTTTCCGTTCGAGTATCTGCGTCAAGAGTAACGTACCACCTTGTTTTTGCTAGAGGGGATTGGACATTTCCTGAGGTGAGTTTATCCTGTCAGAAGGTAGCTTGCACGAGTGGAGTTTGACCGTTTTTTGACCAGTTGATGTGCGGGAATCTACAGATTGTCAGTAAATGCCTAGATTCCCGCGCGTAGTGGCCCACGTGGAGGCGTAGCGGTTAGCCTCCTGCTACACGTGTAGGGCTAATCCAGCTCCGGAACGGTGGAGGAGATTTTACCTCGCTTTAAATACCGCAGAGGGGAAAGGTTAATTTTCCCCTTCGTCCTCGCGCCCGCAACTCTCCCTTCTCTCCAGCAAAGAAAGCCATTGCCGCGCTCCTCGAGCTCCACTAGCTTCTCACCATGAACACCCGCAAGAACGGAGGCGCTTCTGCGGCCATCAGCACTGAAGGACAGAGGAGGATAGGCGGAAAGTGGACCGAATACACTAGAACTGCAAAGCTCCTCACCCCCACCGAGCGCAAGGGGCTCCTGCAGGCCGATTCATGGAGGTGCCCCGGTTCAGAGACTCTCCCCGCCCCAGAAAACGAAGAGTGCGTGGCCTTCACCGATCACATCTCCAAGGGAGTCTCCTTCCCCTTGCACCCTTTCTTCCTCGCCCCTTTGGCGGTGTACGACGTGTAGCTACATGACGTCCCCCGAACTCGATCCAGCACATTGCCTGCTTTGTTGTGTTGTGCAAGTGCTATCTTGAGATAGCACCACACTGGGAGCTCTTCAAGAGCTTCTACAATGTAAAGGCCCAGCCCGAGTGGCAGCGAAAGTCGGAGGCTGCAACATCCAAATTAGCCCGAAGGCGGGTTACTTCAAGATGGGCTTCATCGACTCCGTCTCCGCGTGGAGGACTCGGTGGTTCGACGCCAAGGACTCGCCCAATGCCGACGACAGCCCTCTAGTTGATCTGAGTGGTGCATAGGAGCTCGTGGAAGAATCAGATGACCGAAGAAGAGAAGGAGAAAACTGAGGACCTAGTGTCCCAGATTGCCACCCTGAATGCCAGCGGACTCACCGGGATCCATCTTGCCGTGGTGTTCCTGAAGCGTCGATTGCAGCCGCTCCAAGATAGAGCACATCCCATGTGGGCGTACTCGAGTGCTGACTTCACTCACCGTCTACAGAGAAGAGCTCTCGAGTAACAAATTGAGGGTTTCCTGCGACAGATCACTCGAGTTAAGGAGACCGATCATGTCGACTCGATTCTTGCCATCCCCCTCTTTCTTCCATGACTGAGCACACAGAGGTAAGTTTGTCTTTCGCTCCACTCTTCGTTTATCACACCGTTGCATTTCTTGATTTTTTTTATTTTCCAGCATTCCTCATTTTGCTTCTTGCTCTTTTTGCTCGAGTGATTTTTTTTGTTTCTGTCGCTTAATTTTAACTTCGTCTTCTTTTCAGAACTTGGATGTTCTTCCAGCGAACCACCCAAAGCTGGTATTGTCCCCTTCATGGAGGGTTTGACTGTGGCTTCTGCTACGGATTTGGACTCAATCCCCTCCATCGCCACATCCCACTCTTCTCGAGATGCTGAAGACTTGGAGGAAGGACCAGAGGAAACTGTCGAGGAGTCAAACGTACCTTCCAAGCATACTCGAGCAGAGAGTGAGCTCGGAGAAGCTACCTCGAGGTACTAGAGTTCTTTGAGCGCCACTCGATAGGATGAGATGAGGAATCCAATCTTCGTGGTTCCCATCTCTTACATACCTCCACACGCTCCTCAATCGATGACCGCACCTTCGCAAGTTACTACCGCCAAGAAGCCTCGCCATATGTATGGACTGGGATCTTTTAGCCAGTAAGTTCTTGTTCCTTTTCTGCTAGATTGTTCGAGTCTTGATTTTGACTTGACCCTTGCTTTTTTCCTTCTTGCATTTTTCTTCAGAAATCCTCCTAGGGCTCCCACACCTCCTAGGGCTCCAACTCCTCCTCCTTAGGGAGGGGCCGGCTCGAGTACTATCCGGACTCCTCCTTCTCAGAGAGGAAATGTTTTGGGTGCCGCTCCTGACGTTCGCGCTCCTACTGTCTCGAATTCATCTCGAGACACTCGAGACAAGGCATTCGTCAGGAGGATGTCCATGAGTGTTTGACTGATGTACCTTCAGTTCTAGGGGCCTGGACAGCTGATCTGATGGACTTAAACATTCTGGCTCCAGAATTCTAGGTTAGGAATCACGTGATTTTTATCTTGTTATTCTTCCATTTGTCTTGCTCATTATGTCGGGTGTGCGAACAGTGCTCCCGATAGGAGTAGCCTCCGACTCTACGTTTGGCTGCTTGCAGGCGAGCGTAGACTCAAAATCTGTATTCTGTTTACTGACTCGAGTATTTTTTCATCCTTTTCTGGCCAACATAAAGAACCTGAGTATTTGTTTCCTCAGCATCGGGAGGGAGAGAGACACTGCTCAGACTAACGTTGACAGGTCCAAAGGTATATTTAGTCTTGTGAATTATTTTTGTTTCTTCTGCTTTGACTCGCGTTTCTAATTAGTTTTCCCTATTCTGTCTTAGAAATTTTGATTGCCGCCTCCACATGGAAGGATTTTGCACTCGCTCGAGTGCAGGTACTTGAGGCTCAAAATGCTGCTCTTCACCTGGAAGCTGCAACTGCTAAGAAGAGGACTGACGCTGCTATCAAAAAGTAGATGAGTCCAAACAAAAAGAGATTGAAGCTCTTAAGCAGTTCGCAGACTTGGGGGAGGCTATAGTCCCTCGACTCCACGCCTTGATGGATGGTCTAACAGGTATTTGCACTTCATTTGCTTGCTCTTTTTTCTTTTGGTATTTCATGTACCCTTTGCTAATGATTTTTATTTTACTGTTGTAGCTGCTTTAGGTAGTCCTCCTAAGCTAGTTGCTCGACTGCGGGAGGGTTGCTTATGGACGTTGTTACCTCCTCAGAGGAGCAGATGACCAAGGCCAAGAGTACGCTCGAGAAGCTCCAGGAGGTACTCGTGTCCTTTCACGAGTGCCTGTTCCCCAAGGATGAGGTTCCTTCCACTTTGGATGCCTTGATGGGCGTGATTCATAACACGAACGTCTTGGCCGAGTTCAGACGGGAGCAGACACTTTACGGAGTCGAGACAATGCTCACCCTTACTCGAGCGCATGGCGTTGAAGGTGACTTCGAAGCTGCGCTGTGGGCCTCCGGTGGACTCGAGCGGGCAATAGGTAGACCTCGACCCCGAAACTGAAGATTATCTTAGGTTAGCTCAGAAGCTTCTAGCAATGCTCGAGGCTAGGGCCAAGGCTGCTCAGGTTTCCGAAGATGCTCTCAAGGCAGCTGTCGAGAGATAGTTTTTCTTCCTTTGAGTAGTTTTTGTAGGAGCAGTGCCTGGGTGCACTAAATTCACCTTTTGCTTGTAATGAACCTTGTCCTTTCGATAATGAATGAAATATCCTTAGTTGTTTTTTTTGACTCAAATTTATTTTTCCTGCTTGAGTTGTATACCTCAAATTTTGTTTTGTAACCTCTCCCGATGGAGTATCCCCCGAGTGTGAGGCAGGAGATATGCCACCGAACACTCGAGTGAAATAGTAATTGAGTGTTAACAATTTTCTTTTTTCTTCTTTAGGCACCTAGTGCTTCTAGTTTTGCGAACCCGTCAACCTCACAACCTTCAACTTCTCAACTGCCTGCGACAAATTTGGTGCAATTACTGAGCGCCAAACTTTTGAACAAAGAGGAGGAACTCAAAATTTTGAGGGCTCAACTCAATGCTTCAAAAGTGAAAGAACAAGTTGCCTCAAATAGGGAGGATTTCCTCTTAGTTGAACCGACTGCTATAACTACAGACTTAGCATATAAGCTTTTGGCTAACCCTCTTTGGCTTGTCCCTAGTAATTTTTTCTTTATCTGATCCGGGTGATAATTTCCTATAAGTGTCCAAAAGAATGCTGCCGAGGAGACTTGATATATCGAGGAGGAGCGCCAGAAACTTGCTGCTTTTAGATCTTCATCTTTTTGGGCTGATGCTAAAAAGTCTCGGGTGCTCCTGACTCTGAGTACTCGGGACCAACAAGTTGGTGGGGTGATTGGTTCCTGTCATGATGGAACATATATGGGGACATTGTCCACTTAACAAGTTACCCGAGGGCCTCTTCAACTTGATGCGGAAGTTCAGCAGTTACGATCATGCCAAGGCACTCGTCCGTCGTCAACTTATTGGTGGAGCCAAGGTTGCATTAGTTGTTTCTCAGACTCACTACCCGCACATGAACTTTCTTAAAATTGGTAGGGGTCCTCTTGCTCCTCGTGGTCACCAGCGCGTCAACATGAGTGCTCACTATGAAGCAGTCGCTTCCACAGCACTCACACTCATGCGCTTGGTGGAAGAAGAGACAGATATCCAACTGGAGGGTGGATGGAATCCATAATTTTAGAGATTAGTCTGTACCTATAAATAATTTTGTAACTGTTTGTGTTGTCTATGAATAAAATCCCAATTTTTCTGATTGATTTTTCTGTGTCTTGCGTATTTTCTTGAGTACTTTTCTTGTATAAATCTCCTTTGAGTTGTTTGATGTGTAGCTCTTAAGTCCTTCGATTACTGCTGATGTTTAGACTATAACCCTCTCCTTGTTTTGAATTGATTGCTGCACAACGCCTGAATCTTTCGAGTGCGACTACGGTTGGGAATTGCCTCCTATTTTCTGTTTTAACTTTTTGCTGCGCAGCCCCCAAGTGTTTCAAGTGCGGCTACGACTGGGAGTCACCCCTATTTTCCATTTTAACTTTTTTTGTTGCGCAACCCTCAAGTGTTTCCAGCGCGAATGCGGCTGGGAGTCACCCCTGTTTTCTATTTTAACATTTTGTGCGCAGCCCCCGAGTGTTTCGAGTGTGACTCTAGCTGGGAGTAACCCCTATTTTCCATATTAACTTTTTGTTGTGCAGCCCCCGAGTGTTTCGAGTGCGACTGCGGCTGGGGTCACCCCTATTTTCCGTTTTAACTTTTTATTGTGCAGTACCGGAGTGTTTCGAGTGTGACTACGGCTAGGAGTCACCCCTATTTTATGTTTGGTTCCTTTCCTGCGCGGCCCACGAGTGTGCCTAGGTACATCGTTTTTTCTTGCACTCGGGTAGGGCTACGATTGACTCGTGATTATAACTGTGAAACATACAGAAGAAAATCCTCGCGGCAGAGGGTGATATTGTCTGATTTATTCAAATGGAATGCAAATATGGCCAAAATAGCCTTATTCTAATTGTATTGAATTATAAACTAAGCATAAAAAGACGTAGTTGCGACACATTCCATAGGTTCTTGTGGAAGTTCCCAGTATTTTTGTCCTTGAGCTTGTATGCGCCGTTCCGGTCTACTTCTCCTATGACATAGGGTCCTTACCATGGGGATTCAGTTTTTAGTGGCTCCCTTGTTTTAGCCATAGCACCAAATCTCCCACGTTGAAAGTTCTGCTATGCACTCTACGAGCATGGTAGTTGAGCAAGCCTTGCTGATATATGGCTATGCGCACGAGTGCTTTATCCCAAACCTCGTCTGCCAAGTCGAGTGCGTCCTCGAGTGCTCTATTCGAGTCCTGATGGAGGGATAATAACCCGGTAGGCCAACTCCAAGGCGTAATCCGGCCCCAAAGGACTCTGTGCAGGATTCGGCTAAGGATAAAGAAACTTCCGGAAGGCCCAAGTTTGTAGGCCTAGTAACCCGGAGTGTGGGTTACGGTAAAGGAAGGTTAGGGTTTGTATGCCGTGTCCGGGTAGGATCAGGGTGAGTCTTGGAGAACAAGCCGGGGGGTACGGGTGCTTTATAAACCGACCCCTAGGTCTAGTTGAGGGACCCAAGAGCCCTAGTAGTGCCGCTTGATATTGAACATCCAGTGTATACAAGAGATCGAGTTAATATATTGAGATCGGAGACTCGGCGACTTGATTGCCGGCTACCAGATCGAGTTGCATCATGTTTTCCTCTGAGCTAAACCCTCTCCCAAACGCCTGTGTCGTCTTGCCCCAAGATCAGTTACCCCCGGTAACGTCTGCCGTGATTATCCCACGACAGTTGGCGCCCACCGTGGGGCCTGCGTCCAAAGGTGTTTACATCACGGGAGAAGCTCGGAAGAACATGGAGAATCTTGTCGTTGGCGAGATCTACATCGACCACAAAGGAGAAAAGATGGTGGACGATTCCGGCTGGGGGCCAGAATCGGATCACCTCGAATCCGGATCCGTCGTGACAATCGGCCGAATCAGCGTCTTCATTGGTATGGTATGTACTTCCGGTTCAATCCCTGACAATTTTGGATCTGATTCTGTGTCAGGGGAAGCCACTTCTATCCGATCAGATGATGAAGAATCGATTGGAACGACATATCCGGGGGAAGAACCCATCGCGAAGTGGGAACAGCCGGAGGAGCCGGCATGGACCCCGTGCGACCGGGTCGAAAGAGAGGATGATACCGAGTCTATCCTGGATCTGCTGGAGAACCGGTATGAGGAGAATAACGGCGAAGAAGAACAACATGAATTTACACCAAGTATCGTACGCCGAGTTGCGGTCTACACGGCTCCCGCGGCCAATCTCAACCAAGAGAACGCAACCGCGGCAGCAGTCGGGGCGGCTCAGGCATTGGCCCAGCAGCAGGGCGCAGCTAACGGAGACCTGGTTCTGGCCCGGGTTGATGGAGAATCGGCATCAGTGACCAGCCGTGCAGCTGACGAGGAGTTGCACGCAAATACGTTCGGATTCCTGGGAAATCGGACACCAGGGGCGGGTCCTTCGAACCCGCGTCACCCGGCCTTATTCGATAATAATCTGTTCCTAGACCCCACGGTTCTTTCTACGGTTATCACTCCAGAAAACGCAGCGGAACGTGTCAGGGATCTGGATGTGGCTCGTCGTGCGTTGGAACAGCAAAGAAGGCAAGTAGAGGCAGAAAGGCAAGGGATGGCCACGCGGCAACGTGAGCTGGATGCGCTGGAAACTCAGCTCCGAGAGGAAACATCTAGAGTACATCAAAGGCATCAAACTAGGTTACCAGCAACGGGCGGGGTTATCAATCCGGCTGCTTTATTTATCACGCCTCAGGATCAGCCGATACCAGTGGTGAACCAGGGGACCGCACCCCAACCGGCAACAGCGGGGGCACACCCGGCAAATGAGCGGGCCGGGTTACCCCTACCACAGACTAGAGTCACAACCGGCAACGATCTACCACCACCGCCACCATCACGATTTCGCACACCAGCAGGTCACTACAATAATCCCATGGACAATGTGTATGCGGCGACACTCGCATTAAATCAAATCCCCGTGGGAGAGTCACCCCATGCAGAGAAGACCCGGCAAGCAATCGATCTGTTGCACACTGCGGTGGCGCAGCAAGCCAATTACCCGGATCATAGAAGTGGGATGCACGGGACGCCATACGTCAGTCAACAACAAGGGAATATCCAAACAAGTTCAGCACGGCGGAGGGAAGAGCAGCAGAAAATGCCGCCTCCTCCCCGCGTTCAGGCAGCGTCAGCAGCACAGGCTGTTGTGGACAGTTCCAGGGCTCGGAGGGCCGCGGCCGGGTCTGCAGCGCATGGACTACCCGCAGCGCCGCGCCCAGCCGCGCCCCCCGCTGTATCACACGTTTCTCGAGCAAGGCCGACCTCGACCGTTCTTGCGGGACCCAAGTGTCTCTCGGACAATATCAGAGCTGAACCTTACCCGGAAAAATTCAAAGAGCCAGGAAAAGTAGTGAATTACGAGCCAACTATGGATCCAGAAACATGGCTAAGCAGTTATGAGATGGCAATGTCGATTCGCAACGCATCCGAGAATCTCCAAGCCAAGTTCATGTACTTGATGATGTCAGAAGGAGCAGCAATGTGGTTCACCAATTTGCCGGAAGGATCGATCAAGTCCTGGGAGGAATTTAAGACCGCGTTTGTCAAGCACTTTCATGGGACGTGCAGAAAATTGTTCACTATTGATGATCTAGAGCGATGCGTCCAGAAGAAGGGAGAGTCGGCACGCAGTTGGGTGCGCCGGGTTATGGAGATACTCCACTCGTCCACAGATATTCAGCCCAAGGATGCACTATAAGCTATGGCAAAAACATGCAAGTATATACCTTTAGTTCAAAAGTTAACTCGCATGAAATCAAGTCGAAATGCGTCGGAGGTTACAATGGGAGAATTGATGGATGCGTGCAACAAACACGCTGCGACAGATACTACAGAGGAGGAAGTTGATGACAAGAAGGTAAAAGCAAACACAAGTAATAGCGGAAGAACCGGCAATGGATCAGCACCGGGTAATAACGGAAATAGCCAGAACAAGCGCTCGTTTGAAGGAGGCTCCGAGTTTTTCGCCAACACAGAGGCCGGGTCTTCGAGACACAGAGCAGAAGGAAATTTCAACGGAGGTAATCACAATGGAGGAAACTATCAAGGACCACCAAGGCCGAGTAACAATTGGGACATATTCAGAATGGCATGCCCGAAGCACAGCAGGAACGGCAGGCCAGCTACCCACTCCTTGGAGCAGTGCGCCGACTTACAAAGATGGAAAAATGAGGAAGTGAACAGAGCTATGCGAGGTGCAGGACGGGGAGGAGGACCGGGTCCAGGGGGAAACCCGGGCAACGGCCCACCCCCAGCCGGTAACCCGGCGGCTGGAAATCAAGGTAATAACCAAGGGGGGGCAGGAGGTTTCCAGGCTAACCCCAAACAATTGGGTCAATATCATGTGCATACCACAGGAGGTTCTAACAAGGACAAAAAGATACTGAAGCAAGCGGTCAACTCAGTTTCGTCGGCTGTCCCGAGATACCTGAGATGGTCAGATTAGGATGTAACATGGAGCAGAAGGGATCACCCAGAAAGAGTAGAACACCCGGGAGTCTTGGCATTAGTAGTCGCACCACAGGTCAATGGGTATGAGCTGAAAAAGGTTTTGATGGATGGTGGAAGTAGCATCAATATACTGTATTGGGAAACCTTCCTACGCATGGGCCTCAAGGAGTCCCAGCTACACAAAAGCTCAACAATTTTTCATGGGATAGTGCCGGGTCATTCAGCGTGCCCCGAGGGAAAAATCGCATTGGAGGTAGCTTTTGGGGAGTCAAAGGATAACTATCGAGTTGAGTGGCTCACCTTTGAGGTAGTCAAATTGCGCAGTCCTTATCACGCGTTATTCGGAAGGCCGGCTTATGCCAAATTCATGGCTAGGCCGTGTTACGTGTATCTACAGCTAAAAATCCCAGGTCCCAAGAAGACCATTACCATACATGGAAATCGAGACATAGCAGCTGAATGCGATGAAGGAGACGCAGCAATGGCCGAGCAAGCCTGTAGAAAAGAAGAACTCAAGCACTATCGGTCTCAAGCAGACCCGGAGGACAGAACCACATCAAAAAGGCCGAGTACTGAAGGCGAAAGAGCAAAGTCCAAGGTAGCACAAGATACTAAAATGGTAGCTTTTATCAAGGATGACTCCCCCAAACAATCCGCTATAAGAGAAGAAACGGCACGGCCGCTTACAACCAGCCACGTTATGGAAACACCTCACCCGGGTTGGCTAGTAAACCCGGTACTCATCATGAAAAAGTCAAACATGTGGAGAATGTGTATCGGTCACGTCAGCCCGGGACCGGTGCCCAAGAAGAACTAAACAATGTAAGGGGCAGCAGGTTTCAGACGCGCTCTTTTCCTACCCAGGGTACCTAAGGGGACTGGAAGGTTTTTAATGAGGCGGCCTGCTGATCCAAACTTTCTCGCATCAATAAAGAGATGGTTATCAAGTCCTATCCTGTTACAGCCTTTGCTCCGATTACAAGTAAGTAGTATCCATGTGACATCAATACATCAGTATCATCAAGAATGTTGGGTATATATAGGTCTCGGGGGCTGGTTGTGCAAGTAGCGCAGCCACAAACCCAAAGACCCGGCCTTGATGCCTATAAGTTATAAGGGCCGATTATTCGCAAACGAGTACGGCTGCAATCTTATAACTGGACAAAGGAGCCAAATTTTCTTGACTTTTCTTACTTAAGCTCGATGTGACTCGCACTAAAGTGGCATGATTTGCTCGCTTACGATTACAATCAGCCATGAAGCCCGATGGGACTTGTCTGACCCTGTTTTCGTATAGATGTAACAACATGGTATCCACGCGAAAGCCGGCTTACAGTACAAGATAGTCAAAAGGGTCATCTAAACCACAAGTTATGCAGAGTACAAGGCTAATAGCTGGAAACTCAACGTTTATCAAGCATAACTTCATTATCTATATGAAACAATTCCGGGTTTCGGCTTAGCAACAACAAGTTTGTTCTCTTCGAAAAAACCACACACCACAGACTCGGAGATTCGGGCCTTGGGGACTGTGGGTTTCGAAACAAAATCAAGCTGTTTCATCGCTAAGCTCGAAAGACCCCAACGTCCGAGTCGTGGGGACTTAAAGAAAAGTCCACCTGTCAAAACCCACGGTACTCGGAAATAAAGAAGGAAATAAAAAGAAAGTTGGATATCAAGAATAAGTCCAAAAATAGGCAAGTATCAAGTTCATCAAAAAGGCCTAGAAAGGCACGAGGTGTATCACAGAATTAAAGTGCATTACAAGTTGCGACACTAGTATCAAAGGTGCACAGGCGCACCGTCAAAAGAATACTTGTTTTGAGTAAAAACATCAAATGATTGAAGTATTTTTATGGCGTTTTGCTCATTCGGCTTTCTGTGTAGAGTCCACATCGTTGCCCTTACCTTCCGGGTCTTGCTCCTGGACTTGCTTTATTCCGGAATCGTCACCCGGATTCCTTGCGGCAGGACGGACTGGTGGAGGAACAGCTGGTGTAGAGGTGGCTGGCCCTGATAACTCGGCCTCTCTCTTTGCAGTTGCTTCCCTCTTCCTAGCCGAATCAGCAGCCCATTTCTCCAAAATATCAAAAGGCGGGGGTGCTTCCTCTGTAACAATTTTGCCTTCAGCGTCGTATGAACTCATAATCGTGTTCAGATCCATACTATCGGCCAACGTGGTGGCCGAATGACGCACTGCAGACTGTACGGCCTTGAAGACCTTGGGTGTAAACTTGGAGCCATCCGCTTTAAATTCTGGAAACCCGGATATCATCTTTGCCGGGTCAAGCTTTGGAAAGTAAGCCTTAGCCAGGGTAAAGACCTGGGTCATACCAATCCGGCATGACGAGCGTTTCCATATTTCAATCCAGCCGGGCACGGTAGAGCAGGCTTTGATGAGATTTTCTTCACCCGGGTATACTTCAGTAGGCCACTTCACGGCGTCCAATATAAATTTCGTGCCGGCAAAGAACGTCCGGAGCACAGTCTTTAAAGTTTTAGCCTTTGCAAGGGCATCCTCCTCTGGGGCTGCAAGGTTGGCACCTGCAGTTGAAGCAAAGGAAGGACGTATCAGTGATCCCGAGTATCATACAATAAAGTAAAGGCACGAAGACAGTCGGCAGCAAAAACTTACTAAGCAAGATCTGATAGGTATCGGTGACCTGGTCCGATAGTTTCTTCAGTGCGGTTTGAGCAGTATTGCACTTCTTCTGGTATTTAGAAACATCTTTCTTCAAGTTTTCCACGTCATCCTCGAGGGCTTCTCTCCGCTTTACCTCGGCAAGAAGAAGTTGTTCGGTCTTGAGCAAAATTTCATCAGACCAGGTAATCTGCGCCTGTAAGTAGCAAGGAGCACAAGTATCAGTCGGATATTATGGCAAGCTGAGTATTGCGTAAAGTACCAAGCACAACTTAAGCAAGTCATGCTCAGAACTTGGGGACTAGGCATGCACTACGAGATATCAAGTATTATTACCTGGTGCTCTGCGGCCATGCGCTCCAGAATATTGCTCTCTGAAGTCTTCATAGTGAGGAGAGTGTCCATCAGTTGATCAAAAGTGCCATTACCCGTATCAGAGGACCCGGGGCCTTGGAAATTCCGAGGAGTCTTCTTCTTAGTGGGAGGCGGCACCCGGGTCATTCGAATGTCAGAATCCGATGCTCCTTCTCCTGCACCCAAGGTTGCAGCTCTTTTCTTCTTGCTTATGTGGGAGGCGATCGGATACTCGGCTTCTTGTGTGCCCGGGTTTATTGGTGACGCTTGTTCTTCGCCGCTAGACTCGGTTGTTGTTTTATCAGCTAGGTTTCCCTTACCCGGGTTATCGGTTGCCATATCCTCTTGGTCACTGATAATGACAGTGGCCCTATGGATAGTGAGAGTGAGCAATCAGTGTGCAATCAGGAAAGGGTGATGAAGATGCGATAGAACGTCAGAAAAGGAACTTTACCCGGGATTCACTGCAAAGTCTGAAGGAAATTCGTTGCCAGACCCGGGCGAATCTGAAAAATATCAAGTAAGATTTCGTAAGAGAATGGTTCGGAAAGATTGTTTCCTCTGACAAAGGATAAGGTAAGTACCGGTGCGCCGAGCCGGAGACGACGGAGTACCCGGGTTAAGAGCGTCATCACCCGGGTAATTCCGAGTCGCTCTGCGCTTGGTCATAGGCGACTCCTTCAAATACGACCAGTGGAGTAATGCCAAGTTAGCTCATGTATATCACCAAAGGGAATACGAATCGAATACAAGGAGGCGATATGATACATTGAAGACGCCCCCTCGGGGTTTTCTCTTAGATCCGACTTTAATTGTCGGCGCCACTTCGTCTTCATCACTGGTGGATTCCACTTTGCCGTCAGTTTCTTCTTCCTCGTCATCCTCCTCTTGTTCTGGATATCATCAAAGATAGTTAGAAAATGAAGGAGTTGCGACGAACTTAAAGGAACCAAATAAAATCCGGAGAGCACCTTCGTCCGAGTTAACGGCCTCTTCTTGCTCCTCTGGACTCTCGGAGCTAGGAGAAGTGTTGATCTTCCAAAAATCATCATCAGCCTGAAATAAAAATATCAGTAAGTTATCAACTGTATCAAGTGGAAAAAGCAAGGGCAAAGACGTCAAAATTGGATCTTCACCTTGGGGGATGGGTTCTCGAGTGTGAAGGGCTCTAATCCGGCTATGTTCCGGATTACCTCAAGTTTTTCTGTCAGAAAACCCTTGATAGTTTTATGGGTGTCACCAGCCGCGAAGCTGTTGTCAGAGTACCGGAGCGGGTCTGTGGTTTGCCCCGAATACTCACACAATAACTTTGTGCGGATGGAATTGGGTTGAATCCGGAAATCGACCCAAGTTTTCACCAGGTTGAGCCCGATGAGACCTTGGGCCGTGAGAGTGGTGATTTTGGCTAGCAGAGGTTGAATTGCCTCCCTGTCCGAGTCAGGGGCAAAGGCACTAAATTTCTCAGAGATGTCAAGAAGGCCCTCTGAGTAACCGCAGTTTCTTTTGGCCGGGTGGGGAAGTGTCTCGGCAGTAAAAGTACGAGAGCTGCCAGTGCTTGACGTGGGAGTTAAGGGTAAGGAGTGGCATCAGAGAATTCTTGCGGTGCTGGATAGAAACCCCGCCGCAAGCGAGAAGTGCTCCGTCACCGCTTTCGCGGCATGGTTTGCACTGGAAAAGCTCAACGAAAAGAGCCAGACTTGGCGGAGTGCACAAGTATGACTCGGAAAGGACGATAAAGTGGGAGATATTTAACACAGAATTAGGACCTATGTCAAATACACGAAGGCCATAGTGGCTCAGGACGTCGCGGAAGAAGGGGTGACCCGGAGGACGAAATCCCCGAGTCACGTGCTCTACAAAGAATATTACCTCATCCTTTGCCGGTGTAGGCCGGGTCTCCTTACCCGGCACCCTCCACTGGATATCCTCTTGAGGGGGAAGAATTCCTAGCTCGACCAGTTCTTCTAACTTGGCCTTGGTGACCGTAGATCGCGCCCAGTTGGCGGATATGGAGTTGGTGGTCTTGGCCTTGGTCGGTGTTTTTCCCTGCTTCTTGGGAGCCATGTGGTTGACCTGCAAAGCACGAGGTAGAAGGATACAAGGAATAAGACACAGAAACTGTGAGCAGGCCGAGTATCGGTGGATGATATCGAGACATGGAAATTGCATACTATCCGGGTGTCACTCTGCAGAGTGAGGTTCGAATTATCCGGGTATCGAGCATCGTAATAAAAGTTATGGAGGTCTATGCATTGAAAGAGCTTTTGAGGATGATGAATGGTTGCACAGGCACTTATTGTGAATAAGAAGAACCGGAAAGGGGAGGATTTTCCGGGTGACAGAGATAAGGGCGGAAACTCTGAGTGGCCCGAGCCGAGATTGGAGATTCCGTTTTTAGATTTGCGGTAAAATTAACAAATGTGGGCGGTAGGAAAACGCAATAAAGTCCATATCCCACGTATTGGGTGAGCTAGAATGAATACAAGCGATCTAATTCGGCATGACCGGGAAAGTGGCCGGCGGGTTGACCTAGATCTAAGTTGAAGAAAATCAAGAAATTGCGGAGGCTAATTAACGGGTATGGGAATCTTACTGGAGGAGATTGAAGTGAAGCTCGACGGAGGCAAATCGCGCAAGATTGATGCCCCTTTGAGATTCCCGACGGGGCGGTTGGGGGCTTGGCGGCGGATCTTGGCGGCGGTGCAGAGTGAGCTGTGGTGGAGCGCAGTCGCCGGCCAATAGGCTCCGGAGATGCGCGTGGGATTTCCGTGGCGGCGCTCTGTGAGATTGAGCACGGAGAAAGAAAGGAAGAGGAATGGGGGGAAGTGAGCCGTTGGGGTTAGGGTTACCCCTACGGGCATATTTATAACGGTTCGTGTGGATAAGTTTGGTTCCGCGAGCGGGAACCGGGGATTGCGGAGTAACGGCTATTTGTTTGAATTTTACGAAATATGCCTTAAGTGTTGAACGTGATATCTGGGCAGAAATAAGAAGGAGATATTCTTCATAATATCAAGGTCAATTATCGAGTAAAGTGCAGAATCTTGGCACTTTTATCAGGGTTTGACCCGGAAAGCTAAGCCGGGTATTTGGAGAAGAGCCGGGTTACCATATGGCCATCGTGGAGTTGGGCCTAGCTACTTATCAAAGCATCTTAACCCGGCCTCCATATATTTGTGAGATTGGTATTTTTGCAGGGAATAGCCAGCACTTCAAGGAAGAATCCGTGAAGCCCAAGCTATTCTGGGGACTACTGATGGAGGGATAATAACCCGGTAGGCCAACTCCAAGGCGTAATCCGGCCCCAAAGGACTCTGTGCAGGATTCGGCTAAGGATAAAGAAACTTCCGGAAGGCCCAAGTTTGTAGGTCTAGTAACCCGGAGTGTGGGTTACGGTAAAGGAAGGTTAGGGTTTGTATGCCGTGTCCGGGTAGGATCAGGGTGAGTCTTGGAGAACAAGCCGGGGGGTACGGGTGCTTTATAAACCGACCCCTAGCTACAGTCCATTATGGGGCTTTTAGCATCCCATGTCTGGTTAAGCTGGTGTTGCACTACATCCGAGTTTGCGTAGCATAGAATGCGCTTAACACCTATCTCATTTGCAATATACAGACCACGAAGTAGTGCTTCATACTCTACCACGTTATTACTGGCAATAAAGTGAATTTGTAGCACGTACTCCATTGTGTCTCCTTTTGGTGATTTTAATACTACACCTGCACTGGCACCTTCCTTCATTTTGGATCCGTCAAAATGCATAATCCAATATTCAGACTCTGGCATTGGCGTATTTTTCATAACTTCTGTCCAACCAGCGATGAAATCTGTCAACACCTAAGACTTAATTGAAGTCCGCGTTGATACTTAATGTCGAATGTCGCAACCTCAATGCCCCATTTGGCGACTCTGCCTGTTGCATCCATATTGTTTATGATATCCCCTAGTGGTGCTTTGGTTACCACCGTTATGGAATGTCCTTGGAAGTAATGACGTAATTTTCGTGATGCGAAGAATAATCCATATGCCAGTTTTTGATAATATGGATACCTTTGCTTTAATTCCGAGAATATTTCACTTAGATAATATACCGGATGCTAGTCTGAAATACTTTGTTCGTCTTTCTTCCTTTCCACAATTATCATTGCGCTAATAACTCTGCTTGTTGCTGTTAGATACAACAACATGGGTTCTTCCTCCTTTGGAGATGCTAGAGTCGGAGTTTTCACCAAAGTTTCCTTTAATTGAGCTAACACTTTGTCTTCTTTTTCTGTCAAAACAAATTTGTCGGATTTTTTTAACAATTTTTTTAAGGGCGGAGCTTTGTCGCCTAACCGGCTTATGAACCTGCTTATGGTTGTTGCAGAACCAGTTAGTCTTTGGACGTGTTTTAAGCATGTAGATTTTTTGATATCTAGAATAGCTTTGATTTTTTCCGGGTTTACCTTGATTCCTCTATGGGAAACAATGAAACCTAAAAGCTTTCCTGAGGGAACCCCGAATACACACTTTAAAGGATTTAACTTCATTTTATATATGAGAAAGTTATCAAAGGTTTCTCGTAGATCCTCAAGGAGTGTATTATTTTGCTTGGAAATGACGACAATATCATCCACATAAACATTTACATTTTTGCCTATTTGCTTATGCAATCATCTTTGCATGCAACGCTGGTATGTAGCTCCGGCGGTCTTCAAGCCAAAAGGCATGGTTATGCAATAATACGTTCCATAGGGCGTTACGAAAGAGGTTTTAATTTTATCCTCCTTCTTCAAGCGTATTTGATGATATCCGGAATAAGCGTCCAAAAAGCATAAAAGCTCAGAGTCAGAAGTGGCATCTATTATTTGATCGATTCGTGGTAATGCGAACCTATCTTTTAGACACAATTTGTTTACGCCGGTATAATCTATATAAATCCTAAGGATAACTATATCTTCCTTCGGGACTAATACCGGATTGGCGGACCAATCGGTATGAATAACTTCCCGCATAAAATCAGCTGCTAAAATACAAATTATTTCCTTGCCTATAGCCTTCCGTCTTTCTCCATCAAACTAGCGGAGTCCTTGTTTGATGGTTTTTGAGCCAGGAATTACCTTCAACTGATGCTCAACAAGCTCCCGGGGTACACCTGGCATATCTACAGAACACCAGGGAAAAATATCACTGTTCTCACGGAGGATTTTGATGAGCTCTATTTCCTATTTGCCGGACATTCCGATCCCCACAA
Organism: Alopecurus myosuroides; assembly: GCA_028641055.1. Lineage (NCBI taxonomy): Eukaryota > Viridiplantae > Streptophyta > Magnoliopsida > Poales > Poaceae > Alopecurus > Alopecurus myosuroides. Next base: position 202,531 of record JAPCYS010003160.1, read on the forward strand.
CGATGTACTTAGTCGGATCTTTGAGGTCCAGGATAACCTTCTTGGTATTCTCTGATGCCTTGAAGCTGTCAGCTGGCTTTGTAGTCTCTTCTCCTGCTAGCATTTCTACCGGTGATACTTCTTTTGCTAGTTCCTTCAACTCCTCCTTTGCGATAATCCTTTCGGCGCAAAGGCCGTTTCCAGCTCTAGCTCCTTTGCCAGCGCGAAATCTTCTTCAACTGTGATTACACCGCCTTTTGGTCCTAGCATCTTAAGATTGTTGTAAATGTAGGATGACCTAGTCATAAATTTGGCGAAAGACGGCCGTCAGAGTATTGCGTGATACACGCTTTTGAACGGTACTACTTCAAACAAAATCATTTCGGTCCGGAAGTGACACGACTTTCAAAAGGTAACCTCTAGCGAAATTTCTTTTAGGGAAGATGCTTGTCTGCCAGGAACAATGCCGTGAAAACGTACATTGCTATGCCTAAGCTGAGTTTGAGATAGGTGCAATTTCTTCAAAGTTCTCAAGCACATTATGTTGATGCAGGCTCCATCATACGTCATAAACGTATCCTTAATTTCTGATGTTCCATGTTGTTTTCATGTTGTTTCCTACATGTTTGCTATACACTTTATGTCATTTTTATCGATTTTCTAGACTAACCTATTGACAAGATGCCATAGAGCCAGTTCCATGTTTTCTGCAATTTTTAGTTTCAGAAAATTTGTCCTGGAAATATTCTTGGAAATCAAAAATTCGAAGTCAAGAAGTCCTAGAATTCCTGAAGGTTCCACAGAGTCCCGAAGAGACCTGGAGGGGGGCCATACCATAGGGCGGCGCCCCCTCTTCGCGCCATGGGGTGGTGTGGGGCCCCCCAGGCCTCCACCGCATTTGCCCTTTCGCCTATTTATGCCCCCACGACATATCAACCCTAAAAATATACCACTTCATCCCGAGAAACACCCGAGGCCGCTGTCATCGTCATCCCGAGATCGGGAGGGTTCTGGAGCTCCCCGACACCCTGCCGGGAGGGGAATTCATCGCGGGAGGGGTCTACACCACCATGCCCTCCTCCGAAGTGATGCGTGAGTAGTTCATCCCTGGACTACAGGTCCATAGCAGTAGCTATATGGTTGTTCTCTCCACTTTGTACCTCATGTTTAGATCTCATGAGCTGCCTCACATGATCGAGATCATCTTTATGTAATGCTACATGTTGTGTTTGCTGGGATCTGATGAATGTTGAATGCTATGTCTTCTGATTATCAATCTATCATGTTATCTTCATGCATATGTTATTTATGATCTTGCATGCTCTCTGTTATTAGTAGATGCTATGTCCAAGTAGATGCTAGTAACTCCAAGAGGGAGTATTTATGCTCGATAGTGGGTTCATGCCTCCTTTGCATGTGCTCGAGTGACAAAAACGTGACAGATGGAGGACGTGTTGTTGCCATTAGGGAGAAAACAACGGTGTTTACTTAGTTTACATTGTTTACATTACACACTTTGCTTACTGCGATAATCTGTTGCTTGCAACTTAATACCCAACGTTTGTTCGGATGATATTCGGAGGATGGATTATTAGACATAGATGCAGTTGGATGACGGTCTATGTATTTTGTTGTAATGCCCGCATGAATCACATAGTAATCTTTATGTCTTACATATGCACTAAGGTGCAACCTTCATTTCTGTCAATTGCCCAGCTGTAATTTGTTCACCACGCATGTTATTTATCTTTCACGGAGAGACACCACTAGTGAACTGTGGACCCCGGTCCATTTTCTCATACTGATAAAAACACACTGCTTTCATACTGCTACTACTGCTTTCGTACTGTTTTCCTACTGTTTTCCACACCATACGTTTAACCTCTTTGTGTTCAGCAAATCCGGTGAGATTGACAACCTCACTGTTTCATTGGGGCAAAGTGATTTGATAGTGTTGTGTAGGTTCCACGTTGCTTCTGAAACGGTAGTAAATCCTGCCATCTCAGCTGATTCAACCTTCTAAAATTACTCCTTCCTCCTACTGTTCGATTAAATCTTGGTTTCTTACTAAGGGAAAACTGCTGCTGTGCTCATCATACCTTCCTCTTGGGGTCTCCCAACGTGTGCAAGATCTGCACCATCAAGCTAATTTTTTGGCACCGTTGCCGGTGAGGAAGAGAATTTCTGCAAGCGGAGTCTCTCACTTCCAATCTCTTTACTTTGTTTTTGTTTTGCTTAGTTTATTTTATTTTGTCTTGTTTGCTTCTCTTTATAAAAAACACAAAAAAATTAGTTCTTATTATACATGTAGTTTTATTCCTGTTTTTAGTCTTGTTAAGATGAATACCCCTGTTCATGTTACCTTGTCACATGAGGAAATGATCTTTACTTTTAAACAAGGGAAGGATGAGAGTTTCAAGGAATCTTGGTCTATATTTTTTATTCCTATTGCAAAATTGAACCTAAAATGACTCTAAGCCTGTTTCTGCGTAAATTTTATCTAGGTCTTGTTCTTTACTATAGATGTGCTTTGGATATTGTGGTAGGAGGAGATTTCCTTCATTGTGATGGGGATCAACCTTTTAATGCTATAAAAAAAAATTGCCACCTGCAACTCACCTAGTAGCTCTGATAAAGCCTTTGCAAGTATTTATGCTAGATTGAATACTCTTGAGACACATGTTTCTTTCTTAAGTGAGGGGCATAATCGGATTCATGAACACCTTGATCATGTTCCAATAAACTCTGAAGCCTCAAATATAATCCCTACTGTGAAGGTTGCTATTAATGGTGAAACTTTTCATGCTCGTTGTGATATTATGTCTGAATTTTGTCTTACGCCTAAAGAATTTATGAATCTTTGAATACTTGGAGACTTACTGAGGGAGGAGAAGAAATAAGTCTCACTAATAACACCACTATATTTCCATTGGGATAGCTGACAAAATATTTACAAAAATCCTAGGAAGAATGGTATCCATTGATTATCTTGTTGAATGTGTAGTGGAGGGCCAAATTTTAAGATCTCTGTTGAAGATCTTAGGAGAAACTATTGATATGGGGAGTTTATGACTTTCTTATCATGGTTAATAACAATTTTTCCCCGTTAATTTTTTGTCTTGAATATTGAATGCAATGCTTCTTGTCCAATTGTTTTGGGAAGGCCTTTTCTTAGAACTGTTGATGCTATTTTTGACATGAAGAGGGGAATATTAAATTTCATTTTCCACTCAAGAAAGGTATGGAACACTTTCCTAGAAAGATAATGAAGTTTCCTTTTGATTCTATTATTCGAAAGAGTTACTGTTTGGATGCTTCTTCACTTGAAAACACTTGATTCCACTTTTCTGGGTCTAGCTAAAAGGCGCTAAAGAAAAGCACTTCTTGGGAGATAACCCATGGTTTTATTCTTGCTTTGTTTTTCTTTGTTTTCTATGAGTCAGGGGTTGTATACTTCTGTAGCAACTCCTTTGTATATTTATTTTCATGTTCTAGTCGTGCCAAGTAAAGTTTCTGACAAGAATTGGAGTTGGTTTTGAATTTCTGCGCAGGAAACAGATTTCTGCTGTCCACCGTAAAAAATCGTGTAAATCACAGAAAAACCAGAATGATCTGAAATTTCTTGTTCTTATTCCTCGTCTAATTCCGCAACGTTTTGTTCTTTTTTTTTCAATTTGAGCAATGTAAGTGCCCCGAAAAAATAGTCTTTACAGATAGTTCTGGTTTTGACAGATTGTGCCATTTTCTTGCATTTGCTCTTTTTACAATGTCAAGTGGATTTATTTGCTTCATGAAACATCAGTGGCTGTAGTTAATTCTTAAAATTATCAATAGAAATTTTCCCTTACATAACCCATGGAGTTTTATTGTTGCACTCTTTCGATGTGGTGTGAAGGAAGTTTTCAAGGGTCAAGAAGAGGGTGATATATGTGATCAACAAGAGTGCAATGTCAAAGCTTGGGAATGCCCCCGTGGTTCATCCAAGCATATTTTAAGAAGACTCAAGCATCTAAGCTAGGGTATTCCCAAGGCATCCCCTTCTTCATCAAGAATCTATCAGGTCACTTCTAGTGAAACTATATTTTTATTCGGTCACATCATATGAAGTTTACTTGGAGCGTATGTTTGTTTTTATTTTGTTTTCCTTTGTTTTCTTTTGTTTTACTTTCTGCAATAATATAGTTGGACCCTAGAATTCCTTGTTTGGGAGAGATACGCTCCGCTTTTTGTTTTATTTTTTTTTTTTTTCTTGTTTTCATGTTTTGTTTTTTTTTTTTGTTCAAGCTGTTAGTAGATTTTAAGTTTTCATTGCATCTTTTGTTCAGAGCTGTTAGTTTTAGTATATGTAAGTACTCTCATGTTTTCTTGATATAGCATTTTGAGATTTTTTTGTTAAAGCATGTTTTCTATGGTGCTTGTTGGGAAAAGAAACTGCTTCTTGTGGTAGAATTTATAACAGTGCAAGTAGAAGCTTGTATAGACTGTGGCTAGACTTTTTCATATCATGCTATATGTTATTTTAATTATAAAGTCTTGTGGTTATTTGGTAGAATGATTATCCTCAAATAGCTGAGAGTGTTTAATGTGCCATTGAAAGAATCATGAGTTGTTCTTGTCATATTGAAGCATAAATTTGTGGTGTTCTCATTTGAATGTTTTATTTGGTTAACTTGGCGCATGCTCACACCATGTTTATTACTATGAACCAGTCACTTATAGCCTCTATGATCTATTAGTTTTTGAATTTGTGGTGCCACTTATGCTTTGATTAATGATATTTATGTCGCTATGCATGATTATGACTCTTATGCTCTCTTTATTTATCGCTCCCAGTCTTTTGCTAGCCTCCACCTGTACCGAGTATGAGCTCTACTTGTGCATCCAACTCGCAAAAACCAAACTTTACCAAATGTGTCCACCATACCTACGTACATGTGGTATTTAACCATCACTCCTAAGTAAATTACTCATGTGTTAGCTTTAAAACTTTCAAAATTACTCCTGTTTTGTGCTCTTGTTTTAGCTCATGAGGACGTAAATAGAGAATCTTTATCTCACTTGTTGATTGGACTTTCAGACCCTGGACTAGTGGCTTCATCCGTGTATCCAATGATTGAAGAGCTGGCACCGGGTGCCTAGCACCAAATTAATAACAACAAATTCTCTTCACTATTTTTGCCTCTGATTTATCAGTCAAAGAATAATTGTATAAACAAAGAGAAAGAGGGATGACCTTCTACCCAGATGCGTCCTTCTATGGGAGCCGCTCTTGTGAAGTCTAGTTGGCTTATGACGTACTGTATTTTCTGTTTACCATTCGTTGACATAAGCATACACCTCTCTAAAAAAATAGACACTCCACCACGGTATGTGATTGTTGGCAGGCACCCGAGGATTCGATTAGCCATGGTTTGTGTAAGATGGATGGGAGGAGTGTCAAGCTTTTATACCTATGTTTAATAAAATAAAAATCTCTAGCACATGAGTTTATCCCTGCTTCCCTCTGCGAAGGGCTTTTCTTTTACTTTTATGTTGAGTCCCCATCTTCTAACTATATGCACAGTTGTGAGAGCATAGTTGCCATTCTGAGTTTTATGTGCATTTGTCCCAGAAAAATTATTAATTGATTCATGATGTGTTATTGCTTGTTCTATAATTATTTGTTCTAGTCTTCCTCATGAACTTTGAAGGTGTCCTGGCATTTATGTTTTGCCCCACTCTTAAGGACTAGCGAAATACCCATTTGCCATGCTTTCTCTATACTTGAAACAAACGTATATCTTTCTTTGCATTGTTATTCATGATCTTTTATTTGAGATACTTCTCATGATGCAAAGTGATTGCTATGCTTTATTATTAAAGTTCTATTATCATGTTTGTGTTAAATTTCTATGATCTCAGCTTTCATATGCTTTTACATTTTGATGATCAAGTTTTGTGTGGTAGCTGTCACCTCAGAAATTATTTTGTTTTATCAGTTACCTACTCGAGAACGAGTATGAACTAAGCTTGGGGATGTTGATATGTCATAAACGTATCCTTCATTTCTGATGTTCCATGTTGTTTCCTACATGTTTTCTATACACTTTATGTCATTTTTAGCGATTTTCCGGAATAACCTATTGACAAGATGCCACAGAGCCAATTCCCTGTTTTCTGTTGTTTTTGGTTTCAGAAAACTTATTCTGGAAATATTCTCGGAATTGGAAAATTCAAAGTCCGGAGGTCGTAGAATTCTTGAAGGTTCCACTGAGTCCCGAAGAGACCCGGAGGGGGCCACACCATAGGGCGGCGCCCCCTGGCCGCACCATGGGGTGGTGTGGGGCCCCAGGCCTCCACCGCCTTTGCCCTTTCGCCTATTAATGACCCACAAGTAGGGGGTGTATCTTTGTACTTTCGATAAATAAGAGTGCCGAACCCAACGAGGTGCAGAAGGTGTTGACAAGCAGTTTCGATGAAGGAATAACTGTAAATACTAGAAAACAGATTTGTGGTGGTTTTTGATATTGCAGATAAATAAAGTGTGAGTAAATGAAATGCAGTATTAATAATTGCAGCAAGTGGCCCATTCCTTTCTTCAGCAAAGGACAAGCCGGTGAGTTTGCTTATGATTAACAAACGTTCTCGAGGACACATGGGAGGTTTCTGTCAAGTGCTTTTGTTCCATGCAGCTGAATAATGTTCGGTGTTTTGATAAGTGTTGTGTGGGGGAACCTATGCTAATGTACCGTCCCATCCAAGACTAATACATACTTATGATTACCCCTTGCAAGCATCCGCAACTACAAGAAAGTAATTAAGAAATAAATCTAGCCACAACTTTAAACTCCGGGGTCCTACGCTCCCTCGTGTAATGGTTTCCTAACGGGGGTTTAGATTTCTGTCACTCCGACAATTCCACGATTAGTAGCCAAATACACGATGCATTCCCCTAGGCCCATAAATTGTGAAGTATCGTGTAGTCAACGTTCACATGACACCACTAGAAGAATAACACCACAACTTAAATATCAAACATTAAATATTATTCAACATTACTTCACTTCTAACAACTTGACTTCTCCCATGTCCTCAAGAACAAAACGAACTACTCACAACACATCATATAGATCATGATCAGAGGTGATATAATGCATGATAAAAATCTGGTCATAAAGTGCAAACACCGATAAATCTCACAAGCATCAACTACTAACAAGTAATCCACACCGAGAGAGAGATTTAATGCAAAACAACGATAGAGGCCCCTAATTGTTACAGCGGGATGAAGGTGGATGATGAGGGTGATGGTGCTGGTGGTGGTGATGATGATGATGATGACGATCTTGATGATGCCCGGAGCGATGACGGTGACGATGGCGATGATTTCCCCTCTCCAGAGAGGAATTTCCCCGGCAGATTTCTCCCTGCCAGAGAGCTTTTGCTCTCTCTGGTGTTTTCCGCCCCGAGGCGGCGGCGGAATAATTCTTCAAGGATGGAATGAGTCTTAGGGTTCCCTCGGGGCCAGGAACGCCAAAGATGACCCCCAGAGGTGGGCCAGGGTGGCCACACCCCTAGCTGGCGCGGCCAGGGGGCGCGCCACCCCTAGTTGTGGGCCCCTGGTGGCCCCCCACCGGCTCTCCTTATGGCTGAGTTCCTCCTCTGAACTTTTAGGAACCCCCGGATGTCCCCCTTCTTCCTCTGATCTTCTGAAATATGGTATCTCGACGGTGCTTTTTCCATCAGATTTCTGGTCCCGGTGTTTATTCTCCAAAAATTATAAAACATGAAAAATAAGATAAAATAACATAAGAGATGCATCATAACATGAAATATATCGATAAATAACAGAAAATTATGATATAAAATAGTGATGCAAAATGGACGTATCAACTCCCCCCAAGCTTAGACCTCGCTTGTCCCCAAGCGAAACTGAACTCAGAAAATATGACCACAAGTTTATGGAGTGAAGAGTCGATAAATAAAATACAGACAAGAAGCATCACATTTACCTATGCACCAATCATTACAGACAACAACTTCCTCTCATATAACTTAACTTGAAACAAGTAAAGGGAGTCACAAACAAAGATACAAAAGAGAGAATCAAAATTGGTAATGGCAAACTTCGTTCTTGGTCAGAGAACATTTAATGAAATTATACTTATCTTAGGTGAAGTCTTTATAACAAGTTTTACATTGTAGAGCTTAACATGTTTAATTATAACAACTCTTTTACGGTGATTCATAGCTTTCAAAATAATATTCATTCTGATAATAAAGCATGTGCTAAACAAAGAAGGGTAGAAAACATGATTGAAGAAATCAATATATAGATGATGTGATCACAACAACTCAAATGCTTGCTGGAGACAGAAGGAAATGGGTTTACTGACTCAACATAAAAGAAAAAGATAGGCCCTTCGCAGAGGGAAGCATTGACTACTCATGTGCTAGAGCTTTTATTTTAATAAACAGAGGTATAAAATGCCTGACACTCCTCCCATCCATCTTACACAAACCATGGCTAACCAAATCCTCGGGAGCCCGCCAACAATCACAAACCGTGGAGGAGTGTCTAAATTTTGAGAGGTGTATATTTATGTCAACGAATGGCAAACAGAAAATACAGTACGTCATAAGCCAACTAACTCACAAGAGCGGCTCCCGTAGAAGGACGCAACTGGTATAGAATGTCATCCCTCTTTCTCTTTTGTTTACACAATTATGCTTTGACTGATAAATCAGGGGCAAAAAGAGTGAAGAGAATTTGTATTATTATTTTAGGGCTGGGCACCCCGCTGCCAGCTCTTCTAGAATTTGGATAAGCGGATGAAGCCACTAGTCCAGGTGTGTGAGTCCAATCAACAAGTGAGATAAAGATTCTCTATTCGCGTCCTCATGAGCTAAAACAGGAACACAAAAGAGGAGTAATTTGAAAGTTTTAAAGGTAGCACATGATCAATTTACTTGGAGTGGTGGTGAAATACCACATGTAGGTAGGTATGATGGACACGAATGGCAAGGTTTTGGGTTTAAGGTTTGGATGCACGAGAAGTATTCCCTCTCAGTACAAGGTTTTTGAATAGCAAGGCTAGGTAGCAAGCATAAGAGTTAAAGGAAAACAAACAAATATACATATGATGAAACCAATCATGCAATCTTCATTGAAAGCACAAACGATCTTAACTTGTGAATAGTAAGTTTATGAGCTAATAGGAAAATTCCTCTTTCTTAAACTAGCAACTCAAATTATTATTTCTGCTAACCCAAGCTAAGTTTGCCAAAACCAACTAGATTAACTTGATGATCTCTAGAGTGATACCAACTACTAATAACAAGCTCAACCATATGACATAAGTTGAAAACTGAAATAATGTGCATAGAAAGTAAATGATGAAACTTCTCATTAATATTTCAAACCGGCAACTCACACCAACGGATACAACGATAACCAACTAGGGAGAGACACTTCCATACTGCAAACCATCCTATATGATAACTTCTCTACTCATGATATGACTCTACTGAAAAAGCAAAAATATGAAAGACAGTGATGTGATACCGCGGCACCCCCCCCCAAGCTTGGAACAAGCCGAGGGAATGCCAAACCCATGACGAATCAATTCTTCGGTGGTGGTGGTGAATCCTTCTCAATGAGCTTATCAATTGATTTCTTCAGATCTTCAATCGTGAACATAAGCATACGCATAACCTCCGTATTGCAATCAATATAGTTTGCATGCCTATCAGACGGTGAATCCCAGCCACCAAGATTTTTCCCCCACTCTTCATTAGCTTGAGAGCTTCCTTCATCTGCACGGTTATAACGATTCATATCCCACATAGAGGGCAAATTCCTATTGGGCAACTTTTTTGCACTGATAATCATGAATTAATGTGTGGAAGTAGTTCTTGACTCTCGCAGCAGGTGTCTTCGAAGCTAGGGAGTGGCGTGGAACCTTCCCTCCGGTGCTCATCCGCGCGTTCCTCTTGAGCTTCAAGCGGTTAGAAACCACCCTAATGCTTGCGACGGTGGCGCGTGGACGCACTCGTGGGTTTTCCACTACATCTCCTTCAGCTCCACTGTCGATCTCCTCATCCGGCTTCAGGTCTTGGACATCATCTTCCTTTGGTCCCTTCCCCTTGTTGTCGTTGGCGGAGACCATGATGCTTCTAAAACCAAAAACTGATCCTGGCAGAAACAGCTCGAAACAGAAACACGACGAGAAAACGATATACGGACCTCGGGGGATCCGGAGAATTATATAGCAAAAAGTTTCATAACGAAAGGAAAGTCCAGGTCAAAAACGAGTCGGAGAGGGGCTCCAAGGCGCCCACACCATGGCCTGGCGCGGCCAGAGGTGGGCCCGCGCCACCCTATGGTGTGGAGCCTCCGGGCTCCGTCTCCCTCTCGTTTCCGGCTCATAATTTTTTCATATTTTCTAAAAAAAAGTAAAAATAAGTTGAAATATGTTCCGCGAAAGTTTTCTTACCAAAACTGTTACCTATTCGAAAACTAACTCTGCAGTTTCTGAAATATGCTTCCTACTAAATTCCTCTGGGGCCATGACTTGAATACAATCAACATTTTTGTTATAAGGATCTCCGGAAATATAATGCTTGAGTCTTTGGCCATTCACCACTTGTGAGGAGTTTTCTTCTAGGGAAACAATTTAATTTCCCCCAAACGATACCTCTTCGATAACAAAAGTTCCTTCCCATCTCGAGAGTAATTTTCCTGCAAAAAATCTGAGGCGAGACCTATACAATAGCACTTTCTCACCAACATGAAATTCTCTTTTAATAATTCTCTTATGATGCCACCTTTTAACTTTCTCTTTAAAGAGCTTAGCATTTTCACATGCTTCACTCCTCCATTCATCTAAAGAACTTAAGTCAAGTAGTCTTTTTCACGAGCAAGTATAAAATCTCTATTTAGGTCTTTCACTGCCGAGTAAGATTTGTGTTCTAATTCTAGAGGCAAGTGACAAGTTTTTCCATAAACCATTTTATAAGGAGACATGCCCATGGGATTTTTGTAAGCAGTTCTATAAGCCCAAAGAGCATCATTTAATCTCTTAGGCAAATTTTTTCTAGATTTGTTAACAGTCTTTTGCAAGATAGATTTGATTTCTCTATTTGATAATTCTACCTACCCACTAGTTTGAGGATGATAGGGTGAAGCAATTCTATGATTAACATCATATTTAGCAAGGGTTTTTCTAAAACCACCATGAATAAAATGAGAACCCCAATCAGTCATAAGATATCTAGGTACACCAAACCTAGGGAAAATAATGTCTTTAAGCATTTTTAATGAGGTTTCACCATCAACACTTTTAGTAGGCATAGATTCTACCTATTTAGTAACATAATCAACAGCAACAAGAATATGAGTGTAGCCTTGTGAAGGAGGGAAAGGACCCATAAATTCAAAACCCCAACAATCAAATGGTTCAATAACAAGAGAATAATTCATAGGAATTTCATTACGTCTAGAAATATTTCCAACCCTTTGACATTGATCATAAGATAAAACAAATTTTCTAGCATCTTTAAAGAGAGTAGGCCAATAAAAACCTGATTGTAGAACCTTATGTGCAGTTCTATCTCCAGCGTGATGTCCTCCATAAGCACTACTATGACATTTTCTCAATATCTCTTGTTGTTCATTTTCAGGAACACATCTTCTCATAATACCATCAACACCTTCTTTATATAACTGCGGGTCATCCCAAAAATAATGCCTCAAATCATAGAAGAATTTTCTTCTTTGCAGAGCTGTAAAGGTAGGAGGCAAATACTTCGAAACAATAAAGTTAGCATAATCAGCATACCATGGACTATCTTGAGAGATCACTTTTATTGCAGCTAACTGTTCATTAGGAAAACTACCATTAACAGGAATAGGGTCATCAGAAATATATTCTAATCTAGACAAATTGTCAGCAATAGGACTTTCAGCACCCTTCCTATCCACAATATGTAAATCAAACTCTTGTAAGCGAAGCACCCATCTAATAAGCCTAGGCTTAACATCTTTCTTTTCCATAGGGTACTTAATAGCAGCATGATCGTTATGAATAGTAACTTTAGAATCAAGAATATACTGCCTAAATTTATCACAAGCAAAAACTACGGCTAGGAATTCTTTCTCAGTAGTAGCATAATTCTTTTGAGCAGCATCAAGAGTTTTACTAGCATAATGAATAAAATTTAACTTCTTATCTACCTGTTGTCCAAGAACAGCACTTACAACATAATCACTAGCATCACACATAATTTCAAATGGTAAATTCCAATCAGGTGGTTGAACAATAGGGGCAGATATTAAAGCCTTCTTTAAAATTTCAAAAGCTTCTTTACAATCTTCATCAAAAACAAATGGTACATCTTTTTGAAGAAGATTAGTAGGAGGTTTTGATATTTTAGATAAATATTTAATAAACCTTCTATAGAAACCAAAATGGCCAAGAATACTTCGAATACCTTTAACATCCCTGGGACATGGCATTTTCTCAATAGCTTTAACTTTAGCTCTGTCAACTTCACTACCTCTTTCAGAGATTTTATGTCCAAGAACAATTCCTTCATTAACCATAAAATGGCATTTCTCCCAGTTAAGAACAAGATTAGTCTCCTCACATATCTGCAAAACTTTATCAAGATTCTGCAAACAATTATCAAAAGAAGTTCCATAGATGGAGAAATCATCCATGAAAACTTCCACAATTTCTTCACAAAAACCATGAAACATAGCAGACATGCATCTTTGAAAAGTAGCAGGAGCATTACATAAACCAAAAGTCATATGATATAAGCATAGGTTCCATAAGGACAAGTGAAAGTTGTTTTCTCTTGATCAAGCTTTTTAACAGTAATTTGAGAAAACCCAGAATAACCATCAAGAAAGCAGAAATGAGTTTTCTTAGACAAGCTTTCTAAAATTTGATCAATAAAAGGCAAAGGATGATAATCTTTCTTAGTTACTTTGTTAACCTTCCTAAAATCAATGCACATCATATAACCAACTACTACTGTTTGAGGAATGAGTTCATTATTTTCATTTTGCACAACAATGATCCCTCCTTTCTTAGGGACACAATGCACAGGACTAACCCATCTACTATCAGCAATAGGATAAATAATGCCAACATCAAGGAGTTTCAATACCTCATTTCTTACCACATCCTTCAGTTTCGGATTTAAACGGCGTTGATGTTCAACAACTGGCTTTGCATCAGGCTCAATATTAATAGCATGCTAAAATATAGTAGGAGAAATTCCCTTCAAATTATCAAGAGTATAACCAATAGCACCTCTATGTTTCTTCAATATCCCCAATAATCTCTCCTCTTCTTTATCATAAAGTTGAGAACTAATAATAACAGGATATAATTTCTTATCATCAATATGAGCATATTTAAGATTATCAGGCCAAGGCCTTAAATCAAAAACAGGATCTTCCTTGGGTGGTAATGTTGTACCCAAGTCTTCCACAGGTAAATTATGTTTCAGCATTGCTGGCTAATGTAGGAAAATCTCATCAATTTCATTCCTTTCTTCCATAAAGACATCACTTTCGTGGTCTTCCATGTATTGCTGTGAAGGATTGTTAGGAGCAAGAGCAATAGCAGCCAACTGTTCAACCCTATAATTTTCATTAGGTAATTCAGCTTCATAGGGTGTTTTAGCAAATTTGGAGAAATTAAATTCATAAGATTCTCCATCAAACTTTGTAAGGATTTTCTCCTTTTTACAATCTATAACAGCACCACGAGTATTTAAGAAAGGTCTACCAAATATGATAGGACAAGTATCACTAGCAGAAGTGCCTAGTACTAGAAAATCAGCAGGATATTTTGTTTTACCACATAAGACCTACACATCTCTAACAATACCAATTGGAGAAATAGTTTCCCTATTAGCAAGTTGAATAATCACATCAATGTCTTCAAGTTCACAAGAACCAATTTCATGCATAATTTCTTTATAAAGATCATAAGGAATAGCACTAGAACTAGAACCAATATCACATAAACCATAATAACAATGATCACCTATCCTAACAGATAGCACAGGAACACTGGGTTTCCTAGATTTACTATGATGAGAGACAATATTAGAAGCATCTTCACAAAATATAATGTGTCCCTCTTCTACATTTCCAGAAACAAGGTCCTTTACTATTGCTACTGTAGGTTCTACAGTTATTTGTTTCTGAGGTTCTACAAGTTTCTTTGCACTTTTACTAATCGCAGTAGCTAACATAGAGTGTTCTTTTACCTTAGCAGGGAAAGGCATATTATCAATATAAGGTTCAGGCACAATAGAATCAACAGTATGAACTTCTATATCTCTAGCAGGAACACAATTAATAGTATCTTTATAAGGTGCATGGTACTTATCCCATTCCTTTTTAGGAATATCAATGTAAGAAGCAAAAGACTTATATAAGTTTGCAGCAACTTGAGAATCAAGACCATAAACAACACTAACATTATGAAAATCCTCAGATGACATAAAGGTTTTAATGCATTCATAGTCATAATTTGTACCTGACTTTCTACCTTTGTCATTCTCCCATGCTTCAGTGTTTTCTTGAATACGGTCAAGAAGATTCCATTTAGCTTCATCCTTCATACGTGTAAATGATCCAGAACAAGAAGCATCCAATAAATCCTTATCATGAAGAGGAAGCCTTGCATAGATATTATTAATAACGATATTACTGGGGAGCTCATGAATGGGGCATTTGAGCATTAGTAACTTCAATCTCCCCCATGCTTGGGCAATGCTCTCTCCGTCATGAGGCCAAAAATTATATATATAATTCCGATCTCTATGGATTTCACTTGGAGGATAGAATTTAGAATAGAAGAGAGGTACAATTTCCTCCCATTCAATAGTCTGGCTATTTTTCAGCAGATTGAACCATTCAGCGGCTCGGCCTGTCAATGATATAGAGAACAGTTTCCTCTTCACTTGGCTCATTGTAATACCTGCACACTTGAACAACTCGCATAATTCATGTAAAAAGAGAAAATGATCACTAGGATGGACATTTCCATCACCTGAATAGCAGTTATCCATAACATGTTTAACAATCTTTATATGTATTTTATAAGGATCCAAATCATCATGCGGTGGGTCACTTACTACCCTAGCAGTGGCAGAAGTGCCCGCAAATAAGGACTCAAAAGGAGTTCCAAACATAGTGTAATAAAGCAATAGACAGAACTTAAAACAGCACTTACACCAGAAGCTTCCTTTATCAATTCCACTTCCCAATAGCGCTTCACTCCCAGGCAACAGCGCCAGAAAATAGTCTTGATAAACCACAAGTATAGGGGTGTATCGTAATACTTTCGATAAATAAGAGTGTCGAACCCAACGAGGAGCAGAAGGTGTTGACAACCAATTTCGATGAAGGAATAACTGTAAATACTGGAAAACAAATTTGTAGGGGTTTTTGATATTGCAGATAAATAAAGTGCGAGTCAATAAAATGTAGTAGTAATAATTGCAGCAAGTGTCCCAATCCTTTCTTCAGCAAAGCACAACCCGGTGATTTTACTTATCATTTACAAACGTTCTCGAGGACACACGGGAGGTTTCTGCCAAGTGCTTTTGTTCCATGCAGCTGAATAATGTTCGATGTTTTGATAAGTGTTGTGTGAGTGAACCAGTGCTAATGTACCGTACCATCCAAGACTAATACATACTTGTGATTATACCCCTTGCAAGCATCCGCAACTATAAGAAAGTAATTAAGAAATAAATCTAACCACAACTTTAAACTCCGGGGTCCTACGCTCCCTCGTGTAATGGTTTCCTAACGGGGGTTTAGGTTTCTGTCACTCCGGCAACCCCACAATTAGTAGACAAATACACGATGCATTCCCCTAGGCCCATAAATTGTGAAGTATCATGTAGTCGACGTTCACATGAAACCACTAGAAGAATAACACCACAACTTAAATATCAAACATTAAATATTATTCAACATTACTTCACTACTAACAACTTGACTTCTACCATGTCCTCAAGAACAACACGAACTACTCACAACACATCATATTGATTGATCATGATCAGAGCTGATATAATGGATGATAACAATCTGTTCATAAAGTGTTAACACCGATAAATCTCACAAGCATCAACTACTAACAAGTAATCCACACCGGGAGAAAGATCTAATGCAAAACAATGATAGAGGCCCCTAATTGTTATAGCGGGATGAAGGTGTATGATGAGGGTGATGGTGCTGGTGGTGAGGATGATGATGATGACGATTTGATGATGCCTAGAGCGATGACGGTGACGATGGCGATGATTTCCCCTCTCCGGAGAGGAATTTTCCCGTCAGATTTCTCCCTGCCAGAGAGCTTTTTCTCTCTCGGGTGTTTTCCGCCCCGAGGCGGTGGCTGAATAATTCTTCGAGGATGGAATGAGGCATAGGGTTCCCTCGGGGCCAGGCACGCCAAAGATGACCCCCAGAGGTGGGCCAGGGTGGCCACACCCCTAGGTGGCGCGGCCAGGGGGCGCACCACCCCTAGGTGTGGGCCCCTGGTGGCCCCCCTCCTGCTCTCCTTCTGGTTGAGTTCCTCCTCTGAACTTTAAGGAACCCCTGGATGTCCCCCTTCTTCTTCTGATCTTCTGAAATATGGTATCTCGACGGTGCTTTTTCCATCAGATTTCTGGTCCCGGTGTTTATTCTCCAAAGATTATAAAACATGCAAAATAAGATAAAATAACATTAGAGATGCATCATAACATGAAATATATCGATGAATAACAGAAAAAATATGATATAAAATAGTGATGCAAAATGGACGTGTCACCTATTTATACCCCCCAACATATCAACCCTAAAAATATACCACTTCATCCCGAGAAACATCCGAGGCCTCCGGCATAGCCATCCCGAGATCGGGAGGGTTCTGGAGCTCTCCCTGGCACTCTGTCGGGAGGGGAATTCATCGCCGGAGGGGTCTACACCACCATGCCCTCCTCCGAAGTGATGTGTGAGTAGTTCATCCCTAGATTACAGGTCCATAGCAATAGCTAGATGGTTGTTCTCTCCACTTTGTACCTCATGTTTAAATCTCATGAGGTGCCTCACATGATCGAGATCATATTTATGTAATGCTACATGTTGTGTTTGCTAGGATCTGATGAATGTTGGATGTTATGTCTTCTGATTATCAATATATCATGTTATCTTCATGCATATGTTATTTATGATCTTGCATGCTCTCCGTTATTAGTAAATGCTCTGGCCAACTAGATGCTAGTAACTCCAAGAGGGAGTATTTATGCTCGATAGTGGGTTCATGCCTCCTTTGCATCTGGGCTCGAGTGACAGAAACATGACGGATGGAGGATGTGATGTTTCCATTAGGGATAAAACAACGGTGTTTACTTAGTTTGGATTGTTTACATTACACACTTTGCTTACTGGGATAATCTGTTGCTTGCGACTTAATACCCAACGTTTGTTCGGATGATATTCGGAGGGTGGATTATTAGACATAGATGCAGTTGGATGACGGTCTATGTATTTTGTTGTAATGGCCGCATGAATCACATAGTAATCTTTATTTCTTGCATATGCACTATGGTGCAGCCTTCATTTATGTTAATTTCCCAGCTGTAATTTGTTCACCACGCATGTTATTTGTCTTTCACGGAGAGACACCACTAGTGAACTGTGGACCCCGGTCCATTTTCTCATACTGATAATACACACACTGCTTTCATACCGCTGCGACTACTTTCATACTGTTTTCCACACCATATGTTTAACCTCTTTGTGTTCAGCGAAAACGGTGAGATTGACAACCTCACTGCTTTTTGGGGGGCAAAGTGATTTGATTGTGTTGTGGAGGTTCCACGTTGCTTCTGAACCGGTAGTACGCCCTGCCATCTCAGCTGCTTCAACCTTCTGAAGTTACTCGTTCCTCCTACTGGTCGATTAAACCTTGGTTTCCTACTGAGGGAAAGCTGCTGTTGTGCTCATCATAACTAGCTCTTGGGGTCTCCCAACGAGTGCAAGTTCTGCACCATCAGTCCTCCATCCATCAACACACTCCTTAGCCTGTGATTTTGCATTACAGAGCTATCAGGGCGTGTGTGCCGGGTTCCGGGATATTGGCAGGATGATCTGACTGATCCCAAGTTATCGGGGGTTTTGCATACTTGACGTACTTTGGGGTTGGCAACACTAGGTCATTGATTTCTCTCCATGCCTGCTTCACTTTTTGGACTGATGGTGTTGCCAAGAAGGTGAGATTGAATTATTCATCCACGCTTGGGAACTTGGGTTCGCATTTTCACTGTTGCTCCTAAATACAACCGTCAATGTATGGCTCGCTTTCATCCTTTTCAGCTTCCAGCTTTTGCTTGTTTAATTTCCTCTTGGAATTCTTCTCTTTGTTCCCAGCTCCAGCGCTGCTTCTCATATGCTTATTTAGCTAGCCTTGCCGGTTTGTATGCTTTGGTTTCCTAGACTGTGCATGGTGTATGCAAGGTTCCCCTCGGATTTTATCCCAGTCTTCCTTGGAGTAGGGTATGGCTTCCTTAGCCTCTACACTCTTTCCTTTCCACCTGTTGGAGTTTTCTTTTCCAAAGGAAATGTTTACCTATTTGGGATTTTCTTGTGCATCTGGAACGACATTCTTCTCAGGGCGAGACGACTTTTTGTTGGCTTGGATGAGTGTGTCGATATTTCTGCCTCTTGCCCTAATGTCATAGAACCAAGATCTTTATGCTTTTTAGATCCCAGCATGAATGGTACAAGGTCGGGTTTAAGACCGTTGACAAAAGCATGAATTGCTTGGACGTCATCCAGCTATTCTTCATTGTTGTCCATCTTAAAATAAAGTCAACATACGACTCCTTTTCGTATTGGATGCAACGGTTTAACTAATTAATACTCTTGGGGCGCTTATATGTGCCTCAGAAGTGCTAAGCAAAAACTCTGGCCATATCCTCTTAGTTGTCCATCGTTCTTGACGGTAATCCATTAATCCAGTCACGTGCTCCGTCCAGCAACATCAAAGGCAGGAATTTTACTGCTTCTAAATCTGCCCCTTTGTTGATCTGAATGGAGGTACAGTAATCGAAGAGCCGTGTATCTGGGTTTGTACTTCTAGCATACTTTTGATAAGTTAACCCAACTTTGGCAAAGCCAACATGGAGGTTCATATTCCGGATTCTGTCAGTGAAACACTTTGGTCCGAAATACAAGTCATCCCTTTCCGCTCCAAGTGCATGCGGGGAATACCTTCCAACGGAGTGGACTAAGGGGGATCTACTTCTCCTTACCCCACTATTGCGTGAATTCGCCCGTCGTGGTTCATCCTTATTTCTTCCGGCATCCTGATCCCTGTGGCGAGGCGGCGTTCTGCTTCTGGCTTGCTCCTTATTCCTTGGTGGGGTCCAGGGCCTCTCATGCCTGTGAGGGTGTTCCTATCTTCCGACTTTATCAGCAGGGTTTCTCGGAGGTGGTATTACTTTTCTCTATTTCTCTGCACGAGATTGGTGGAGAGAGCTATTGCCTTTCTTCTGGTTTTTGTCTTCCCGATCATCATTGATTTGGGGTTTCGGGTTGTTCTCGCAATTTGGCAGATGAGACCCGGTTCGGGACGCTGCATCATTATCACGTGGATCTTTCCTGTCCTTTTTGGGATCTTCATTTTTTTTTCTTTGAACTTCCTGAATCTCTAGGATCGCTTGGATCGGGTGCTGCGGTTGTGCCTGTGGCAGTTTTGCATAAAGATGAATTTCATACAATTTACCAGAATGCACTTGTCCTCGCTGCTGCTGCTATAATGATTTTCCTAAGAAAGCGTACACTCCATGAAGCTTTTTGCCGCGTTTTCCATGGGAGTTTTGTACATGCGTTCCCCCTTAGCGTTTACACTATTTACCTGCCTTTGCCAGGTTTGGTTTTCTAGCCGTCTTTTGACTCGATGTTCTTCCAGGACTCCTACTCCGGGTAACCTTGTAGGCTTGATTCCTGAGCAATTCCGGTGTTCGAATTCCTCGATTTCATCCTGCTGCACTTTGACGTCAGCCTGGGCTTTTATGAGGTTTTCGTGAGTCCGGTAAAGTTGTTGATGTTGCTGCATTATTGCTTGTCTCCTGGCTTCCAACACTTCTGGTGGTTCATGCCTTCCAACCGGGGGTTTGTAGTAGATCAACTTCATCTTGTTCCGACATCCAGGGGACCAACACTGTGCCAACCTGTTTCTGCTTCTCTTCTGCACCGTCTTTACACCGCTGCTTCCACCAACTTCCAAGCTTTGGTTGTCTATATTTTCCAATCTGTCCAGTTTTTTCTTATGAGCTTTGGCATATAGCTTCTTGACGAATTTCTTCTTTTTCTTGGAGGATGGGTGTAACATCCCAATTTTGCTACCAAACTGTGTGGTGTTGTGTTCATATCATACATGCAGGGAAACAAAAGTTTAACTCATGTTGAAACAATTTAAATTATGAATTTAAATGGTTTGACAAAATTACCACAAATAGTACTTATTTTGGTTTCCAAAATCTTGTATGCGAAAATATTTCAAATACACCAAAGCAAAACATGGTTTGTTGAAATTTTATAAGCTTTCCAAAAGTTATTTTTGCCAAATTTTCTGTTCACAAAAAGGCCCTCAAAACTTTATTTTTGGTTCTGTTTTCAAAGAGAAAAGGACGTCTCTCTGATTTCTGAAAGTTCCAGGGGGTTATGGAGAAATTCTTTTTATCTCTTTCTTCAACCTCTTGACAAAAGGATGGATGTCGACGTCGGCGCGCTGCCACCTCCTGCTAAACCTCTCCGTGGTGGATTAGCATGCCTGGGAGACGTCCGGATCGTTCTATCCTCGCAGAAACCCCACCTCACTTCCTCTCTGGCCCGGCAGACGACCAAACCCTAACCAAAACCTTGAGCACCGGCCGCCGCCAATCGCCGCCATCTCAGGCCACCCCTGCAGGAATCGAAGCCATCAACGCAACCGCCGGCCTCTCCTCTACCTCTCCAACGTGGGAATGATCCGGGAGGGCCGGGATCCTCACCGCCATCTGCTTCTTCCCTGTCTCCGGCCGACGGC
The DNA here is from genome assembly GCA_028641055.1 of Alopecurus myosuroides. NCBI lineage: Eukaryota > Viridiplantae > Streptophyta > Magnoliopsida > Poales > Poaceae > Alopecurus > Alopecurus myosuroides. The sequence goes on from JAPCYS010003160.1 coordinate 223,602, forward strand.
CACCGCTACCTGATCTCCTCCGCCCGGCCGTGCTCTGCTTCCCCGACCACATCATCTCGGTCACGGTGAGCCCCCACGTCTGCTGGTGCCTTGGCCATGCCCCCTACCCCTCTGCAAACTCCGGTCACCGTGCGCCTCCCACCGCCGCCACGGTACCTCGACGCCGGCCATGCTCCGGCGACCAAAAAGCAGCGGCTCCGCCACCCGAAGACTCGCCGTGAGCTCCTCTACCCGATGGTGCCATCAATTTTGAGCACCATTCACGGAATCGTGGGATTGAGGGAGGCCAGAGACATTTCGAGCTCGGCTGACGTCAGCATGACATAAGCCTAACATCATAATCATGTTTTTCCTATTTCCAGAAAATGTTTATTAGTTACAGAAAAATGAGTAATTTAAATAATTTAATAACTTCTGTTTTATAACTCAGAAAAATATAAGAAACATATGGTTTTGATCAAAAAATTATTATCTACCCAAATATGTCATTTTCATATATGTTTGAGAAAGTTAAAAAAATGGCCATTATTTAATGTTGTTTAAATCATTTAAAATAGAAAAATAAGTTTTTATTCACTAAAATTAGAAAATTAAAAGTTATATACCAAAATGCTCAAAATGACAAATGAAATCTATTTATGGTGTTTTCAAACCCAATTGAGCTTTTAAAAAGGTACCTACTTTCATAATCACCCGAATCGCCCTCCGGGGTCCATTTCGGGCAAACTTGAGTAAAAGTGCATATTTTCCATACGAACCCTAGCAACCCAACGGACATGTTTAGGGCTTTATTTTAGTGCATTAATTTGCTCATGAATACATATTGCGCATTGCATCGATGCCATGGTTGATTGTTCTTCTTTGTTTCGGTGTTGTTTCCCCCTCGCTAGAACGTGACTCCGAAGAGAAGGCCAGCAATCCAATGGGGAATACTTGATCTTAATCGGCAAGTCAAGCACTTATTCCAGAAGATCTTTATCTGGTTTTCTTATAACCAAGGCAAGCATAACCTCTTATCTACTCATATATGCTTTCAAACAACATTTGAATCTCGTATTTTGCATTCGATTCCAAAGTATTTGATGCTAGTAGATATAGTTCACCTATATACTGCATTGCCTCAACATCCTGATCCACTGCTCCTAGCCGCCATAGATTTGCTTGTGCGCATCACCAGAGCCTCATATCTGCTTCGCTTAGCTTTACATGTTTGTTACCTCTTGTCGAATCCGCTGTTCGGCAAATCCCTCAGGTGACCCTATCGGGTTTCGAGTAGGAGAACCCATGAGCGCTAGTGGCAATCGTCGGCTAGACAGGGGCGAGATTTGCCCAGGTTCGGGGCCCTCGTAGAGGTAAAACCCTTACTCCTGCCTCTGTCGATCTGTATTAATCGAGTAGATCGGTTACAATGGTGGTGGCTCGAGTCGAGAGTATAATCTCAAGCTCAAGGCTTTGGTGTTGCTTGGTCCTCTACCGGTGGCTCTCCTGGCCTTATATAGGTGGCCAGGTCTCAAACCCTACCCGGAAAGGACTCAAACTCTAACCTTAGGTCAGTTACAGGTTTCCTAACCTATCCCGCAAGACAGTGCGGGTGGGCTTCGCCTGGGCCTTCTGGAATACTCCAAGGGCTCCTCTTCTTGGGCCTTGACCATGGGCCTGAGACGGGGTGTCCTTACCTGCAGGGTCTAGGATCTATGTCTTCGTCAGTAGCCCCCGAGCGTTTGCTCGAGTGGGATTTTTCCAATCGAGTAGACGGTCAAACCTTTTTTTATCTTTCTTTTAGATAACCGGTAAGGTTGTTTTCTTGTTTAGAGGGCGTGTACCCTGTGTAATGAGCTTTTATACCCGAGTATCGAGTAATACAAGTGCCTGTCGTTATGGCTTTTATCGCAGAAGGATATGGCACAACAGCTTGGCTCTCCCGAAAGATCAGGGCCAATTAATTGCGACTAGGGCAAAAACAGTTCTGGCCTACACAGATTCGAGACCTCCGACTCGAACACGATAAGGTGATTGTTGCGACTAGGCCGTTGTGGACTTACCGAGTCGAACTTAACCTATGAGGGCACCCGGCGCGTCCGCTAGGATTTTTCTTCGTGTTGTTGACACGGAATCGTACCGGAGGACGCAGCTTGAGTGCGACTCCGGGCCCTCAAGAAAGATCTCTCGGGTCTTACCTTCATATTCGAAGAATATGGCATTCGGATGTGCCTAGTCGGCTGAACAATACAGGTTCTTTATGATGTATAAATATCATGTGAATGAAAAAAGGCAGGTTTCTGCCTACTCGAGTAATTTTTCGATTTTGTAGTTCTTTTATCCATACGAAAGAGTTTTTGCGTTAGGAGTTTTATGCCCATATGAAAGAGTTTTCATGTTTGGGAGATCGTACCCATACGAAAGAGTTTTCGCGTGCAGGGTATTTTTCTCCGTTTTAAAGGAGTCTTGCTTCATGATTTGTTCATAAAAAAGTTGCTTCTATTCGAAGGAGTTTGTTCATACGAAGTTATTTTCGCGTTTGAACTTTCCATTCAAAGCTTTCTTCAATTTGATGATGCACGCTATGACGTCATGGCGCACTTTCCTCCTCCCGATGGGACGTGACGGAGTGAGAGCAGAAGGACTGGCCCACATAGTCAGCTTTTTGACCGGGAAACGAGACGTCGTTCCCGGTTTTTACGCAAACCGTGCAGTAAATGTGCACGATCTTCTGTTAAGATCGTGGCAGGAAACAGCGCTCACCGCCTCCTCGTTTCGTCTTCACACGTGGTGGCTGCGATGAGTGCCACGTGGTGCATCGGGCGGCCAGTATCGATTTTTTCTGTGTATAAGTACGAGTCTTTGCGATGCGGTAAGATTTTCCCAGCCTTCGTCTTCCAGTCCATCTTCTTCCTCGCGCTCATCTTCTTTCTTCCTCCAAGCTCGTGCTTAGCAGCGATGGCGGGAGGCAAGAGACGCGGTACTGCCATTTCCGCATCCGGGGAAGCTTCGGCGCAACCTGCACCGTGTTCGGGCGACTAGCGTTCGCCCAACACCACAGCGAAGAGCATCAAGGAGATGCAGCGGGAGGGGCTGCTGCCTGCGGAGTCCGAGAAGCGGGTGCGCCTTGGAAAGAAGGAAGAGGTACCCAACCCGCAATCGAACGAGTGCGCGGTCTTCGCGGACCATGTGTCGCGCGGTCTTTCCTTTTCCCTCCATCCGTTTCTCGTGGCGTTGCTGTATGTTTATGGCATACAGCTCCACAATTTTCCTCCGAATGCGATACAGCACATTTCGTGCTTTATCGTGTTCTGCGAATGCTTCTTAGGCATTCGCCCACACTGGGGACTCTGGAAGGCCCTCTTCAAAGTCCGGATCTTCCGCGAGAAATCGCGGGTGGAATCTGAGCTTGGCGGGCCGCTTCGCACGGGTGGCTTCGGGATCCAAGCAAAATCAGAGAATAGCTACTTCAGCATGTACTTCATCGACTCCGCTCAGGGCTGGAGGAAAAAGTGGTTTTACGTCATCGACAATAGCTCGGGTGGGATCGTGGAATTCCACCCGTTCGCTGTCTTGAAGAGGCGGAAATCCTGGGCGCACAAGTTGTCGGCTGAAGAAACCCAAGTCGTCACGCCACTACTTGCAAGAGTGGCAGCTCTCCGTGATCAAGCTGCTAGGGTCGTACTCAACGGGCTGCACCTGGCGGGTATCTTTCTCAAACGCAGGATCCAACCTCTGCAGCACAGGCCCTCCATGATGTGGGAATACCAAGGCTCTGAGGATCCCAGTCGTGTGAGCCGTGAAGAGCTCTCGAACGTCGAGTTCGAGAAAAAGATTGCGGCCATCACCTGCTTGAAGGTGGGAGAAAAATATCCCAACTGCACGGTCGCAGCCTTTGATGCATCAAGGCCTCCACCATCCGAAGTAAGTTTGCCTTTCTTTTCTCATGACTTTTTCTTGGTCTCGATTTCAGTCGACTGGACTTCTTCTGTCTTCTCCCATAGAGTTTATCCATGGCCACCTGCTACCCTCCTGTATCTGGGGAGGAGGCCTCGGAGTTATTGGCGAGTAACCTGGATGGCCCAGCCGACACCAGTGTTGCCGACGCTTCTTCGAGCTCCGACCAAGATTCTTCGGATTACGCATGGGGACTCGGGTGGCGGTCATCATAAACGCCGTCGAGTGGAGGGTGACGAAGCCACCTCTAAGGACAACTCCTTGGAAGAATCGCCCAGGAAGGAGCCCATCAATGCTACCCCTCTGCGTATGCGCGCCCCTTCCTCCTCATTCCCAGTTATCCAGACCGCCTGGAATGCGGATATGCTGGATGAGGAGGATGACGAAGATGAGTAAGTTTCTTTCCCTGTTTTTTTAGTCGAACGTTTTCCTTTGGCGTCTTGTTGACGCTTTGTCTTTTGTTGCAGCCTGCAAACCATTAGTCCTCGCAGGTACGCCTCTTCCCTTCCTCCCGAAAGTAGGAATAAATCAGGAGTTGCGGATGAGACTCCTACTGCTGGCACTGTCCAGAATTCGTCCAGCGTAGCCCCCAATGTGGCGACTACGGAACATGGAGTTCCTAGTTCTGCTGCCGGAGCTTCAGCTTCAAAAGAGGTGACGGGTAGCTCAGCAGATCCCCTCTCTCGTGCCAAGGTCTAGGTAAATTCTGTTACTTGCCTTTAGTTTGTTATCGGGTGCACGACAGTGCTCCCGATGGGAGTAGCCCCCGAGGCTGTAGTTGGTCGCATGTGATCGGCTACAGGCTCAAAGTCTGTCTTTTCCTTCTTCTTGGTTTTATCGGGTCCACAGCAGTGCTCCCGATGGGAGTAGCCCCCGAGGCTTTACTCGACTGATTGCAATCGGGTATAGGCTCCAATTTTTCTCTTCTAATTCTTCTATTTCTGTGTTCTTTGCAGTCGCTCGTTGACTCCCTTGCGGCGATTGGCCGCCACGTTGTTTTTGGTGAGTCTGAGTGCGGAATCCTTCGGGCGGACCGTAGTCGACTCACCACAGAGAATGAGCTTCTTCGAGGTAAGCTTAGCCCTCTTTTTCTGTTTGCATTTTTTCCATCAGTTCTTCGATTCTGATAAGTGTTGCCGTGCAGCTCAACTTGAGTTTTCGAAGACCGAGAAAGACAATGCTTCTACTCGGGTAACAGCTCTAGAGGCTGAGTTGGCGGCCGTTCGCCAGGATCTGGAATCCTCCCGCATGTCTTCGGCTGATCTTGAAGGGAAGCTTGCTTCTGCCCAAGAGGCTTTGAAGAAGTTGGAGGAAACCAGCACCAAGGCGGATGCCGATCTTGTCGACTTTATTCGTCCCCTTGCCGAACGCTTTGCGGGTAAGTTACCTTTGGCTTATAATTTTTCTTCTCCTGTCTTGAGTCTTGACGTTCTTTTCTTTGTAGGTCTTCTAGGTGTTCCTCTGGTAGTTCCCGGAGTCCAGCGGGTGGACGCGCTGACGGACTCGCTTGCCCAGCTCAGGAGGCATGCCGAAGGAGTTTGCTCCTTGGTCGGCAATGCCACTCAAGTGTTGACGCAGCTGCATGGTCGCCTTCTCGTCAATGCTGCATCTCCACCCGCGCTAGGTGACCTACTGAAGATCTTCTCGGAGAGCAATCTCCTTGATGCCTACGCGGTCGCTCAGTCGGAATCTGGGGCGAAGACGGCCATCCAGTTCGCGCTGGCGCATGGAGTTAGCGGCTTGGAGGAGGCCTACTCGGATCTCCCAGTCGATCCTTCCACGGGCAAAAAGGTAGGGCTTCGTCGATTTGGCGAGCCAGCCGCCGTCCTCGCTCGGAAGTTATCTGAGCTGTTTGCTCGACTTAAGGGAGGGACGACTGCCGCGAGTGGGAGTACCACTGTAGCTTCTTAGTTTATTTCGTTTGTACTTTGCAACTTCGATTGTAATGAACCCTGGGATGTGCTCTCGTTTGTCCAATATTTTAATCGAGATGCTTTTGCTGAAATGCTTCCCGCGATTGTACGTGTGCTCCCGATGGGAGTAGCCCCCGAGCACCTGTCGAATAGGTGGTGAATATATCTCGAGTAGGGCACCTTATTCCTTTAATCTTCTTTGTACTTTTCAGGTATCCGAGGTGGCCGCAGAACCTTCAGGTGGACCTGCTGCCCCAACAGATCCGCTTGTCGCCGCTGTTGGGACTTTGGCTGTCTTCGTGATCGTGTAGCTGATGGTGAGCGCAGGCTGAAAGCGTTGCGCGGGGTAGCCGATGTGGCGAAGTCCAAGCAAAAACCGGCGACTGAACGCGAACAGTTTCTGATGGACGAGTTGGCTTCCGTCGCTAGGGACTTGTTGTGTAAGTAATACAGCCCCCGAGTCTTTTTAGTCTTGTTTCCTTGCCTAATCGTGCATGTTTGCTCTTCAGTTGTTAAACCGGATGATAGGAAGGAAAAACAGTGGGTAGAAAACCACATTCTTCTAGAAGCTGGCAGCTCAAGGTCTCATGCGAGTAACTTTTGGTCTAATCGCAGTCGAGGCTTTGTGTTGGCTACTTTGAAGTTCCGTTTCATCCAGGTAAAAGTTCTCGTGAGTTCTTTTCACGAGGTCTTGGTCGCGATGAACGCCGCTTTCTATCCGCTGCAAAGGGGTCCTAAAGACTGGAGCCTTCTCCTCAGACTTCTCGGGCAAGAGGGAGAGATTCGCGAGTGTGTACGTAATCAGATGACTTGCGGCGCGGTGGTGGATCTCTCCTTTGTCCGGATATGGCATCCTGAGGTGAACTTTAACTCCGTAGGTAGGCTGCCAGATGGTCCAATCGATGATATTTCGCCGCATTATGACGTTGTTCGCCCTGTAGCGGAAGAAATCATTCGACTGACCTCCGATGAAGTAGATAGAGTGTTGGCGACTGAGAATGCTCGGCACCATGATTGATTGTTGGATGTATACATCATGTGATGCTTGTATAGTTTGTAAAAACTGTTGTAAGGTGTGGAACCCTGTATGTATATATTTTCCAGTGACGCTGAGTTTTAGGCGTAGCCCCCGTGTGTTTATGGGGTGTATACCTGTAACTATTTAGCGTGTAAGGATGAATAATCTTCGAGTAAATATGGTTGAGAAACCATGTATTTTATTGCGATGACTGAAAAGTCATGTATTCGAGCTACAAGAATGGCTAGTATAGCCTTATTGTTGTGAGAACAAGTAAATCTAGGGATAAAATTTGCGGAGGTGTGCGATATTCCAAGGATTGGAATAGATTCCTCCAGTCGATGGGTTCTTCAGCCTGTAGGCTCCGCCTGGGATAACTTCGTGTATGATGAAGGGTCCTTCCCATGGTGGCTCGAGCTTGTGTCCCTCCTTCTGCTTGAGCCGCAGCACTAGATCTCCAACCGCGAATGCTCTGTGGCGTATGCGGCGACTATGATAGTTTCGCAGTGATTGTTGATATACTGCGGATCTTGCGAGCGCAATATCACGCATCTCATCGAGTGCATCTATATCTTCCGCGAGTGCCTTGTTGGAGGTTTCTTCGCTGTAAGCCACAACTCGTGGGGCGATGAATCTAACATCCTCGGGAAGGACTGCTTCTGCCCCGCATACCATGAAAAATGGTGTGTAGTTTGTGGATCGGTTTGGACTTGTGCGGAGGCTCCATAGTACGGAGGGTAGCTCTTCGGCCCAATGTCCTGCTGCGGGGTGTAGACGATCGAGTAGACGTTTCTTGATGCCAGCTGAAACTAAGCCGTTGGATCTTTCGACTTGTCCGTTCGTTTGCGGGTGGGCAACTGAAGCAAACTTGAAGTTGATGCCCTTTTCCTCGCAGAACTGTTGTGTTTCCTTTGCCGTGAAGTTTGTACCATTGTCTGTAATGATATCGTGTGGTACCTCAAATCTGCATACGATGGAATCGAGGAACTTGACGGTGCATTGGGCGCTAGCCGAAGTTACTGGCATGGCCTCGATCCATTTGGTAAATTTGTCGACTGCGACCAGCAAGTATGTATATCCACCCGGCGTGGACTTGCGTAGTGGTCCTACCATGTCTAGCCCCCACTGTGCAAAGGGCCAGGCGATGGGTATCATGTGCAATTCCGTAGCAGGTGCATGTGGTCTTGGTGCGAATCACTGGCAAGCGTTGCATCTTTCGACTAGCTCCTTTGCGTCGGTGGCTGCCGTGAGCCAGTAGAATCCTGCTCGGAAGACTTTTCCCATGATTGCTTTCCAGCTAGCGTGATGCCCGCAGTCTCCTTGGTGGATGTCCTGGAGTAATTCTTTCCCATCTTCGGGTGCGATGCAGCGCTGAAGTATACCCGAGATGCTTTGCTTGTATAATTCTCCGTTGATTACCCGAAAGGATTTACTGCGTCTGATTATCTATCGAGCCTCGCGAGGATCGGCCGGGAGCTGTCTGGTGGACAGGTAGTCGAGGTATTTCTGCGTCCAGACTGGCTCGACCAGTTAAACCTGTCGTGAAATGTTGTGAATAAGCTCGATGATGGCGACTTGCGGGCTGACCTCTGTTTCTGGTGCTGTGGGTGTTCCTGCAGCTTTTTTGACTTTGACTGAGCGCTTGGTCATCCGCTCGAAATATATTCCTGGTGGTATGGGTGTGTTTGTGGAACCCATGTTTGCCAGTTTATCTGCTTCTTCGTTGCTGGATCTCGCAATGTGCCTCAGCTCGCATCCCTTGAAGCTTCCTTCGAGTAGGTTGTACATGTCGCGATATGCGACCATGTTTTCAGCAATTGCGTCGCATTCTTTTATTATCTGCTGCACGATGAGATTGGGTCGCCGTAGATCATTAATCGGGTGGCTCCACAGGCAACTGCCATCTTCATCACATGCAACAGTGCTTCATATTCTGCGTCGTTGTTCGATGCCGGATCATCGGGTGGAAAATCCAATCGTAGGACGTATTGCAGCTTGTCTCCCCTAGGCGATATGAGAACGATTCCAGCTCCTGCTCCTTCGTTTCTTTTGGACCCATCAAAGTACATTATCCAGTTGCTCGTGTACTCAGGCGGTCCGGGCGTTTGTAGCTCTGTCCACTCGCTTAGGAATTCCACGAGTACCTGGGATTTGACAGCATTTCGTCCTGCATAAGTGATATCCCAAGCACCCAGCTCGATGCTCCATTTGGCTATTCTTCCGGATGCCATAGGGTTGTTCATGATTGTCCCGAGTGACGCATCATTAACCACTGTGATGGCGTGTTCCTGGAAATAGTGCTTGAGCTTTCGGGCTGTAAGGACAACTCCATATGCGAGCTTCTGGTAATAAGGATATCGTTGCTTGCATGGTGAGAGCACTTCACTGATGTAATAGATCGGTCGTTGAACTCCGTACGCTTTGCCCTCCTCAGGTCGTTCGACTACGATTGCTGTGCTGATGACCTGGTTTGTGGCGGCTAGGTACAAGTAGAGTGGTTCCCTTTCTTGCGGTGTTGCAAGGACGCGCCTGCTTTGCAACGATCGCTTCAAGTCTGTGAACGCTTGTTTAGCTTCTGGTGTCCACTCGAATTTGTCTGTCTTCTTCAGCAGCTTGTAGAAGGGTAATGCTTGCTCTCCCAATCGTGCGATGAACCTGCTCAAGGCGGCTAGTCGCCCTGCGAGCTGCTGGACTCCGCGTAGATTGGTTGGCTCTTTCATAGTCAAGATTGCTTGTATTTTCTCTGGGTTGGCTTCGATGCCTCTGGCGGATACCAGGTACCCGAGAAGTTTTCCTGCTGGAACGCCGAAGACGCATTTTGTTGGATTGAGATTGATCCTGTATGCGTTGAGGGCGTCGAACGTTTCTCTAATGTCCTCGAGGAGTGTGTCCTCTACCCGAGTCTTGATGACGATGTCGTCAACGTACACTTGTACGTTCTTGCCAATGAGCTTGGCGAGGCATTTTTGCATGCAGCGCTGATATGTTGCGCCTGCGTTCTTGAGCCCGAAGGGCATTATCGTGTAGCAGTATACACCGTGTGGCGTGATGAATGCTGTTTTTCTTCGTCCTCCCGTTTCATCCGGATCTGATTGTAGCCCGAATAGGCGTCCAGGAAGGAGAGGCGTTGACAGCCTGCCGTAGAGTCCACGATCTGGTCGATTCGTGGGAGGGGGAAGTTATCCTTGGGGCAGTGCTTGTTTAACGACGTGTAGTCGATGCATACCCGAAGGATGTCCGTGTTCTTCTTGGGGACCAGCACTGGGTTAGCTAACCAGGTGGATATCTTGATCTCCCTGATGAAATTTGCTGCTAGCAATCTGTTTACTTCTTCTCCAAGCGCTTTCTGCTTGGGTTCTGAAAATCGTCGAGTAGTCTGTTTGATGGGTTTGGCATCTGGAAAGACTTCGAGTGAGTGCTCGGAAAACTCCCTGGGTATTCCTGGCATATCTGAGGGCTGCTAGGCGAAAATTTCCCAGTACTCACGGAGGAGTTCGACGAGCGCGCTTTTCTATGCTTGCGAGAGGGTGGTTGAGACCACCGCTGTCTTCGCAGAATCTGTCGGGTGCACTTGATGCTTTCGGGTGTCACCGTTGGCGCTGAACTCTAGCTCAGGCGCGTTTTTCTTCGTGAGGGGCATCACGGAGTGATCCGTGGTTTTTGCCAGCTCTTGAAGTTCTTCTTGCATCCCAAAAGATTTTGCGATCTCATTGAATTCAATGTCGCACTTGTTGGATTTCTGAAAGTCTCCGTCGATGGTGATCACACCATATTCTCCAGGTAATTTTAGCTTCAGGTATGCGTAGTGTGGTACTGCCATGAATCTGGCGAACGCTGTTCGACCAAGAATGGCGTGGTACTGTGAAGGCCAGTCGACGACTTCTAAGTCGAGGAATTCTCTTCTGTAGTTGCTTTTAGTGCCCAGCACAACTTCTAGGTTGATTGTTCCGAGTGGACGGATTGTCTTTCCCGGAACTATCCCGTGGAAGGATGTTTCTGATTCCGCAAGGCCGTCCAGGTTCCTGTTCATCCGACGGAGTGTATCCGCGTAAATAATATTGATGCCACTGCCACCATCCATGAATACGCGGGCCAAGTCGTAGTTGCCAATATGTGCTTGGATGACGAGGGCGGCGTGTCCTGGTCGATGGACTCGTGGTGGGTGGTCTTTCATCGATAATGTGATCGGCTGGTCTGCCATCTTCAGGTACTCGGGCTTTGTTGGCGGGGTCTGCACAGCCATGCACAATTGTCTTGTGTTAGTCTTTTGAGCTCTGCGGGATGGACATACCTTCTGGATCATTGCGAGTTGCCCTGCCGGATTCGGGTATGCATTGGCCCCGGAGTTTTGTGCGGGTGGTGCTGGCAGTGCAACCAATGTCATGTTTGGATTTGCTGGTGGAGGTAGGGGTTGTGGCGGCTGGAATCCTTGGTGGCCTCGTGGAACTTTCTTCGAGAAAGCCTCGTGGATGTCGTGGAACTTTCGACAGTCCTTGAGGAGGTGCGTTGCCTTGGTGTTGCCCATGCGCTTATCTGTAAACAGATGTAGCGAGCAGTAAGCATCAAGGTCTTCCTCGGGACTTTTTTCTTCAACCTTCGGTTTCCATTCGCGATTTCCGCGTCGCCCGGTATCGCGACTTCGCGTGAATTCCGCTACTACCATTTCTTCTCGATCCTCGTGATCGTAGTATTTCCTTCTCTTTCTTCGGCCATGGCGATCTTCCTCGGGTGCGGGTGACGATGTTCTCTCGTTGCGTACTGCGTCTTCTCCGTTAGCCCATTTGTCGGCTATGTTCATCAGCTCCCCAATAGTTTTGGGTGCGGCTCTGCCTAGCTCCTCTCTGAAAGCAGTTCTTCTGGCGCCTTTTGCGAATGCTTCAATCGCTACTTCTTCCGAGATGGTTCCCGCGGTGTTCCTGAGCGTGGTCCATCGCTGGATGTACTCGCGGGTGGATACGCCGCTTTTCTGCTTGCAGGCTCGCAATTCTTTGATGGTGGCCGGCCTCTTGTAAGTCGACTGGAAGTTTTTGCAGAAGTCACGGTGCAGGTCGTCCCACGACGCGTAACAAGATCTTGGCCTCCTTTCCAGCCAGCTGCGGGCTGCGCCGGTGAGATGTAGATTGAGATATTGCATAGCCGTGTTCTTGTTCCCACGCTGGCATTTTACTGCCGTGAGGTAATCGTTTAGCCACTGAGAAGGATCGAGTGAGCCGTCATACTTTGTCACTTCTGTGCTGAGCTTGAATCTTTTGGGTAGAGGTGCTTCGCGAATGCTGCGGGCAAAACAGAGCACTCCGCAAGTTTCGTCATCCGAAGAACCGGACGAAGAGCGTTCGCGATATTGCGATGCCCTTTCCTTGTCCACCTTATTTTGTGCGATGTCCGATCGCGCGTCGTATCCTGGTTGGTCGCGGTCGGTGTCCTTCGTCGGTTCCTTGCTTCGTTTCCGCAAGCGGCTGCTGTGGTGTCTTGAGCTTTTGTCTCTCGGGCTGCCCTCGCTGCTGCTTCGACCGTCGTCGCGACGTCGAGCTTCTTTTCCTCGACCACGACGTGGCGATTTGTCCCTTCAAGGCGAAGAGCTCCTACGCCTACGGGACTTCTCTCTTTCTTTCTCCTGTTTTTCCTTCTCCAGCTGCTCTGCGGCTTTCTTGCGGTCGTAGGAGGCGAGTCTTGCGGCTGCCAGTCCTAGCCCTTTGCGTACTTGTTTGTACTGCTCTGCCCGAGGGTCGCTTTCTGTCGGCTGGTTCATTTGCATGTAAGTTGCTGCGGCCAGGACCGCGGCGGCAGGGGTTTGCGGGTAGACGTTCCCGTCATCATCGACTCGCATGAGGGAGGGCGTGATCGGCCTGCTGGTCCCGCCCAAGGACTCAATATCCCTGGATGCTGATGCAGATCCCTTTCTCGCGGGTCGGGTACCGACCGAGGGTGCCAGGGACTGCTTAGCTCGTCGTTGACTCGATTCATCTGCCGCTCTTCTTCGACGGGCGAGATATATCCGCGCATCCTTGATGGTCGCGGCTGCTCTTACGAGATGATAATGGTAGGCAACCATATCCTCGTGTGGCGAATCTGCTGCGGGTGGCTTGCTCGTCCGCATAGCCTCCTTGGCGCGATCCCAAGCTTCTCGCGAGACGCCGATTATGGCGCGTTCTGCTGCACTATGTTCCGTTTCCGGGGGTTGCTCCGATCCTGCCATGCAGACTTGAGCCAGTCGTGGCCCGTGCGTCCTAGGCGTAGATCGGAAGGTTCTTTGGAGTCTTGAAGGTTCCTCTGTCGAGAGGGTATGGTAGTCGTTGGCGTTGAAGCGGACGGACTCGCCGCTCTTCTCCAGATGACGGTGCGAGTCGACGGCTTCAAATTCAGATTCAGATTCTTCCGAGAAGTGGAGGATTCCGTCCCTGTTGGTCACGAACTTCAGGCTCCCGAACGTCAAGGTGACGCTCCTCTCCAGATCCTCGAATACCGGGCGTGATTCCGGCGAGTGAGGTGTGACCACGACAGATCCGATCCGTATAGGATTGTTCGGAGCCGTAGTCGATGGTTTCCAACGGGAGTTGGTTGTCGATGAAGCCGAAGATGCCGGTGATCCAGCGCCCACTGTTCCCACAGACGGCGCCAATTGTGGAATCCGCTGTTCGGCAAATCCCTCAGGTGACCCTATCGGGTTTCGAGTAGGAGAACCCATGAGCGCTGGTGGCGATCGTCGGCTAGACAGGGGGCGAGATTTACCCAGGTTCGGGGCCCTCGTAGAGGTAAAACCCTTACTCCTGTCTCTGTCGATCTGTATTAATCGAGTAGATCGGTTACAATGGTGGTGGCTCGAGTCGAGAGTATAATCTCAAGCTCAAGGCTTTGGTGTTGCGGTGTTGCTTGGTCCTCTACCGGTGGCTCTCCTGGCCTTATATAGGTGGCCAGGTCTCAAACCCTACCCGGAAAGGACTCGAACTCTAACCTTAGGTCGGTTACAGGTTTCCTAACCTATCCCGCAAGACAGTGCAGGTGGGCTTCGCGTGGGCCTTCTGGAATACTCCAAGGGCTCCTCTTCTTGGGCCTTGACCATGGGCCTGAGACGGGGTGTCCTTACCCGCAGGGTCTAAGATCTATGTCTTCGTCACCTCTGCTCCATCCGGTTGATGAATCAGAGCTGCGATAACCTAGTATGATATGATGACGTGGTGATATGAGCTTTGTGTGGATAAATTGACTAAGGCTGGTATGGGAGGCCACTTGGGAAGTGGTTGTTCGTCCTATACTCGCCAACCCTACGATTACGGTCTCGAGCGGAAGCCAAGACTGAGCGTGCAACCACACGCGGGGTCTAAGTAACCGCGCTCGACCAACTAACTTGTTTGGCCAGATCCATGAGTCACGTAGTTTGAGATTTCCATTTGGCACCGCAAATAAAACCTTTTAAACGGTTTTGAAAACAAAATGCTCCGCTAGGGCGTGACTGGGGCCAAGTGATGGACGTACATGGATCTTGACCCCGCCTCACAGAGACAGGTGCCGTCAGGAGGATGGCCAACTCCCTGTTGACGGGGTGGCCCTGTCTTGGGTTGACTCAAGGATAGGGTCGGGTAAGGTAAAGGTTGTGGCCAGCCACCCTCTGTCGCGTTCCATGGAAGAACGTACATGTGGCGCTAAGAGTCTGATGGTACGTGTGGGTAAAGTGTACATCCCTGTAGGGCAATCTTTTCGAAATGCCGTGTCCACGGTTAAGGACGACTTGGTGACCATAGATAACCTGAACGTGGCGTAAAAGATGTTGACAAAGCATGGAGGTAATGTTGAAGGATGCCTCCTCGGAGATGCCGAGAGGGGTGATCCTTGTAGCATGTGAGATGCTGGGAATTGATGTTTGTGGTTTGAAAAGATGATGATTACAGTAGTTGAGTTTCTCATCTGTTTTGAAAACACTCTTTGAGACGTTCTATTCCTCCTCGATTTGGAAAATAAAGTTTGCTTTACGCAAATCAACCTTCATGAAACCCTTTACGAAACTAGCAGATATATATTAGGTTAACTAAGTCTTGTTGAGTACCTCCCGTACTCACGTTTGCTTAATTTGGTTCAGGTGAAGATCTCACTCCTTCGGTGGTGATTCAACATGGACATCGACGAGTAGTTTGGGGTTCCCAGGTAGCAGCCTGGAATCTATGGGCTGGGACGTCGCCTTATGTTGAGGCCTCTTAGGACTTTTTGGTTCTTGTTGATTAGCAACATAATTTGCCTTCCGTTGTCTGATGTAATGTTGGGTCGTGTGACCTCTGCTTGTAAGCTATACTCTAGTAACACCTGTTTAATACAGCTTCAATGTCTAGAGTGTTGCTTTGATCAATTGTTGGTTTCGAGCTCATTGTTATACAGTTTTGGCTATGTCTGCATAGTTGTCGCAGTCGAGGGGTTGTAGAGCCGATGATCCATGTCCGAGCCCGCCTGCCGATGTGATTCGGCCTGGGGCGAGGTAACCCCAGTAACCCTCGATTGTTGTTGCACTTTCTGGACACATAGCATCTCTGTATAGCTTTGGTCCCGTTTCCTTCAGTTTCATTCGATTCATGGACGCTTCGATATGCATAGTTGGTTATGACTAGCATTGATACAAGGGGTAGTAGACTGGGGATCCGGACTACGTGCCGATGAATCCAGTCTGCCTGCCGTTGTTTGTTGCGGCCGGGGCTAGTAACCCTGAAGCCCTTGTGAGTCCATGATAGGAGCACATAACAGTATGTATATCTCTGGGTCCGGGGTCGTGACAGGTCATGGTATCAGAGCAGGACTGCCTGTAGGAAAATCTTACCGCTTGGTCGATGTTGAGTCTAGTGTTTGTGAAAAATATTTTGAAAACTTCAAATGTATTATGAAAAACCTTCTTAGGATTCTTTTTTCTCCTTATCTGGTATCGCTCTAACTCTGGGTCTCCTTACCTGTTTTGATTTGAAAAGGTTTTGCTATCTCTTCTAGTCATTCAAAACTCAGGTGCCTTCTCTGGCAAGGACGTTTTTACCCAAGTTGACCTAGTGTTATAGTTTCTGGATTCGTGTGTGTTCCACATTCCGTTTTCTCTTGATTAAATTGGGAGATTTCCTTTCCATCCCAACCTCTCTCAGAGTTGGGTGGATTCCACAGTCTTTCATGTTCTAAATCTCCAAATCCTGACCCTCGAGATCTGCTTTCCATCTCGAATGTATCCGTTATCCTTTGCTCAAATACCTCCGGAGCTATGTTCGTCTTCTTGGAAAGATACTCCGTGATTGCTACTCATAGTGTCCTTCAAGGCACTCAAATAGTAGTTGCTCATTTCTTTGGGTTCCTAACCCTTGGACTTGAACCGAAGGTCCCGGAATGTGCTGAATTGCAGTGAGTTGAGTCATGTGGTTTCTTAACCATGTGGTGCTCACGCTATCAGTACAGGATGCTGACCTTTAACTCAAGATCCATTCTGTTGGCCTGAGGAATATCTTTTACCTCAGGATGGATAGGTAGTTTCAACTCCAATAACCGTAGGTTTTCTCTTGTATTTAAAAAGGGATCACAACAAGAGTGTTCCTTAAGAATCCCACATCTTTGTTCTTATTTCAGCTATACCAATCTTTTTTCATGGGTTTTACAAATGAGTATTACTTGTGCATCCAACGTGATCTTAGGATCTTCCAGAGCACGTTCCTATTCTTTTCTTGATTCCAAACCTCATCTACTGTTTGGAAACCATGTTGCTTCTGTGTGTTGGATTCTTCCAATACATTTGCTCTCGTTTTCCGTCAAAACATTCCACCTTGATATGTTAGGAGAAACAAACTCCAGTGCCTCGTTCATCTTAAATACCAGGTCAAAGTTTTGTAATCCACGGATTAAAGAAGTTTCATTAGCTTCTGCTCTGTTCCACCTTCGAGTATCACACTCTTATATATCAAGAAGTTGTGTTGTGTTTCATGGCCTTATTGATGAAGTGATGCTCTTACACATCTTCACTTCCCCCTTCCTCCAAGCTTGAATTCTTGAGAATGATGGGTCTGTTCATCGACATGTGTATCAGCTATTCCTAGCAATTTCTATTGCTTCGAAAAATCTAAGAAACATCTGTATCCTTCTTAGCACTACTGGTCACCCAGCCTCTACCTGAAGCTGACAGTGTTACCAAATCCGTTCACTCCGGTGCACACTCTTGGTCAAATAGTTAGGTTCATGCCGAAGCTCTCAAGATCATACTGGTTGCTTTGGAAAAGCATGCTTCCTTTCAAACTCCGAGACATATCGGTTGGTTGTGATATTCTGGTTGTCTTTCTAGAAGTATCACCAGGTTTGTCACCTGATCGTGATGTATAAACAAGGGGTACTTTGAACCCCTCCTTTCTCCAAGAAACTACGCTAGACACCCTAGACTATCGGTTGAGCTTAAACAATAACTTGGAGAGTTGAAAGGCAAAAGCTCTGCCTAACTTGATCCTTTGTTAAGGGATGTCTAGTTTCCTTTGTGTTGATCCAGGATAGTATCTCTTTAGTGGACATGCTATCTTTCCACCCTTGATTTGATTTGGGCTATCGTCAAATCAAGTCCAGATTCAAGGAATATCTTGACAGTGTTTTCACTCATAGTGTTTTGCCCGAGTACACCTTCATGTCCTTTGTTCTAACCAATGTTTTGCCTTGTTCATATATCATATGAATCCCTCTTCTTGGAGTCTCTTGATAAAGATGTTGTTGAGCCCATCTACGACATTTTTGTTTTCTCCAAGTTGCAAGAGGTTCATGTTGAACACTTGGCATTAATGTTGGAAACTTTCGAGAACCATCTTCGTGTCGTCACGAAGTTGTGTTCTGGATGTTCGAAGTGACTTTCTTGGGTTTGTGTGCTTATGGTGAAAGTTGTCGCCATGCATTCGAGAAGAGTTTTCTTGTTCCTTCGGGAATAATCCCAAGTCAGTCATGCATATGTGGACTATTCTTGAGATGGTAGGTTGTTACCTCCATTTATTTGAAGAAGTTGCATCCACACCCAGCCACAGACTGATCTTTCGTGAAAAAGAAGAAGTCCTAGAACTTCGTTATCTTTGCAATCATCTCTCCAACAAGGACTCTGATGTGTTCTTTTGCAAGTAAACCATGTAGGTGCAACCGTCTTTCGCAAATTGCTAATACATGAGTTCTGCAATCTCGCTCATCTTCTTGAGCGTGGCACCATAGTCCATATCTTGAGAATCTAGTAAATGTACCTCAATTGTAACCGGTGCAATCTCTTAGATCAAACATACCGAGTCTAAGTTATCAACCCGCTAACAAGAGCTGAATCTCAAGCAGCAACGATGGTTGGTGTTTTCTCAAGGGTATTGAATTAGGTCTTTTCAGAATCCGGCATGGTTGATGTTGTGGTTGACACAATTAGCCGGAAGGCCTGATGTCATATCTCTTCGAGTCCGCAAGAACAGCCACTCCCCGTGAGAATTCTTGTGTGGCTCGTTCTCAACAAGTTTTCCTCCCCGTTCTTCCAAACTGGAGTTTAACTTCCACTTGATGACCTATTGAAGGCTTATGTAAGCTGGATATTGGTGTCGGGAACATCAAGAAGACCTTGGAACTTACTATGTCCAATGTCTCTCTACCAAATCCTCCAAACCTCTCTTTTAGTGGAAACAAGTTCATCATGAGAATCATCTCGTGGTGTTTTGTAACCGCCGTTGATCAGTTCCCCTTCTCAAGTTGTTTGTACTTGAAGTTCTGTTCCTCTCACACATTTTGTGAATTTGTTAGTTACTTCAGCCATGGGGTCTTAACCATGTGGTAAACGTATTGCTACGGATAACCCACAATAGGAAAGAGATTCCCTATTTTCTTCCGGTGTTTCAATCCTTGTTGGTTATCCATTCTTATGGGGACCAAGAATACCTTCTTCATTTCGGTGTTCCAACGTCCGTTGGTTACTCATCCTCCGTTGTGAAGTAACATCCTGATCTTTGAAAAGGATTTCAACAAAATTGGATGGACAAAAATTCCGTTATCTTCCGTGTCTATTCCGAAGAGTGAATATGATCTTGAATCAAATTTTCTCTGACACACGATCACAGTGTTTTCTTGTGATTTCCCTCGTCTACGGATATTACGTCGTGGTATCCAAGACCATCCTTTCCATCTTGGTTATCTGTTTGAAGAAACCTCGATGTCATAAGTTGTTCAACCTTTATTTTCCAAAAGGGTTTAAAGTCTTATGCAAAGCTCATATTCTAAATCCTTTCAAGAACCATCATCCATAAACTTGAAACCTTCAGATGTTCCCTCTGTTACCTTGATGTGTTTCATGCCTGTTAACTCAAAAGTTCTTTAGGAACATCCTGTCATGAGTTAGCCATGAGATACTCGATCTTCGTAAAGATCAGTTCCTAAGAGTTTTCCCTCTCACCTAAGGTGTAGCTGTTGGATATCTTCGCAAGTGCTACGGAACAACCTCTTCGAGAAGAGAACCGTAAGGTTCGAGAAGATCGTACAAAACCGGTGTTCCTTCTTTCTTCTCCTTCAGGAATCTCGGGACGAGATTCTTGTAAGGGGGGTAGATTTGTAACATCCCAATTTTGCTACCAAAGTGTGTGGTGTTGTGTTCATATCATACATGCATGGAAACAAAAGTTTAACTCGTGTTGAAACAATTTAAATTATGAATTTAAATGGTTTGACAAAATTACCACAAATAGTACTTATTTTGGTTTCCAAAATCTTGTATGGGAAAATATTTCAAATACACCAAAGCAAAACATGGTTTGTTGAAATTTTATAAGCTTTCCAAAAGTTATTTTTGCCAAATTTTCTGTTCACAAAAAGGCCCTCAAAACTTTATTTTTGGTTCTGTTTTCAAAGAGAAAAGGACGTCTCTGTGATTTCTGAAAGTTCCAGAGGGTTATGGAGAAATTCTTTTTATCTCTTTCTTCAACCTCTTGACAGAAGGATGGATGTCGACGTCGGCGTGCTGCCACCTCCTGCTAAACCTCTCCGTGGTGGATTAGCATGCCTAGGAGACGTCCGGATCGTTCTATCCTCGCAGAAACCCCACCTCACTTCCTCTCTGGCCCGGCAGATGACCAAACCCTAACCGAAACCTTGAGCACCGGCCACCCCTGTAGGAATCGAAGCCATCAACGCAAACGCCAGTCTCTCCTCTACCTCTCCAACGTGGGAATCGATCCGGGAGGGCCGGGATCCTCACTGCCATCCGCTTCTTCCCTGTCTCCGGCCCACGGCCACCGCTGCCTGATCTCCTCCGCCCGGCCGTGCTCTGCTTCCCCGACCACATCATCTCGGTCACGGTGAGCCCCCACGTCTTCTCGTGCCTTGGCCATGCCCCCTACCCCTCTGCAAACTCCGGTCACCGTGTGCCTCCCACCGCCGCCTCGGTACCTCGACGCCGGCCATGCTCCGGCGACCAAATAGCAACGGCTCCGCCACCCCAAGACTCGCCGTGAGCTCCTCTACCCGATGGTGCCATCAATTTTGAGCACCATTCACCGAATCGTCGGATTGAGGGAGGCCAGAGACATTTCGAGCTCGGCTGACGTCAGCATGACGTAAGCCTGACATCATAATCTCGTTTTTCCTATTTCCAGAAAATGTTTATTAGTTACAGAAAAATGAGTAATTTAAATAATTTAATAACTTCTGTTTTATAACTCAGAAAAATATAAGAAACATATGGTTTTGATCAGAAAATTATTATCTACCCAAATATGTCATTTTCATATATGTTTGAGAAATGGCCATTATTTAATGTTGTTTAAATCATTTAAAATAGAAAATTAAGTTTTTATTCACTAAAATTAGAAAATTAAAAGTTATATACCAAAATGCTCAAAATGACAAATGCAATCTATTTATGGTGTTTTCAAACTAATTGAGCTTTTAAAATGGTACCTACTTTCATAATCACCCGAATTGCCCTCCGGGGTCCATTTCGGGCAAACTTGAGTAAAAGTGCATATTTTCCATACGAACCCTAGCAACCCAACGGACATGTTTAGGGCTTTATTTTAGTGCATTAATTTGCTCATGCATACATATTGCGCATTGCATGGATGCCATGGTTGATTGTTCTTCTTTGTTTCGGTGTTGTTTCCCCCTCGGTAGAACGTGACTCCGAAGAGAAGGCCAGCAATCCAATGGTGAATACTTGATCTTAACCGACAAGTCAAGCACTTATTCAAGAAGATCTTTATCTGGTTTTCTTATAACCAAGGCAAGCATAACCTCTTATCTGCTCATATATTGTTTCAAACAACATTTGAATCTCGTATTTTGCATTCGATTCCAAAGTATTTGATGCTAGTAGATATAGTTCACCTATATACTGCATTGCCTCAACATCCTGATCCACTGCTCCTAGCCGCCATAGATTTGCTTGTGCGCATCGCCAGAGCCTCATATCTGCTTCGCTTAGCTTTACATGTTTGTTACCTCTGCTCCATCTGGTTGATGAATCAGAGCTGCGATAACCTAGTATGATATGATGACGTGGTGAGATGAGCTTTGTGTGGATAACTTGACTAAGGCTGGTATGGGAGGCCACTTGGGAAGTGGTTGTTCGTCCTATACTCGCCAACCCTAGGATTACGGTCTCGAGCGGAAGCCAAGACTGAGCGTGCAACCACACGCGGGGTCTAAGTAACCGCGCTCGACCAACTAACTTGTTTGGCCAGATCCATGAGTCACGTAGTTTGAGATTTCCATTCGGCACCGCAAATAAAACCTTTTAAACGGTTTTGAAAACAAAATGCTCCGCTAGGGCGTGACCGGGGCCAAGTGATGGACGTACACAGATCTTGACCCCGCCTAACAGAGACAGGTGCCGTCAGGAGGATGGCCAACTCCTTGTTGACGGGGTGGCCCTGTCTTGGGTTGACTCATGGATAGGGTCGGGTAAGGTAAATGTCGTGGCCAGCCACCCTCTGGCGCGTTCCATGGAAGAACGTACATGTGGCGCTAAGAGTCGGATGGTACGTGTGGGTAAAGTGTACATCCCTGCAGGGCAATCTTTTCGAAAAGCCGTGTCCACGGTTAAGGACGACTTGGTGAATGTAAAGACCATAGATTACCTGAACGTGGCGTAAAAGATGTTGACAAAGCATGGTGGTAATGTTGAAGGATGCCTCCTCGGAGATGTCGAGAGGGGTGATCCTTGTAGCATGTGAGATACTGGGAATTGATGTTGGTGGTTTGAAAAGATGATGATTACAGTAGTTGAGTTTCTCATCTGTTTTGAAAACACTCTTTGAGACGTTCTATTCCTCCTCGATTTGGAAAATAAAGTTTGCTTTACGCAAATCAACCTTCATGAAACCCTTTACGAAACTAGCAGATATATAATAGGTTAACTAAGTCTTGTTGAGTACCTCCCGTACTCAGGTTTGCTCAATTTGGTTCAGGTGAAGATCTCACTTCTTCGATGCTGATTCAACGTGGACATCGACGAGTAGTTTGGGGTTCCAGGTAGCAACCTGGAATCTATGGGCTGGGACGTCGCCTTATGTTGAGGCCTCTTAGGCCTTTTTGGTTCTTGTTGATTAGCAACATAATTTGCCTTCCGTTGTCTGATGTAATGTTGGGTTGTGTGACCTCTGCTTGTAAGCTATACTCTAGTAACACATGTTTAATACAGCTTCAATGTCTAGAGTGTTGCTTTGATCGATTGTTGGTTTCGAGCTCATTGTTATATAGTTTTGGCTATGCCCGCATAGTTGTCGCAGTCGAGGGGTTGTGGAGCCGATGATCCATGTCCGAGCCCGCCTGCCGATGTGATTCGGCCTGGGGCGAGGTAACCTCAGTAACCCTCGATTGTTGTTGCACTTTCTAGACACATAGCATCTCTGTATAGCTTTGGTCCCGTTTCCTTCAGTTTCATTCGATTCGTGGACGCTTTGATATGCATAGTTGGTTATGACTAGCATGGATACAAGGAGTAGTAGACTGGGGATCCGGACTACGTGCCGATGAATCCAGTTTGCCTGCCGTTGTTTGTTGCAGTCGGGGCTGGTAACCCTGAAGCCCTTGTGAGTCCATGACTAGGAGCACATAAAAGTATGTATATCTATGGGTCCGGGGTCGTGACAATGGGGGTTTCTTTAGGGATTCATCTTCCGCCAACTCCTGAACGTCAGGAAATTTCGGGATTTTCTCATCCTCACATTCTCCGTTAGAATTATCTTCTAGTGGAGGCGTTTTGGGATCTGTTTCCTCTTTTTCCTTTGTGTCCGCCTTATCGGCGGGCTTAGCCATGAGGACCTCGTGGAAACCTCCCTACATGGATTTGATCTTTCTTTCGAAATCATCCCCATAATCGTCGAAATCTGTATCGCAGGATGTAGATCCGGTTTCCAAATCCAGCTTTGCTTCAATCGCAGCTAGAATAGATTTGACTTTTGAGTTTTTCTTATGATTGATGGGTTTCGAGTCATCCACCTTTTCTGTGGGTTTATCGTCTTCTGCCTTTTCGACGAGTTGTTCATCTTTCGTCTTTTCAGCAGGCTCTGCTTGCACCATGCCTATAAAGTGCGACCTCGGAATAGGCATCTCCTGAGAGGCATTGAACCCAGTCATGCTTTGGCGATATGCAACTAATAGATCTTGGTCTGTCCTAATGTATGAATAAGGCAGATCTATCCCGAATCATGCATCGAAATTGTCTTCTACTAGGCATAGGGCGGGTGGGATAAATTTACTTCCACCATGGAAACCCATTACTTCCGATGTTAAATCTATGAAAATGTTAGCAGATCCAATAGGAAGGACGCAAGCACTTACCAAGTGATTTCGTGCTGGCAAATAGGAACCATTGTCGATGAAGCAGACGACATTTCCGTCAAATTCGAGACTCCCGACCGTGATTCTACTATCAATTCCGCTGAGTAATACTGCTCGGAACGTAACCCCAGACGCCGTTGGCTCCATGGTGGGTGCTGAATGGATAGTATGGGCACCTAGAGGGGGTGAGTAGGTGCTACGACCAATTTTAATTCTTTTTAAATTGAGGCTTGACATAAAGGTAAATTCTCTAGATATGCAACTACGGTGAATTTACCAATATGACAAGAACAATAAAACAAGACACAAACACAAAGTAAAGGAGAGGGAATGAGGTAACAGAAGCACGCGGAGATAAGGATGTAATCCCGAGTTCCTCCTTTTGAGGGGAGCACGTTTCGTTTGCGGGGTGTGAGTTTTGCCACGAAGGCCTACTCAACGCCACAAAGGCCTCACCCTATTCTCCGATGAATCTCGCCACAAAGGCCTAGTTCACCTTCCACTATTGATTCCCTTTGAGGCGGAAATCGACTCCTTTACAATGAGCTTGAGGCACACACCCACAACTGAGTTGGGGGCTCCCAAGAATCACCAACAACCAACAAGTAGCAATGGGATCTAGGTTTTCCACAAGGAAACCCTAGGCTAGATTCCCTCAATTGAATGAGGGGGAAATGAAGAACGGGTTGGTGAAGATGTAGATCGGGGCCTTCTCCTTCAATCCTTCGAAGATCAACGAGATTGGGTGGAGAGATTGGGAGATCTAGCTTGGCGGGTGAGCTCAATTAATGGAGCATTCAATTCTTGACAAGCTAGCTGGAGGAAAAAGAAGGGGAGGGGGTATTTATACCCAATCCCCAAAACCTAGCCGTTTGACACCTTTCTGGAAAAGTCACATCAGAGACTCCAATGTAAAGGCCGGAGACTCCGGTCTATCAAAGTCTCTGGCAACATTCTGGAGGGCCAGAAACTTTGCAGACACACCAAAGACTCCGAGCTCTCTCCGGACCGCATCTAGTAGGCGACACCACTTTGACTTAGCACTGGGAAATCTTCAAGAGAGGAGACTCTGGTCTTCACAGGCCGGAGACTCCACAAAGTCTCCGCACATTTTTTCTCTTTAGAGTCTAGAGAGTGTCTGGTTTGCTTCGTGTGCAGGGAAACGCCAAGAGTCTAGAGACTCTAGCCCTTGCACACCGGAGACTCCGACAAGGCCAGAAACTCCGGGAAGACTCCGGACACAATCCGGTTGAGGGTCCAGAGGGTGACACCAATGTTCTTCTTCGCTGGGAAATCCTGAGTCCGCAGACTCCGGTCTGAGACCCCGGAGACTCCGGCCTGGAAGAAAACCCAGCACCTCCAGCACTTCAAATTCTCTTTTGTTTGAGCCATCTTTAATAAACATTTAATAATGACCCTTAAAACATCAACACACGTTAGAATAATACTAGTGTTGTTAACAAACACACAAAGCACGATTTAGGCGGATTTGCGCTTTCAGGTGCCAATTGTCGAGTGTTTGTAGTTTGGTTCATGGCAGAGGGTGCCATAAGCCTTTGAGTAGATCATGGGTGGAAACATAGGGAAATTTCCGTAGGAAGGGACACAAGTTTACTCAGGTTCGGTACGTCGCAACAATGGCGGCGCTCTACTCCTACAATCTTACTAAATTAGGGCTAAATCTTGAAGTATACAAAATACAATGTGAGTCTAGGTTTCTGTCTGTCTTCTCTCTTCTAAGGTGGCTCCCGTCCGACTTTGTAATTAACCTGTTCGATCGCTCCACCTTGGTTTTAGGGTGTGTGACTAATGAGTAGCTGATGTTAAGCCCTAGATCTTTGCAATATTCCTGGAATTCTTCTGCTATGAAGTTTTTTCCATTATATGTGATGATGTTGTAAGGTACTCTGAATCAGTGTACTATGGACCTGATAAAATTTATTGCTGACTTTGCGTCCTATGACGTTACTGTCATAGCTTCAGTCAATTTGGTGAATTTGTCGGCTGCTACGAGCAGTCGAGTGTGTCTGCCATTAGATGAGTCCCCACTGTGCGAAAGGCCATGCGAGTGGTATCATGTGCAGTTCCATAACTGGGACATTTGGTCATGTTGCAAACATTTGACACGCCTCGCAATGATGTACAATGTCCTTGGCGTCATATTCTACCGTTGGCCAGTAGAACCAAGCTCGAAAAGCTTTTCAAACTAGGTTTCTCCTCCCTACATGATGTCCACAGGTTCCTTGATGTATATCTAGGAGTATCGCTCTTCCCTCTTCTGGGGTGATGCAACTCTGCAGTATGTGTGATATGCCGCGCTTGTGAAGTTGTCCATCGTGAATTATAAATGCCTTAGCTCTGCGCATCACTTGGTGTGCTTCTGCCTGATCTTCATGGAGTTCGTTTCGAGTCATGTAATCTATCAGTGGCTGCATCCAGGTGGTTTCCACCTTATTTAATTGCTCTATAATATCCATAGGTGTTGGTTCTGTTTCTTCCTCTGACTGCTCCGTCTTGCTTGCCTCTGAGTCCTCAGCCATTTCTATAGCCGGTACCTTGCGCTTTATAAAAGGTTGGTCGATCTCCTCGTAGAAAACATCGGGTGGTATCGGCGCACAAGTGGACCCGATGTTTGCTAGAACAACAACTTCTGTATTGCTTCCTCTGCCAATGTGTTGTAGCTCGCATCCGTCAAATTTGCCCTCGACTTTGTTGTATAATTCTCTGTATGCTTCCATGTTTCCTGCTGGCGCATCGCACTCCTTCATGGTTTCTTGTACCACGAGGTTCGAGTTGCCGTAGATGACGAGTCGAGTGGCTCCACATGCTTTGGCCATGTTCATCCTATGGGTGAGTGCTTCGTACTCGGCTTCATTATTTGATGCGTTCTTGAAATTAATCCGTAGTACATATAATAGTCTGTCACGTCTAGGGGATGTGACTATTACTCCTGCTCCTGCTCCAGATACTCTCTTGGACCCAACGAAGTACATTGTCCAGCTGCTCGACACGTCCGTCAGTCTGGGTTGTTCCAACTCGAGCCATTCTGAGACGAAATCTGGGAGTACTTGTGACTTGATTGCTTTATGTATCTCGTAGGTTATATCTAGTGGTCCCAGCTCGATCCCCCATTTGGACACTCGTCCTTTTGCATTGTAATTGTTGAGTATATCTAACAGAGGTGCGCTGGATGCCACGGTGATTGGGAGATCCTGGAAGTAGTGCCGCAGCTTTTTAGCCGTCATATAAACTCCATATGCCAGCTTCTGGTAGTGCGTGTACCACTGCTTGGATGTTGATAGACTTCACTAAGGTAATATACCGGGTGCAGCACCCTGTAGATGGACCCTTCCTCAGGTCTTTTGACTACTACTATTGTGCTGACCATCTATCTTGTTGCTGAAATGTATAGATGCATTGACTCCTTTTCCTGAGGTGCCACTAAGACTGGTGCAGTCGACAAGGTTGGCCTGAGTACGTGGAAGGCCTCCCTACCTTCGGGTGTCCACTCAAACTTATCTGACTTCTTCAGTAGTCTGTAGAAGGGGAGTGCTTCCTCTCCAAGTTTTGCTATAAACCTCCCTATCGCAGCGATTCTTCCAGCTAGCTGTTGTACTCCTTTGACGTTCACTGCATCCTTCATTAAAAGAATAGCTGTGATTTTTACCGAGTTGGCCTCTATGCCTCTTGCAGACAGAAGGTACCCGAGTAAGTCTCCTTGATGTACCCAAAATGCGCACTTTTTCAGGTTCGGCATAATCTCATACTCATCAAGTGCTGCAAAGGTCTCTCCAAGGTCGTCAATAAGGGTTTCTGTCTTGTTTGACTTGACCACAATATCATCCATGTACACCTGCGCGTTTCTGCCGATTTGCGCCTTCAGGCAGTTTTGCATCATACGTTGGTACATAGCACTCGCGTTTTTTAACCCGAAAGGCATTGTCGTGTAGCAGTACACACCAAAAGGGATGATGAACGCGATCTTCTCCGCGTCCTCTCGCTTCATGAAGATTTGGTTGTACCCGTAGTACGCATCGAGGAAGGAGAGCCTATCGCATCCCGCAGTTGAATCAATAATATGATTGATGCGTGGAAGTGAGAACCAATCCTTGGGACAATGTTTGTTCAATAAAGTGTAGTCTATGCACATCCATAGAATTTCAGTATTTTCTTGGCTACAAGCACCGGATTTGCGAGCCAAGTTGCTAGTTTGATCTCCCGAATAAATTTTGTTGTGAGTAACATGTTAATTTCTTCTCCTATTGCTCTTTGCTTTGGTTCTGAGAAACAACGAGTATACTGTTGTATTGGTTTTGCATATTTTTAGATTTCAAGTGAGTGCTCGGAGAATTTCCTGTGTGCTCCTAGCATGTCCGCTAGGGCCCATGCGAAGATTTTCCAGTGCTCACGGATAAATTCAACAAGCGCGTCTACCTATGCGATAGGCAACATGTTGGACACGAGTACTGTCTTTGCTGGATCAGTTTGGTGAACCTGGTATGCTGTTGTGTCCCTCTTCACATCAAACTCCATTTTGGGTGTTGTTATCTTAGTCAGAGGGAGAATCGATTGATCAATCGTAGCTGCTATGTCTGCCAGTTTCTGGTGCATCCCAAACGATTGTGATATTCTGTTGAATTCAACATCGAAACTATCAGATATCTTGTAATCGTCGCCCACTATTATTACTCCCCTAGGTCTTAACATTTTGAGCATCAGGTACGCATAGTGGGGGAGTGCCATGAATCTCACGAACGTTGTTTTGCCGAGTATTGTGTTGTATTACGATGGCCAGTCGACTACTTCGAAGTCTTGCTTCTACTTCCTGTAGTTGTCACGTTTTCCAAAGACCGCCTCGAGTGTTATTGTACCAAAGGGTTTGACTGCTTTCCCGGACACAATGTCGTGGAATGAATTCTCTGATTGCTTCAGGTTGCTTACTGGTATGTTCATCTGCCTCAGGAACTCAGGTATTGCTGGGGGTGATATTTCTGCCAGGTTCACCTGCCTGGTGATCACAAAGAGTCACTCCTTTTAGAGGGAGCACTTTTCTGTATCATGTACACCTTTCCTTTTGGCTTCGGGTACCTATCCTCCTCCGGGTTACCCGCTCTGTATTGATGTTGTATTGCTGCAGCCTGTTGTGCTCTGGGTTCCCCCGGTACTTGAGGTTGGTCCAGAGGTTGACTGCTAGTACTGGAGGTGGTGTTGGTGCAGCTATTGTCAATGCTCCTGGTACAGCCGGGAACCCTGCTTGTTGAGATTCTCTTTGGTTTCTGTACGATGCTTCCATAAGGAGATTGAATCTACGATAGTCCTTCAATTTGTGACTGGATCTGTGGACTTCGTTGTCATCGTCGTACATGTGGTTTGGGCATGGCCCTTCGAATTACTGCTCGGTTGACATGGGCGGTACCCCGTTTGCCCGGATCTTCCGTGGCTGCCACTCGCGTTTCTGCTCTTGCCCACGCTCGCGCTCCTGTTCACGCGGCTGCTCGCGCCCCTGTCTGCGGTAGTCGTTGACGCGACCACCCGGGAACTCGGCTGCCACTAACTCGGGTTCCATTTCATCGAAGACCCAATTCTTGCGCTTTCTTCTCCTATTTTGGTCATTGTTATACCTTTTATTTCCTTCGTGAGCAT
Organism: Alopecurus myosuroides; assembly: GCA_028641055.1. NCBI lineage: Eukaryota > Viridiplantae > Streptophyta > Magnoliopsida > Poales > Poaceae > Alopecurus > Alopecurus myosuroides. The sequence continues at coordinate 252,888 of JAPCYS010003160.1, forward strand.
AGGAGGTATCCGTGCGATCTTCCTCGGGTGAGGGTGGGTGGGTGTTGCGCGCTGATTCTTCACCCTCCAACCAAATGTTCGCTACTTCCATGAGTTTACTTACAGTTCTAACGTGGACCCGACCGATGTACTCTCGTAGGTCCATCCGGTGGAGCCCGTCTCTGAAGTTGTTGATTGTTGTTTCATCCGAGATGTCCTATGCGTTGTTTTTTACGCGGTCCACCGCTGTATATACCCGCGTATGTTCTTGTCTTACCGTTGTCTACATGCCTTCAGCTGTCTGACTATTACTGGTCGTTCGCAATTAGATTTGAAATTCTAGATGAAATTGAACTTGAAATCTTCCCAGCAATTGTACTTGTTTTTGGGTTGACTCTTCAGCCAGTTCTGCGTTGCTCCTATGAGCTGCAGTTGTATGTATTGCATTGCCGCCACCTTGCTACCCTTTTGGAATCTCACAACGATCAGGTAATCGTCTAACCACGCCTCGGGTTCCTGGTCGCCATCGTACTAAGGTGTTTCGGCTGTTAGCTTGAACTGCTTTGGCTTCCTGGCCAGAAGGATTTCTTGAGTTAAACAAGGAGTACCGCAGAGTTCCTCGTTGTCCGAGTAAGTTAAATCGTACTTCGGGTTCTCCACTCAAGTTCAGGTCGTCCTTGGCGGTGGCACATCTTCCGCTCTCTCCCTGCGCGACCTATTCACCTTGTTTAGCGTGAGTTGGTTTTGTAGATCTTGCTGGTCCTCCTCATGGCGTGGCACTTGGGTAGGTTTGGCTCTTGCCTTTGCCGACTTTGTGGGTGTTGTCGCTTGCGGGACGGGTTTCTGCTGTACCTCTGCGCTTTCCATGCTGAGGGCTCGCAACATCTCCTAGTGTACTTCTCAAACGGGGTCACCCGCTGTTGGTTTGATGGACATTAGGTACGTTTGGACCTATAGAAGCCTTTCATGAGGCGTTCTAGGTGCCAATTTCTCCGGTGGATTGGATTCCTTTTGGTCGTGATGGAGATGCAGCACCTTTCGGGTTCTTTTCATGGACTCGGTCGTCATATTTGCCATTCACGACTGCTGCTTGGGAGCGGTTGATTTCTGCAACCCGCTGCATGAAGCTCTAGCCGAGTGCATCTCTGGGAGACCCGTGCTATCTAGATCTTTTTACATCTTGTTTAGCCTCTTTTTGTGCTAGGCTAGCTTCCATCTGTAAGCCAACCGCTCCTCTGTGCTGGTGACTATTGGGAGGGGAAGGCCTTGCTCGACTAGAGAAGTGACCAATCCAATTGTTTCTGCTGATACGAGCAGCTGGGGGCGTTCTGCTTTACCCCTCTTGCTTTTAGTCACAGATCCAGAATTAGCGAATGGAGGAAGTTCACTGAGTCCGCCATCGTTGCTGATCAGGTCCTGATCCACGGGTGGCAGGGATTACGACGGGTCCTCGTCGATCACTTCCTCGCCTTCGTCGTTGTCCTCTCCAATCGCATCCATGTCAATCGCGTTAGTCGCCTTGGGTGGGTCGGCTACCTCGTCGCCATCGTCGCTTTCCGAGGATGATGACTCGACGCGTCTTGCCATTACTACGAAGTGGACGTTGGGGTTTGCTGGGTAGGAGTACTTGGGGCTCGCCTTTTCGAGTGAGAGCAGCAAAAAGTTTGGTATGATCGCCTCCTCCGTGTAAACTCGAGTGGAATCTTCTAGGCGCAATACTCCCGTGCGACTCGCGTGGAAGTTCAGGCCACCGATCTTGAGATCGATGCTAGTGTTGAGGTAGTCGAACGCAAGGCGCTACGCCGGCGAGTGCTTTGTAAAGTTGATCAACCCGAAACGGTTTGAGTCCGCCCAGATCGTCGAGTGGCAGTGCGATGTGATGTAGTCGAAGAAGTCGCGAATCCAGCGCCCCCGATTCCCACAGACGTTGCAGATGATGAGGGGGTGACCTCAACAATCCCCATGGTAAGGGGCCCGGAGTTTCGTAAAGGAAAAAGGTGCTGGTGCACTACTCGACCTGACGGGTTATTGCCCGCCGGAATTTATTCCGATGAAGTGAAAAGTATCGATTAAAGGGGTGTTTTTCGCAGATTGAATCTAGCGCAGCTCTGAATCTAGGGTTGTCTGTCCCTATCGTGACCCCATCATGTGCTTTATATAGGTAGCCGGGTCTTAGGGGACGTACATGAGGTGGACTTGAATCTGAGTCGGTTATTACTCTTTCCTATTCTTGCTGTCTAAGTCTTTCTTCATCCTGCTCCTACGTAGGCTTCTTCCATGGACCTCCGTGTAGTTATTCGTGGAGCCTGCTAAGGCACCCCTTACTGGGCCCCACCGGGTACACCCATCGTGGAGGGTCTCTCGGGTACCCCCACGTCAGCTGTGTTTTCCTGGTCATGGACATTGTTTATGTCGGCATCAATGAATAGCATATTGTTGGAAGGGAACAATATGGTTGGGTGTTCCCTAAGTAGATTGATATGTAAGAGATTCCATTAAGACATCTTTGTCCTTAGTGTCATATTACATCATGGTCATATTACAATGTGTCCTTTGACCATGAGGTTACCGAAGTAATATATTCTGGAGGTTTTACTTTGATACCATCTAGAGTCACACTGTAAACTGGGTGAACATAACGGTAGCCAATGTGTAATTCTAAAAGAGTATATTTGCTTGATGTTCTGAGATGGAAATTACTCCTCCGTAAAAAGAGAGATACATGCCTGGGACCACTCGATATTCTTGATATCCATAAGTTCTACAAACAATGCATGATGATGATATATCATGTGGGATATCATAATACAATAACGAGTAAAAGGAAACTTACCGGTTAACGAGACAACACAAAGGTATAATGAACCAGAGATTGTTTCACGGCAATCCCAGAATCCATAGTCTCGGGTAAGTTCAGTATCCTGAGTAATGAAAAAATTGTATACTAACCAATAGGTTCAACATTTTATTGGTATAGTATGTGGGAGTCAATATGAGCATCCATGTCCCCACTATTGGTTATTGAAAAGGAAAGTGTTTCTAGTTTCATGTCCACACACTATCGAACCTGTAGGGGAAACACACTCAAGTTAGGGATGATTTTTTTTGTATATCGGTGTGTCTGGAGAAACTAGGAGTATCATCGAAACAGTGTTTCTGCGTGATAGATATATTTTATATATCATATAGATTTTATATTGATGTCATTGGATGCCTCAAAGTAATAGAAACAGTTTATATTACTACCGATATTTATTCCGGAGATGTTCTGAGAGAAAAATTGAGGATGCATGCTTTACGGAGAAAGTGCAGGGGCGATACGTCCCAAACGTATGATACCCCATGTTTTTTCTACATGTTTTCCCATATTTTATCTATGTTTTTCTATGTTTCCTATCATTTGTTGGACTAACCTATTAATCCAGTGGCCAATGCCAGTTTCGGTTTATTTTGTCTGTGTATTGCAGAAAATGTTCAAAAATGAAAATGCTCGGAATCAGCTGAAAATTTACGACGATTTTTATACATCGAAAGACTCTTGGAGTCAGAAGGAGAATCCTAGGTGGGCCCCACAACCATGAGGGGGGTGCGAGGCGCGTCCTGCCTTACCCGCGCCCGAGGTCATCCTGTGCCCTCGGTTACCGCCTCCTATCGCCGCTTCGCCGAAAAATATCCCTTGACCTAAAACTGATGCATACCGGAGGATTTTTCCAGAAACGCGTCTGTGCTCCACCGTCATCCAAAACCCTAATTTGGGGGACAAAAGTCTCTGTTAGGGCACTCTGTCGGGACGGGGAGGTACCCCAAGTATCCATCTCCATCGACCGTTATGTGTCCATGATGCTTCATGAGTAGTGCCCCCATGGACTACGGGTTCATAGCAGTAGCTAGTTGGTACTCTCTCTGCATTGATTATCAATACAATGTTCTCATGATCTTCCCTACATGATTGAGATCCATCTGATGTAATGCTATGTGCTGTGTTTGTTGGAATCGGATGAATCCTGGAATTATGATTATTTTGTTTATGTCATTATATGTGAAACTTCACTTATATCTTTAGAGTGTTTTAATGTGTTCTTGCAATACTCCCCGATGTGTGTGGTTACCCTTATCACGTAATTATATGCATCTCCAAGAGGGGTTTTATATGCTAGATAGTGGTTTCATGCCTCCTTTTTTATCTGTGCTCGAGTGACAGAAGCGTGACAGGTGGATGATGTATTGTTGCCACTAGGGAGAAAACAGCGGTGTTCTTGTCTACGGAGGAGGATTATTACTTACATTACATATTTTTTTAATGCATTTGTATGTTGCACGCAAAGCAATCACTTCGTTGTTGCAACTTAATACAAGGGATTTGCTGGATAGTTTTTTTGAGGTGGACTTTTAGATATGGATGGAGCAGGATAGCGGTCTATATAATTTGATATAATGTCTACCATGTTAGAACCCGTGAACTATGTACCCCTATATATGAGTTTTTATGGCCCACACATATACAGATATCTTTATAAAGCAAAACAAAATTAACACTCAATAATCATAGTCTACATTGACATGCAAGCTATCCACATCAACTATTTTTTTAGCCATCCATTTATCCATGTTATCTCACTATCATTTACCAATGATATTCTATCTATACATGCAAGTTATCCACGTCATTTCTTCCTTCGGCCATCCAAATGTCCACATCAACAATGCTTAACCACCAAATACAAAAAAAAAATATCCTCGGCTTTGTTTCATAGAAGAATTATGAGTATGGCCTGGAATTGAGGCTCGAACCTAGGCGGGCAGGCACGCATCAAACCATGCTGACCATCTAAGCTATGCCACGGTTCTTAGCCGCCAAGTACACAAGCATTTTACATAGATTAAATTTAGCCTCACAATCTAATCTTGCATATATTATAGTCAATCTTCTCTTTCATTGGGCCCCCTTTATTTAAACAATAGTGTTCTTAAAGACTAGTTTTAAGAAAAAAATTGACCATAAATTCCATCAACAATATACAAATAATACCCCACAAAAGTATACCATTGAATTCATTTTTTAAAGATCATATTGATGGTCAAAGGTCTTATAAAGGGCCATAAGGAGGGAAGGGACACTTGAGCTATCCAGGCCAGCTGGCATCTTTCGTCTTAAACTGTATCAACTCGAGTAAGGTAATTGTGATCTTGCTAGACCAGTTAACAGGAAATTGTATCAAGCAATTCTCATAAAAATGTGCTAGTTTATCCAGGAAATTACAGTTATTGTTGTGTTGATCAAAACAACAAGATTCAGTTCCCCTTGGAACGGATGAATACGCTCCAAAGACCAACATATAACGGAGTGACCCCATCGATCACTACTACCCCATGTACAGTGGCTCTGTGGCACACACTTTTGAGTATAGCTAGCAGGGTTCGTCTTCGCAAGACGCTGAAGATCACCACGATTGTCCACCTCACATCAAGATTTATATCCTGCTCGAGACAGTCCGCACCGTCAAGCTGACAACGGGTCGCTGCTTGAGCCCGCTCATCATGCAGCTGCTGCCGCCGACGCCCCCACCGTCGCGGCTCCTCTGCCTCGATTTCATAGGCGACACGAAGGATAACCTCGCCTTTATGGGTGAAACGAGCCTCGTCGCCAACCTGGACGGCGAGAACGAGCACCGCCGCGTTTTACCTGGCGGCGACACCTCGACGGGTCTTGAATTGGGCAGCAACTTGCCATGGCTTTTCAGCTTGGACCCGAGAGCGCTGGGCGGCGACTTGACCAGGAACTTGTGCGGCGTCTGACGGACCTTGACAGGGGACCGGCTGTTGTAGAACCGCTTCTGTTTCTTTGTCGACGACGGCGAGGTGGAGGAGGTGGGAGGGACGAATGCCGGATTGGGGAACATCACCGTCTTCTTGGCCCACGGCCGGTTCTTGGGGGACACCCTGTTCGCCGACACTGACGACGGCCGGCCGAGAGGCGAGGCGGGCTTGAACTGTATCCGTGACCGGACGCGCCCGCGCGACGGCGGCGTGCCGACCTCGGCTCCCGCCGTGCCACGCTGACTCTGCTTCTCCCTGGCGCGGCGGGCTCGGAGCGGCGTCTGCTCTGCCGTCGCCTTCCTGGTCCTGGCGACGGGTTTGGGAGTCTTGGGGGGATCGGCGACCGCCACGATGTCCCGGGCGAACTGGCTGGCCTGGACGATCTCCAGCACTGTCTCGCCGAGGAGCATCGCCGGCAACGACATCCGCTTCCACTGCTCACTGCCGCCGACGAACTTGCCTTTTGGGGACGTGCTCTTCGCGGGCGTTCCCCTCATCCTGCCAAGAAACGCGCATACTGCTTGTCAGCGAGATCCGCAGGACGTACACGTACAGATCAGACGGGACGGGGAGATAGAAAGAAGAGAGAGACTTGCCTGACGGTCTCCTGCTTGCAGCGGATGCTGGTCCGGAGGTATCCGCGGGTGCTGCGCGGGCTGAGGCTGACCCCGGAGACGACCTTGGCGCCGCCGGCCACCGTGTACTGCAGCTCCTGGAGCCGAGCCATGCACCGGTCCATCTGCGCGCGCCCCCCAATTCCACCGATCAAAACCAGCAAGAGACTCGTGCAGTCTTTCCCCAAAACATAAATCGAATCGAGATCCTATCTCGTACGTACCTTCTTGAGGGTCTCCCTGACGAAGGCGGGGTTGAGCGCGGCGGCGGCGGCGATGGCGGCCGCCGTCTGCCTGTCAGGCTTGGCGTTGGGGCTCCTGGCGACCATGGTCGTCGTGCGTGGGCGGTGGGCGCGTCTGACTCTGCTGCTGATGATGATGAGCGGGGTGTGCGGGTTTGAAGAGAGAGGCGACTCGTACTACGCCTGAGCCTAACGGTCGCCCCGGCTCAACGGCTACTTCTCGTCTCTCTCGGAGTGGGGCCTCGGGGGACGGAGTTTTCTTCCTAGAGCGGCGGCACAGCTGGAGTCGTAAAGAAGCGTAGCGGGACCACCTAGTCAGATTGTATACTACGGAAATTTTGCCATGTGATGGAATTAATGTCAATTAATCTGGCCAGCTAATCAAGTGTGGGCATTTTTCAAATATACGGCGTCAATACTCCTACGGGATTTCGATTTCGCCAAGGATTGTAGCTGTGAATGTTCCCGGAGGAAAGATTCAGCGTGGATATTAAAAGGGAAAATGCTTATATTAAATATACCAAGGTAAGCTAACGTAGTTCGTAGTTCCCTTCGCTTCTGCTCACGTTTCCTCCCATTGCAGATCGGTATGTTTGTCTATGTATGCCCAATTAGCATCATTTTGACTTTGTTGGTCCGGTTATTGTGTTAGAGTATTTTTCAGCAGCACGGTATAATAACGCTAACTGTTTTCGCCATTTCGATCAACGTTACGTACATCTTTAAAATTTATAACAATTTTGCACGTATTTTGTTGCAATTTTTTTGGATGATATGTTTATTAGAATTTATTTGGAATGATATGTTTATACGTTCCTTCACATGTTGTAAACATGTGATTTTATTGTTGCTATCGATTTATTTTTCTGTTGAAATAGGGGATAATTTTTGTTGCAGCTAGAATAGTGACAAATCATTTTGTTGCTTACCAACTTTTTAATTGATGCAGATAATTTTTTTGTTGCGTTGTGATTTTTTTAATTGTTTGAATTTTTTTGTTGCAACACCATAAACATATTGTTTAACTATTTTTTTGTAGCATTACTTATTTTTGATTTTTTGAAACAATTTGTTGCAATACTTTATTTTGTATACGGTGCGATAATTTTGTTGTAATAACCGTGAATTTGTTGCAATGGCATTTTGTTGTAATTATCGAGATACCCAAGGCAACACACTATACCCCTTCGTTTAATTGGGCCTGTTGTGGAGTGCGGTTTCTATTTCCAAAAACAGGAGGGTTAAAATATAAAAATATGTTGTGCTGAATTCTGAACGTTGGATGTTGATCGGACGGCTCACGAGCGGACCTAAAATTGGTATGCTCCAGGACGACCTGCGCCTAGCGCTTCCCTATTAAAAGGGGAACGATGTTATTACCGCTGAGGCTAACAATGAAGACGTGATTAACCATACATGGGTCAAGTTAAGGTAAGTTTGACCACAAACTTAGGGCGTATTCGATGTAGATTTAAGGCCAGATCATAAGAGAAAAGGTAGGCTTAAGACCAGGCTATAAACATTGTGGCCATGGACTTTAGCATGAAAATTTTAATACACGGCCATACCAGTATTGCCCGACCGTAAGGAATTATTTCTTAATATTTCACTGTTTTATGTGTACGCAGTTTACATGCCAGTTTAGCATTCTCCGTTAAGTGGAAAATAAGAATATAAAAATTGTAGGTGGGCTCCACCTTATGTCCCAAGGTATCTTTAAACATTGCAGGGAGTTTCAATCAGCCATAACACTTACGGTGGAGCCCATCTTATGGTCTGGATGAAAAATAAACATTGAAGATGCCCTTATGGTCGGTAAGTTTAATCATCATGTTACTTTTTTTCTTTGACAATGCTATTTGGCCTAGGTCCTACTCCCTGTGTTCGAAAATACGTGACTTTTGAAATAAGTTTATATGGACACGTTTCTTATGTAAATACACTCATTTAAAAATCATTTATTTTCAAACCGAGTGCATGTCATTTAGCGACACTTTTCTTCTTGTCAATGTTTTTTATTAAACTCTATTGTTCCTCTCTCTAACATAGAGGTGTCCCTTCTTAATGCTTGAAAATCCACATGTTAGCTCAATCAATTTTTGAGGAGTGGTCACATGAGATTCACGGATCATCGTCGACGGTGGCAGTGGGGCAGTATGGTCGACCCCCCTCCCATCCCACAAACACAAGTCTCTTGAGAAACTTATTGTTGGAGATATGTTTTAGAGCCAATAATAAATGTTTATCTCATGTTCAGGATTAATGTTTATATGTTTATGCTATAACTAATGTGATACTTTAATAAAGATTCAAACAAGAACTCACACGTCACTAGATGATAGCAATATTAATATGATGATGCCATATACGTAAGTATACCATGAGAACATCACCTAAACACATTGTTGGTCTTTCGTAACCGGATAATGAATTTGTATATAGGTAGAACTTGTAACCGTAGTTGGATGGGCTAACATGCTCAAGCATATAAGGATGTATACATGTTCAATCCTAGGGATCGTCTCCGGTAAAATCCATATCATCTTTGTTTGGTGTATTCTTGCGTGTGAGACGCTCCAGGTTACAATGGTTACCCGGCTTGGTTCTCTCTCGATGGAGAAGGAAAACATTTGATGTGTGGGTGTGAGTGTGCGTGAATCTAACTCACGTGGGGATGTCAAACGGGCACCCGAGATTGGTATACCAGGTGCGGCCTAACTACGGGGCCTCCGAGCAGACCCACAAGATGCCAGGGTCAAGGCCCGTAAATCGGAAGGAAATATGAAAATTAGCCCGAATAAGGTTTGCCTTGTACGCCGAGACTAGATGAAAACCGACTCGCATGGAGCCCTCCTCGTGTACGAACCCCTGAGACCCAACATCCTATATGAATGTTGTGACGGGGTCGTAGCAAGGACTAGAAGATACACCCGAGATACTTGCATCAGATCTAAGCTCTGTGTCGCAACCCTTGAATCTAGGCGAACTCGATGAATCAATATACAGACATGCAGGAAGTAGGGGTTTCACCTTCCCTAAGGGCCCTAGAACAGGGTAAATCTTTCCCCTATTAATGATTTTAGACAAATCTTATTAACAAACACCTGCCTAAAATTCCTCACCAAAATCATTGCAAATAGACTTCAACAAGTCATTTCTAGGACAATTCATGTTAATCAGTATGGCTTTATTAAAGGGAGGACTATCCAAGATTGTTTGGCCTGGTCTTTTGAATTTATTTTTCAATGTCAACAATCTAAGAGGAAGGTGGTTCTTAAAATTGACTTTGAAAAAGCTTTTGACACCCTGGATCATGATGCTATTACCCAAATCCTTAGATCAAAAGGCTGCCCTGAGTTATTTATTTCTTGGACTAAAGAAATCTTAAATTCTAGTACTTCTGATGTGTTGTTAGATGGGGTGTCAGGATTTTTTTTTGCTTGTAAGACAGGTGTCCGACAGGGAGATCCTCTATCCCCACTCTTATTTGTGGAAGGGGCTGATCTTTTACAGAGCCTGGTTAATGCTACTTATAGGGATGGCTTGATCTTTGCACCTATTCCTGTAAGAGCAGATTTCCCAATTATCCAATATTCTGATGATACTTTAGTTATCATGTCTGCCTGTAAGAAAGAGTTGGGTGTCCTGAAGGCAATTTTGAAAGTCTATGCTTCTTTCACTGGTCTCAAGATAAATTTCAATAAATCCTCCATGATCCCAATTAATATCTCTCATGCTGAAGCTTTGGATTTAGCTCATAATTTTGAATGTAATTTGGGACTTATGCCTTTCACTTATCTGGGACTTCCAATGGGAACAACTAGACCATGCATCATGGATTTCTCTCCTCTTATTGACAGAGTGGAGAGAAGATTATCTGCCACTGCTTCTTTTCTATCTTATGGTTATAGACTGGTATTAGTGAACTTTGTGCTTACTTCAGTTGCAACATATTACATGCTCTCCCTTGTTATACATGTGGGATTTATTGATGTTATTGATAAAGCTAGAAGGCATTGCCAATGGAGTAGGAAAGGCAAGTGCATGGCTAACTCTTTAGCTGCTTGGTCAATGATCTGCAAACCTAAGAAGAGAGGTGGACTTGGTATTATCAATTTGAAATTGAAAAATGAGGCTTTCTTGTTCAAGCATTTACACAAGTTTTATAACCAAGTTGACACCCTTTGGGTTCAACTTGTTACTGATGCCTATTATCATAAAGTGGTACCACATTCTGTGGTATCATGTGGCTCTTTCTTGTGGAGAGGGATCTTTAATTGCAATCATAGTTACAGATCACTTCACTCTTGCTCTGTTAGCAGTGGCAATACTGCTCTTTTTTGGGAAGATTGTTGGATGCCTTTCAAATTGAACTCCAAATTCTCCAGATTATTTTCTTTTGTTGTCGATAAGTTACAATCAGTCTCAGAGTTTATTCAC